>ML782073.1:382622-402666 GCA_009831015.1 Picea engelmannii | reverse complement strand
AAAATGTCTCCTTGGTATATATAGGAGACTAGGAGGTATAATTACAACTAATGGACTAAAGCCGACATAAATAAAATAACATTACTAATATAATATGCCCTAATTAAGGGGTAATGAGCCACTATTTAGGGCTTAACATGCCCTTCCCCTTGAGACAAGTGTTGTCCACAATGCTTGAGTAAATTTGGGTGCTTATGTATAAAAGACTCATCTTCCCAAGTGGAATCTTCAGCCGGTAGTTTCCTCCATTTAACGAGATACTCTAAAATGGATCTATTCCTCAATTGGAAAATTCTTGTGTCAGTGATGGCTTTAGGCTCCAATATGATTTTTCCTTCCTCGTGAAGCTCTGGAAATATAGTTTGAACTGGGATATTGTCACCTATAACCTTCTTTAAGCATGAAACATGGAAAACTGGGTGTACTCGTGAAGATGCAGACAACTTCAATTTGTATGCCATAGTACCAATATTTTTCAAAACCTTATAAGGGCCATAGTACTTTGGTGATAATTTATTATGCTTCTTGGCTTGCTTGAGGGACATCTATTTGTATGGTTGTAGTCTTAAAAACACCCAATCTCCTACTTCAAAACTTCTTTCACTACGATGTTGATCTGCTTGTTGTTTCATATGATTATGTGCCATGATCAAGTTGTCTTTTAATATTTGGAGAACTTGTTGTTGATGCTCGATGTGATCTTCCACTGCTTGAACCTTAGATTTTTATTTTAGAGAATAAGTGATGGAAGGAGGGTGGTATCCATAGAGTGCCATAAATGGTGTCATTTTTGTTGCAGTATGAAAGGAAATTTTATACCACCATTCTACCAAGGGTAACCATTTGAACCATTGTGTTTGTTTATCAGAGACAAAGCAACGAAGGTAGACTTCCAGACATTTGTTCACTATATCAGTTTGTCCATCAAATTGAGGATGATAGGATGAGCTATGAGCCAATTGATTACCCAAACAAGAAAATAATTCTATCCAAAAATGTCCAGTGAAGATGGGATATCTATCACTTACAATAATCTTTGGGTTTCCATGTAGCTTTTGACCTGTCTCCATGAATGCGGTGGCAACTGTACTAGATTTGAAGGGATGCGAGAGTGCACAAAAGTGTGCATACTTGGTCAGTCTATCAACAATCACCATGATGACACTCTTTCCTTCAGACTTCGGTAACCCTGTGATGAAATCCATGGAAACCTCCTCCCAGCACTGACTTGGGATGGCTAATGGTTGTAAAAGACCTGGGGTCTTAATTGTTTTGATCTTATTTTGTTGGAAAACAAAACATTTTGCCACAAACCTTTGAACATAATTTTTAAGGCCATCCCAAAAAAATTCCTTCTTGACCCTATGGTAGGTTTTTAAAAATATTGAGTGCCCTCCTACTGGAGAGGTGTGCAATTCCAATAGTACCTTTTATTTGAGTTGGTATTTCTTACACAAATATAAGCGATCTTTGTACCATAGTGAATTATTTTTCCATATAAATGTATCTCATGTATTGGAATCCTGTTGCAGCCTTTGAATGAGAGTCCACACTTTTTCATCCTTCTTTCATTCATCCCTTGCTTCTATTATCCAATCGGGTTGGATGATCGAGATAGCATAGAGAAATGCCTCAACATCTTCATCCTTCCTTGAGAGTGCATCTTCCACAACATTTTACTTCCCTTTTTATAAACAATTTCAAAATCACAACCCAATATCTTGGTTACCCATTTTTGTTGTTCTTTTGAAGATAGTCTTTGTTCCAAGAAGTATTTAAGACTGTCATGATCTGTTTTGACCTTGAAGTGCCTACCTATTAGGTAATGATGCCATTTCTTCAATGCATGTAGTATTTCCATCATTTCCTTCTCATAAATGGGTTTGTGTAAGTCCTTTCCCTTGAGTAGTCAACTTTCAAAAGCCAGGTGTTATCGGACTAATCGGTAGGTGCGGACACTAACAGATCTCCCTAGATCCACCTAGATCTAGAACAAAACAGGACAGGACATGACTCTTTCCCTAAGTTACGACCATTGAAATAGCTAGTAAGGAGGAACAAGTAACATACCTTTGTATTGCTTCCTAGGGTCTCTGTTGCTCCCGCTTCGCTTCAGTGCTCTCGTGACGTCAAGACCAAGACAACACAAAACAACCAAAGTGAAGATAGAAAAATGTATTCAATTGTCAACTTATGTGTATGATCAAGGAATTACACAATAAAGTAAGAGTGACTTTATGGGAAAAAGACATGCTGCTGTATCATATTAATCGAAAGTAGAAGATACAACCTGATCGCCTTGATGTCGCAAGCTTCCTTTCGGTGAATCTTGGTTCCAACACACATACTTTCTCAATCCTTGCATGAAGAAGATCCAATTCCTCTTGATAGACTTGCTAGAGTCTCCAAGCTCCTGTTCAAGCTGGGTTCTTCACACAATTCCTTCACCAATTCTCCAATTAATTTTGATTAACCTTTTCCATGAGAATCCTATCAATATATAGGAGAGGATGAGATGGTTACATGGATGAGAATGATCCCACCAAATCATGGAAACCAGTAAAATGATAACCATTCGAATGCCAACCCATTCTCTAGAAGATTCCCTTTTATAACCATCGAGACTTCATCTTTTTCCAAGCTTGAGAACAAGTTCGCACCCTAGATATATAGCACAGTGTGAGAAGTTCGCACCCTAGCTGAAGGTAGCCTACGAGAATGGGTCATTCTCGCACCCTAGGCTATAAGCAACCTGCGAACTCTCTTCAAAAAAATGTTTTCAGGGAAGAGATGAATGTCACTTTTCTCAGGAGAAAGTTGTTGGGAGCCTGAGTACACCATCATCAATACACCATCAAGATGACCAAAATCATGGGTAACACCAGGGGCCTTCCTTCTTGCATTAGGACAACACCAATTCCATTTCCTGAGGCATCACATTCCACAATAATAGTTTTTGTGAAGCCTGGAGTGTTCAAGAAAGGATCTTTGCACATCACCTCTTTAAGTTGTTCAAAAGCTTTAGTTTCCTCTAGAGTCCATGAAAATTCATCCTTCTTAGTTAGTGCCATTAAAGGTGCTTCTATTCTTCCATAGTGTCACACAAACTTGTGGTAGTAACCTGTCAAACCCAAAAATCCTCTAAGATTCTTCAATGTTTTGGGAATCAGCCAGTCCATCATGGCCTTAATCTTGTTAGGGTCTACCTTTACACCTTCATGAGATACAATATGACCCAAATACTCTACCTCCTTCACTCCAAAGAAACATATGGATGGTTTGGCATATATTTGTTGCTCCTTTAGTAGTTGTGGCACCTTGTCAACATGTTGCACATGATCCTCCCAAGACTTTCTATAGATTAGTATATCATCAAAAAATACTAACACAAATTTTCAAAGGAAGGTCTTGAAAATGGAATTCATCAACCCTTGGAATGTGGAAGGTTCGTTTATAAGGCCAAAAGGCATGACCAAAAATTCATAATGGCCTTCATGAGTTCGAAATGTTGTTTTTGGGATATCTTCTTCCTTCATTCTAATCTGATGATACCCTAAACAAAGATCCAACTTTGTGAAATAGATTGCTCCATGTAGTTCATCTAACAATTCATCAATTATGGGAATGGAAAATGTATTTTTAATAGTGATGTTGTTGAGCTCTCTATAATCTAGACACATGTGCCATGAGCCATCTTTCTTGAATACCATTACCACCGGTGAAGAGTAAGAACTTTGGCTAGGTCTAATAATGCCAACCTATAACATTTCTTCAACCATGCACTCAATTTCACTCTTATGGGCATAAGGGTATCTGTATGGCCTGATGTTAGGAGGAACTTTCCCAGGAATTAGGTGAATATCATGATCATGATTTCGAGTCGGTGGAAGACCTTTGGGAATATATTCAAATACTTTGGAATTCTTATCAATGATCCCTTGGAGATCTAGAGGAATAGATGGCTTATATGTTTGAACATCTAGTAATCATAGTTGTGCAATAACACCTTGATGCCCCTTTTTCAATAATTTTTTCACGCCATTGGAGATTATCACCTTACCGATTTTCCCTATGATACCTCTTAAGTCAATTTCTTTTCCTTCCAATGAAAATTTCATGAAAAGTTCTTGAAAATTAAAAGCCATTGTTCCTAATGATTGTAACCATTGGATTCCTAGTACAACATCAACACCACCCATGGGTATATAAATCATTGGAATATTCATTACATATTCCCCCATAGTAAGATTGATCTTATTGCATTTTCCTGAGCAATTGATAGTTCCTCCATCTACAATCATTACTTGAAACTCTGGTGCTAGATATACAAAGCAATTGAGATCTTTGGCTAATTTATAGTGAATAAAATTATGAGTACTGCCAGAATCAATTAGGACTATTACCTTTTTCTTTTTGATATATCCTTCGATCTTGAGGGTTTGAGGAGTGTTAATTCCAACCAATGCATTACACGATATCATGGGAGTCAACTCTTCAGATGAAATTGATTCTACATTTTCATCTTGAGATGGTTCTTGTTCATGTTCTTGTTCTTCTTCCTCTTCACAATCTATGTAGAACAATTTTTTTTCACCACACTTATGTCCCTTACTGTTCTTGTTGTCACAATTAAAACATCAACCTTTTGTTTTTCTTTCCTCCAGTTGTTGAGGTGTCAACCTTGTAGATTTAGGTGTTTTAGAAGGAGTATTATTCTCTCTATATATGTTAGGATTGGTCCTTCTAGTAGCCATAGCCATAGCCATATTTTTACTTTCAACATTTATTTCCACCCTAAATGCATTCTCCAATGATTTGGGTTCCCAAAGGCGAACCTCATGTTGAATCTTATCTCTTAAAGTTCCTATGAATACATCAGTCAAGTGCCCATCTGGAATATCTGTTACCTTTATATTCAATCTTTGGAAGTTCTCGATGTGCTCTGTAATTGAACCCTTTTGCTTGATATTTATCAATTGGCTAAACAAGGTATTGCTCCTTGTATCATCATAGTGTACTATCATTTCTTCCATGAAAATTGCCCAAGTGACAAGTGATTTGCAAGAACAAAACCATCTATACCATACAAATTGATTGGGTTCTAAATATAAAGAAACAATTTGTACCTTTTGTGTATGTGGCACATTATGTAGATCAAATAATTGCTCCATATGAAGTATCCATGTGATAGGGTCCTTGCCATCAAACTTCCTCATATCGATCTTAGGAACGTGGTTGGTATTCAACCCAAAGTTAGAGTTTCTCCATTCTTGATTCACCTTCCTTGTGTCCTCATCATGAATTTCATAGGATACATTTTCACTTTCAGGTGTCCTCTCTATTACAAAATTTTTCAATCCTTCCATGAAACCATCCATCTTTGCCTCCAACTTAGCATCCATCTCTTGTAGTTCATCTTTTGTTACTATCTTCTTTTGTAAATAATTTATGTCCCTACACATTTCTTCACCTTAATCGAGAGTCCAAGTAGGATTGTCTGCAACCTTATTTGGTGTATAATTTCCCTTTGTGGGTGGCATGTTGGCCAAGCATCACTTTTGAACCTTGATTTTGAGGTGGTTCTGCTAGACAATCTTTCTTCTACTATATCTCCAAAGTTTCGGCCCTTATGGGTATGAAAATTTATTTTTTGTAGTTCTCTGATATTTCTTCTCTGCAATTCCATAGGTCTGATCAAAATTGGATGTTCCAAGTGGAATTTATGGTAACTTCCCCACAACTTGCTGATTTTTGGCCTTTTAGGAGATATAACTTGTATAGTGTGCCCTGCACAAAAAAATTGATATAAAATTTTGAAACTCGTACCAAAAATACTAGAGACTGTCCACTATCCAATGAAACTAGTCTCACTCAATTTGGATACTCTAGGAAGAAGTTATGATTTTTTTACCTGGAACACCTTTTTGAGACTAGTCAATAGGACTAGTTAGATACCCTATCTTCCACAGGGTGTATCTACACATTTAAGATGACCCAGAAGCTAAAATGTTTACCATAGATACTTTACTTATTTCTATGAATATCCTCTGGAGTTTAGGATCTAAAACTTTACAAAAAATATTTTATAGCGAAAATTCCGCAATGACTTAGTTCAGGATGATTCCAGAACCCTATATTGCACAGGCTATATCTCTGAAATTATAAGGCCTCAGCAGATGAAATTTTAACCCAATGTACCCTGATCCGTATAATAAATAACCTCCAATTCTTTCCTTCTGAAACATTGTATAAAAAACATTATAGCGAAAATTCCAAGGTGTCTCAGATGTAGCTGCGAAACCCCAAGACCTTGAGCTCTGATACCATATGTTAAGAACCAAATATCAATATAGCATAGAAAAACCTTAGAATAAGTACTCAATGCCTTGAAAAAGAGATAAATTCAGATAATAAGCCTCTTCGAGGGGGCAACCTCCTTATGCCCATATAAATGTACAATTACAAGATGATTCAAAATGAAAATGTCTCCTTGGTATATATAGGAGAATAAGAGGTATAATTACAACTAATGGCCTAAATCCAACATAAATAAAATAAAATTACTAATATAATATCCCCCAATTAAGGGGGTAATGAGCCACTATTTAGGGCTTAACACAATTCCCAAGTGTAATTCTTCTTTATTTGATCAAATTATTCATTCATGGACTTTTTTCAGAATTCATCCTTGCCGGCCTCTTCAAAATTGTTTGGTTCAATCGTAGATAAGAGTGCTAGGTGCATTTATTCTAGTGAACGAATTATTCTTCTAGTATCAACTCCTACATCCTTGTTTCTGATACTCTTATATAAAGGATGATTCTTCTGTACTCGTTTTCTAGGTGTCTTTGGAGGCACATTCTGAACTTGCTCTTATACTTCTATCTTATCTTCTTCATCTTCCCCTTCTATTTCTTCTTCATCATTTTCTTCTTCTTCGTGAACCTGTTCCACTGATTCCTTTTCTTCTTCCTTTAATTTTCATCCACCTGTTTCATCAATTGTTAAATTGATGCTTTCCACGACTTTATTGAGCCTTAGATTGCAACACTTGTATGCTTTCCTCATACTTGAGTAACTAAAAAGTACACCTTTCTCCACACGAGAGTCAAAATTTCCCATTCTTCCATCTTCTCTTTTGATGTAGCATTTTCTTCTGAATGCTCTAAAGTGCTTCACATTTTCTGGTCTTACTTTCCATAGCTCGTAGGGATTTTTGTCACTGTTGTTTCTGAGCATTACTCTGTTTTGAATGTGAATTGTTGTATGCACTGCATGTGTCCAAAAAACATCTGTCAATTTAGAATCCATTAACATTGTTCGAGCCATTTCCTGTGTAACTTTCATGTTCTTTCTTTGAACAACTCCATTCTATTGAGGTGTCCTAGCAACGAAGAATTACCTTTTTATTCCATGACTTTTGGAGAAATCCATAAATTCCTTTGAAGTAAAATCTCCTCCATTATCAGATCTCAAACATTTGATTTTTGAATCCATTTCATTTTCAACCATTTTCTTGTAAAGATTCAAGTTTTCAAATGCTTCTAACTTATTCCTGAGAAAGAAAACTGCAGTGATTCTTGTATAATCATCAACTAATAATATAAAGTATTTCTCACATTTTAAACCTTTTTTTCTAGTTGGTCCAACTAGATCAGTATGCACAATTTCCAATGGTCTTGTCATTGAGTATTCCTTTGATTTTAAAGTGGTATTTGTTTGCTTTCCTCATTGACAATACTTGCATAATGTATTGGTTGGTTTTGTGATTTGGGGCATTTCTCTGACTTCTTCTTTTTGATGACTTTGATGAGGTTATCAAAGTTTATGTGACCTGTTCTTTTGTTCCATAGCCAACCTTCATCTTCCTTTCCTAGAAAACACTTTTCATTTCCAATTTCACTTAATATATATATGTTGATTGAAGTTCTTGCAGTTGTTGCAATCAATTTTCCTGAACCTTCTTTTCTTATCTCGCACTTATGTGAATCGAATGTAAGTTTATGACCTTGGTCACCCATTTGAATTACACTTAGAAGATTATGTTTCATATCTTCCACTAGTAGAACATTTTCTACCTTGGTATTCTTGTTTCCAGTTATGATTGTGCCTTTTCCAATGATTCTAGCTGAGTCATCATTACCAAAAGAGAGTGATGCATCTCTTTCCTTTCTTAATGTAAGAAACTTGTCTTCATAACCTGTCATGTGTTTTGAACAACCACTGTCAAAATACCAACCACTTTTTTTGTATTTATATTGTAGAGGGAGTGGGCATTCTTCTTTGTTAAACTGATCTTGCTTTCTCATCCATATTCTTTGTTGAGGTTCCTATATGTGATTGTTTTTATTCTTTTGTGATTCTCTAGGAGGGACTGTTATTCTACAATATTTGTCCATGTGTCCAAAGTTGTTGCATTTGTAGCATTCCACCTCAGTTCTCAGTGATTCAAACATGTTGTAGCTTCTTCTCTATGTTTCATTAACCCTTATTGGATAACCATTTTGTGCATGACTTTCAAAGTTGTTTCTGTTCCTTCTATTAGCTTTGCAATTTACAACTTTATGTCCAAAATTATTACATGCATAACATAAACCAAAAAATGTAGTTTGATACCTGGGAGTTGAATATATTTTGAAAGGAGTTACTCTTCAGAATACTTCTTCATCCTGAGGCCTGCTTGTTTCTGGCTGACACTAATTTTGAAATATGACTCTTCTAGGTGGAGGAGTGTCCCTGTGATCTTCCCTATAAAACTTCTGGTCTCCTCTAATTGTTTCTGCATAGATTCTTGGTTGTGTTTCTTTATCTGTGGTTTTGGATATTGACCCTCTTTCTGTCTGACTGTATCCTAGCCTGGACTTGTCATGATGTGGCCTTTGAATGTTGATAATATTATCCAAAACCTTTGAATTGTTCTTCATATTCTTCTATTGAAGGTATTTTCTCAATGTAACAACCTTTGCTTACAAATTTCAAATGATATTGTCTTTTTCTTCCAACTGTTCATTGAGTTCTTCTTAAATTCTTTTGTCTTCTTCTATTTGAAACTTTAATTTAGTGATCATATGCTCTAGTTCTTCTGAGTTTGAATTTTGAATGTCTTCTTTCTTTTCTAGTTCTTCCTGGATTTTCTTGTTTTTCTTGTTTTCTCTTTTTATAACTTATATAGCACTCAACAATTCTTCTTTGTAGTTAACTTATTATTATTCATACTCCTCTTCGGTGTCTTGTTTATTAAAGTATTTTATTTCCATGAATAGAACTATTTCTGTCTCACTTTCATCGAATTCATCTTCTTCTGATGAGGAACAATCTTCTTTGGTGCAAATTTTTTTCTTGAAGACTTTCTTTTTGGTTATTTTTCCTTTATATGTTTGTTTGTTGTTTGAATCATCCTCTTCATGTCTTTTATTTTTCTTGTGAGGACATCTTTTTAGAAAAATGACCAATACCATCACAGTTAAAACAAATCAATGGAATCTTACCTTTATATCTTCTGTCGGTTCCCTTTTTCAATCTTCTGACAAAGTTGACCACCTCTTCATCATCTTCGGAGATGCCACTGTTGCTGCTATATTATTTTTCCTTTTCCTTTCCCTTTTTCTTTGATCTTTTGGATGCTTTGAATGTTGTTTCTTTTATACCTAGATTTTCCTATTCAGTTCTCATTTCATAGGTTGTGAAGATTCCATGTAGTTCATCCATGATTATTGAGTCTAGATCTTCTCTTTCTTCTAGTGATGAGATATTAGGATCAAATCTCATTGGAAGATATCTTAGTACCTTTTGAACAATTACAGATTCATCAACTTATTCTCCCAATCCTATGATTACATTCACTATTTCATCAACTTGTAAGAAGTAAGATGCAATATTCTCATGTTCCTTCATCTTTAGTTGTTCAAATGACCTCTGTAACTTTGAATCTTTGTTGCTTTGACTTTTGAATCTCCTTCATAAATATTTTTAAGTTTGTCCAAAATATCTTTAAAGGAGAGACAATGTATAACTTTGGTATATACCGAATCAAAAAGACCATTCAGAAGTGCATTTGTGGCTTTTTAATTATTTAGAATGAGTTTCTTTCCATTGTCGTTTGTTGAAAGAACTGTTGGTTCTTTGTATCCATATACAATTGATTGCCAAACCTCAAATCCATGTGCCTGCACATATGTTTTCATCCTTATTCTCCATAATGTATAGTTCTGTCCATCAAACTGTGGTGTTCCATTTTTATACATACTGTTGCTCTCCATGATCTATCTTTGAGTGGCTAAATTGATTTTTGAAGGAACCCACTATGATACCAATTATTGGATTAATGAGAGCATGGGTGAATCAGTAATAGAGATTTTTAATCCTTTTAACCACAGTATGCAAGTGTTATTTATCTTTATGATAAATATAGCATTATCATCCAATAAGTACAAAGTAAATAAACCATGAACAAATAAACAATCATACACATACACAGTACACCAATATTTTTTACATGGAAACCCAATGCGGGAGAAAACCACATAATGATTTTTCATATTTGTCTTTAAGAATTACATTCATTAGAAGCACCGAATTCCTTTGTTTTCTAGCTGCAACTGGAAGGAGGCTCTGACCCCCTATTTTCAGGCTACAACCTAAGGGAAGCTCCAACTACCCAATTCTCTGGCTACAACCAGAAGGAGGCTACAACCCCCTATGTTCTTCGGCTAAAACCGGAAGGTGGCTACAACCACCTATCCTTTCCCCATCCAACCACCCTGAAATATAAGTGTCAACTGTAGAAACTAAATATGTATGATCAATGAGATTTCTATGGTGAGGATTTTCAACAATGTTCGGAAAAACCATATTGTTGCTAATGGATTGACGACATTTCAGATCCATATCAGGATCCATCTTTAGGACAAGAAGCCTGGATTATAATTGAAGAGATAAGCTTAATATAAATACTAAATGGAAGGATTAAATCTTAAAGGTCGGCTAGAGAGAACCCTAATTTTAATTAATTTAATTTAAGTTTTTTCAAAATTTATTTGTTTTTAGGTTTTAATTTAATTTTAAATTTCTTCTCTTTTAAATAAAAGGATTAGTAATTATAATGATTTAGATTTAAATGTTTTCTAATGTTTTGAGGAAACTTGAGTTATTATATGTTTTTAGGTTTTATTTTCATTAATTTGTTTTTTAATTTTCCTTTATTTAAATTTTTTTATTTTAATGTTGTTTATAAATAGGGTTTTTTATTTAATAATTATAATGATTTAGATTAAATGCTTTTTAATGTTTGAGGATTAAATTAATGATTTTAATTTTAATTAATAACTATTCTAGTAAAGAATAGTTTTTGTTAATCACGTGTTAGAAAAATTATAATTATAACTTTTTTTTGAATTAAAAGTGTTTTTAATTTGAAATTAGGGTTTTCTATAAAGTTGATTACTTAGATATTATTTCCATTTTATTAAGGGGAGCCAATTTTAATTCAGTTCTAGGACATTATCTCTATTGAGGTTGCTTGGATTTCTTTGAATTTCAATTGCTTCCCTAATGCAACGTTTAAACAGGTGATGTTCTTTTGCCAAATTTTTTGTCTCTTCTAGGTGCACATGGTGTTTTGTTTTCAAGGAGTGTTCTGCTAAGGATGAGGTGAGAATACGTTCATTATTTATGTCGGCTCCATGATATTTAATTATAAATTGAAAGGAGCGCCCATTTTCTCCGATGTAGCATTTACCGCATGTGCATTCAATTTTGTAAATTCCTTTGCATTTGTGCGGGTCAATTTATCTTTGTCGGATCTCATATTTTGTTTGATGGTTTCATGTGGTTTGAAGGAGGTATTAATCTCTTTTTTGTTGAGGAATATTACAATCTTGTCTATTACTCCTTGGATGAAGGGAAGGTAAGCAATGTTATTAGGGTTTTGATTGTCATGAGGTTTAGGTGCTATGTTCGTTTTTACTTTGGATTTTTTAATTGCATTTTTAATGTCTTTATTTTTATATCCAATGTTCCTGAAAATATTGGAAAGGTGATCTTTTTCTTTTTCAAATTGTTCTTTATCATAGATTCTTATGGCCCTTGTGGAAAGAGTTTTTAGGACTCCTAGTTTCTAGTTGGGGTGGTGATGGGATTTTGCATGTAGATAGTTCTCTATGTGGGTCTTCTTCCTATAAACTATATGTCCTAGGCTTCCATTGTGTTTCCTATTAATTAGTATGTCTAGAAAGGGGATGCTACCATTTTCTTCAAGTTCCATTGTGAATTTTATGTCATTTAAGATGTCGTTTAAGAGTTGAAAGAATTTTTCCAGTTCTTCTTTTCCATGGGGCCAAAGTACATTGGTGTCATTAACAAACCTTTTCCATATTGTCGGTTTTAGAGGATTGGATTCTAGGGCTCTCTTTTCAAAGTTTTCCATAAAGAGATTGGCAATGATCGGGAACAATGGAGATATGATTGCTACCCCACTAGTTTTTTCATAAAATTCCCCTTGGTAACTGAAGAACGTGGAGTGAAGACAAACCTCAGCTAGTTTCATTATTTCTAGGTCAATTACTTCTTTTACAACCTGAATAACTTCATCTAGGGGGATTTTCGTGAAAAGGAAAACTACATCAAAGCTTATGAGAGTATCTTCAGGTTTTAGTTTTTCATTTTCAATGATTTTGATGAATTCATTGGAGTCTTTTATGAACGAGTCAGTATGGCCTACTAGGAGGCTAAGAATATTGGCTACATGTTTAGCTAGTGCATAGGTTGGTGAACCTATGGTATTCACTGTGGGTCTGAGAGGAACCTCCTTTTTGTGAATTTTCGGTAGGCTGTAAATCCTAGGAGTGATTTCTTTTTGGGGTTCAGATGTATTTTGGTTGTTTCATCTAACTTGGAGTCATTGATGGCTTTCTTAACATCTTTTATAATCTTTTTTATGGGATTGTTGGGAATTTTCCTATAGATTCCACTTTGGGAAAGGTGTTCAATCATTTTTGTGTTGTAATCATTTTGGTTCAAAAGAAATGTTGTGCCACCTTTATCTTCTCTAAGAATAACTAAGTTTTCATTATTTCTAAGGTCTTTTAGAGATACACATTCTTCCTTGCTGATGTTGCTTTTTGGAGGTTTCACATTTCAAAGAATGAGGGAGAAGTCTTGTCTTACCTAGTTTTTGTCTTTGTCCATTAGGGTTTGGATACCATTTTCAATGCAACAGATGATGGCAATCAGAATGGAGTTTGGGGAAACCACAAAGTTTAGAAATTTACCTAGGACGCTAAGCTCGGCTCCTTCTGGATCGTACGATGAGAGATTTATTACTTTCTTGTTATTTTCACTATTGTTTATTAATCGTTCTCTTTTCCTATTGTGAGATCGTACGTGCTTTTTCCTGGCATTAATGGCTTTCCTGTTGCTAGCATCTTCGTTGGTATCTTCGATGTTGTTTATTAATCATTCAAGTTTAAATATGATCTTGTTGTGAGATCATACATTCTCGTTCTTGACCTTAATGGTGGTCATGACATCTAATGTTTTCCATAATTCTAGTTGTATGGTATGCACAAGCTTAAGGTGGAGTTTGAATGAGGTTTTGGACAGGTATTCCGAGTTGCATCTAATTCTTTTAATTTTGCCTCTGGTTATGGATAGTCCTAGCTTAAAGAAGGCTGATTTGTTCCATTTGTTTCTTGTCTTGTGTTCAATCTGCGCAAATTTTGGTAGAACGTTCCTATTCTTATAGTTTTTAAGAAAATCTAAGTCAACAACTCTCTTCTTAATTTTAACCCTGAGCTCTTCAAGAGAATGAATTTCATCCATAGTTTCCCTTCCGTACAGGAAAATAATTTGATCAATGAGATTTTTGTGGTGATAATTTTCAACAATGTTCGAAAAAACAACTGTGTTGCTAATGGATTGTCGATGTTTCACAACATATTTTGTCAAATCTTTCACTGTATACTCATTGTTAGCACTCTGTAATTTGCCCAAGGATGTGAAGGTAGTCATAGAGGCAACATCAAAACCACTTCGAGTCAGGGATCTAGCCCTCTGAGACTCAGAGAGGGATCTCTCTGTCAAATTTAGATTTGTTTGAAATAGGATATTAGGCTAGTTATGAAGAACATGGTTTGTTTTTTATTTGAGGTGTTTGGCTGAATGATTTTCTTTAGAATCCCATTGGGCTATGGGGTCTGTGTCAAAACTTAAGGTCAGATAAACAACTTTTAAAGGGCTTCTTCATAGGGAAAGATAGCCAAGATACTAGATCGATTAAGATAAAATGTGATGGAAAGATAAAACAGGTGAGAGGTTCATTCAAGTAAAGAAGCATTCAAGAATTTCTTTAACTCAAAAATAGAAGAATAACATGCAGACTAATAAAAGGCCAAATACAAAGTACTCGAGGTAAATTCTATTCTTTAACTTCCTTTTAACAGTTGGAATTAGAAAACAAGGTGATAACAGAGTAATAAAACATTAACATAGCAAGAAAAACATCACCAATGTCCATACGCAAGAATCTTGTGCACCAATTCCTTTGTATTACTGGTGGATCTAAAAAATCACAGAGAACAGCCTTTCTGGGTGCAATGATCAACCCCTTTTACATTAAAATCATATGAATAAATAGGATAGATCTCTCCATAAGTTTCATAAGTCGGATTCAACCACCTCGGCTAAAAATAGCCACAAATCCCCAAAAATCTTGAACTGTCTGCCATGAAAGACGGGCTGAATTGCTGCAAACAAGGGGTTTGCAAAGACATTTGTTTCTCTTCAATGCTGACACCTGGGAAAAAAATGAAGGAGTTTATTGTATATGGGCATGTTCTGGAAAAAATAATCCTTTGGTTTCACCAAATTCGCCTCCAGCTCATCGTAACAACTCTCGCAAAATCAGGACTGTAACAGAAAAATGAAAAACTGGAAAAAGGGTCTCGAAGATGGATTCCATTCTCCCTCCTCATGGCACTTGTGAAAAAACTGAGAGAGGCTTTTGTTCTTCATCCCGTTATGGAGAAAAATTTCTCTCGGTTTCTTAAAATTCATTTTCGTTCACCCGGAATCGGTTTCGGAAGAAGGCAACTGAACAGGAAAAAATGGACGATTTTTTAAAAAATATTTGGGAAAGTGGTTTTTTTCCGGAAGGCGGTATTCTAGACCCCCCCTGAGGTGGTAGGAGGTTTTAGCGGGGGGTCTGCTGGCTTGTGGATATGACACCTGTTTGGGGGGTGGTTTTATAAACTATTTCATTTAGGACCCCCCACTCTCGTTAAACTTCGGATGGTGAGGGGGGGTCCATAATTTTTATCATCCATTGATTTATTTTATGGGATGTGATGTGAGAAGTTACGGGTGGGTAGAACTTAGGATAGTATTAATTTTTATTTTTGTTTTTTATTACTTTATTTTATTGTTTTATATGTTTTATTATGTGTTCTAATTTTATTTTATTTTAAATTATCCTATCAAAACAACTTTGTTAGGCTAACAAGTATTAGAAAATGTCACTAACCCTTTAACATTATTCGTTCAATATCCTGAGTTCATTTATTCATGGATGGGAGGCGGGTGAAGTAGGCAACGAGACAAAGGGGAAAAGGGAGTGAGGGCTCAGTGGAGGATGAAAGATGTAGCATGGAGCGAAGGGGGTCTGATGCAATGGATGGATGACACGTAGGGACAGGGCCCATCAGAAAAAATTGCCTCATTCCGGGACCCCCCCACCCTACCCCTCCATTGTTAAAGGTAGAATGGTCAAGGGGGTCCAGAATCGCCTGTAGACCGTCCATCTGTGCATTTTCATGATGACCGTAGATCTGTGCGCACTTGTTAGTCACCATTCCAGACCCCCCCCTTCCGTTAAAAGTAGAACAATCGAGGGGGTCTGGAATCCAATGTTATTCGTTGATCTACACGCCGCTAGATCGACCGTCGATCTAAGCACGTTCTTTATTCTCCAGGTGCGAATGCAGCAAAAACTTAGGCTTAGTGCTTTTTGTGGGTTTTGTGCATTGCTTCCCTTGCTTTTGTCTCCATGGGGTTGGGAAACACCACTAAATGCCAACAATCATGAATTTTTTTTCTTTTCCTTTCCTTGAAAATAATTTGCAGAAATGAAATATTATTTGCAAGCCAAAATACATCCAGAGTGAAAATTTTCTAGTCAAGAGATGATCCTATGAATTATAGGGTTATAACAATGGCTCCACCTGGGGATGGAAGCTCTTTTGGGAGGTGTCAAGAACCATTGAATTGTGAACATGCAGACTGGTGCCTTATTCTTTGGGCTGATCCCAAAATCTTATTCTGCAACCTGTACCTGTTTTGATCTTGCAATTGAAACCAAATAAAAATGAACACTGCTGAAAAAGAGATGCTCGGAATGATGAGCTTATTCACATTCTCCTACCTACCCTATACTACTAAAAATCATGCTAAATCAAATAATAAAAAAATGCCAATGAAGCCAATCAAGTAGTTGTTGAGACCAGTGGACTGCTTGACTGCTTGTTAGCATAGTCAAAAAGGAAGCCTGACCTTTTTACCATAGATTCAAAACTGCAAAGTGTAATGGCTACTGCTGAAAACATGATTGATCTTTACAACAGATACCTCGACAATCCCAAAGAACCAAAGTAATTCCAGGGATATATTGGGGCTCTCCAGTGAACAATTTCTCCATATAGGTGTCTATAGGATCAAGGTAGAACTAGCCTGTTCCTTGATATTCAAACTTAACCAACTCAACTTCATGATTTGATGCTATGGTTGTGCTATTTGCATCCTCATGCACTCCCTGACATGGCTGCAAATTTTCTGATGGGTTTTGAAATGATGCTTCTGATGAACACACCCCTATAGCTGACTGTCTGATCATATCCATATCATAACAATTTTTGAAAATATTGGGGATAAATGAAAATTGACTTTGAAAACACACAATATCCAAAATATCAGCTATAGGATCATAAAATGCTTTAGATAATGGTGGCATTGGCTCTACTAGTTCTTCATGGCCTACATTGTGACTTTCAACTTGAATCTGACCAAGATTCCCCCTCAAAATTTGAAATGAATTAAATCATAGAGGCAATGAATCCAGATGGATCATCTCATCACCTATTTCGGGCTTCATGACTTCATCTGAGGTTTGACCTTCAAAAAGGCTCAAGGGCTGCACCTCTAGATCAGCTTCCGTGTCACCCTTGTTCTCTTCAACAGATGCATTAGAAAATTCCTTTGTCTTATTGTTTACAATCTGCTGGCAATGTTTTCTCAGGAGTGAGGAAAAACATACAGACAGACAGTTTGCATTTTCTTGAAAATTTTCTGCATCTTCCTCCTTCAAATCATATGTTCTTGATTTCTTTGAACAATCTACATCTATTTCAGCCTCATTATCATCATCATACTGATCACACTTGGGTAGATTGTCCAAGTAAGGAATGTCATCAAACATGCACATCATATCAGCTGGTTTTTCCTCTACAAGTTGATATGGAGCTTCATCTTCGGCTTCGTCATGAATTGAATACATGAAAGAATCATTATCCAAACCATGGTACCTAGGGTGATCTTCAAAATGTTTGGGAACAATGACCTTTTCTTTCTCTGAGATCAATGGAACATTATGTCTTCGAACATCAAGCTTTTCTCTTATGCTAATATTCAACATCATCTCTTCCATGGTGCTGGCCAGAATGTCCAGTTTAGCTTCTGAAGATTTCAGCTGCTCCTTTTCTTTGTTATTTACCTTTGACCTTTTGATCAACAAGTTGGTCTCCACATGAACTACAATGTTCTGCATTTCTTCAAGGCTTGTAGTGTTCCTTTCTCTTAATTGGAATTCCATCTCAGGATCGAAGGCATCTAGGAAATGCAAGTGGGCTGATCAGGGTGGCCTTATATCAACAAGCATTGCATGATATACCTTATTGAACCTTGCTGAAAACTGTTGTACTATTTCCCCTAGCTGTCTTTTCAAATGGTCATACTCTTCTAGGATGAGAAAGACATTTCTCATGATCACCCATCGATCTAGGAAAACTTGCACAAACTGATGGAAATTGTTAATGCTTGCAGCTGGGAGATTTTTAAACCAGTTCTTGACTTTACCTCCCAATGATAGGGAAAACATTCTAACACAGAAATCATCATCTTCTACCTCAAAGAGGTCAAGAAAATCCTTAATACTTTGGATATGATTTTCAGCAGTAATATTGGCATTCTCTCCATCAAACCTGGGTAGATTATTGGTGTAATTTGCAGGGAAGTCATGGAGGATAGGAGGCAAATCTAGGGGATTTGATCCGGATTATGTTCGGCACGAAATGAGAGCGGAGATATAATAAAGAAATGCACAGAGATATTGCATATATTCAATAATATAACAAAAATGTATCAGAGATGCAACCATAGACATAGATATACAGTAATACACGATTTCTATTAATCAGAGAAATGTACAGAGACTGTAAAAATACAGAGTGAAAGACTCGCTAGAATGGTGGTAGCTTATCTCTGAGAATAGATGTGACAGCTACTCGCATTCATAAGAAGATGATTAAAATGAGGCTCTGAAGGCCCTTTTACAATAAATGGGAATGCCAAAATTCCTAGAAATCCAAAAACCTAACTCTAGGAGATGAAGCGCCAAAAGTCATGTGGGCCCCGTTTGGGTAAGTGAGTACATCAACTTCCCGGGGTTGTAACTTTTGCATACGATCTCTGTTTTAGGTATGTGATAGCTCGTTGGAAAGGTATTATCGAGGATATTAATTTTGGGGGATCAATAATGCCTTTAGATATCATTGAGAACCTCGATATTGAAAAACCTTCATTTGGACCCTCAAAATGGCCCCGAAAGTTAAAACCTGCTAAAAATAGTAAATTGCCAAAATGGCCAGAAAACTGTTTTAAGCCATTTGGAAAAGGTGGGTGGCCACCAATATCCACCTGGATCAATCCTCCCTCCTAAGGAAGCAATGGTCTCCATTGCGTTGAGTTCCTGGGGGAGAGGAAAAAGCATTTGTTGAATCTGCATCTTGGTGAGCTGCTTGTCTTGCTGGAGAAGTCGCGCTGCTTAGTTTATGGAAATCTGTCACGAACCTGTGGCTGGAAGGTTTGGACCTTTTCAACCAGTCTAACTATTTTAGATGACTATGTACAGAAGGAATCTTCGTGCTTTGCTGCAACCTTGTCGACCTACTTCTGTTGGATAGAAGGTGCTTTGGCCGAAGCTATGGTGGCTGCAATATCCTTCTGTTCACCCTTTGAATAGATTGTGGAGAAGATGAATTTTGTAGTATGAGATATTACCTTGCAGCACTATTTAGGTGGGGCAGTAGTTGGAACTACCTCTGGTATCCTGTAGAGATGACCCCCCAAAGTAATAATGACACTACGGGGTTGAGACTCATAGATATCATGGCGTTTCCACATATATGGCTGGCCCAAGAGAACATCATAGACATCCAATGGGGAAACATGACATAATACCTCATCCTTGAAGGGTTGGATGCCGTATGACAATCGACACTGCTGGTTGACACAAAGATCTCGTCCTTGGCGAAGCCACCTAATGCTATATGGTTGTAGGTGTGGTATTGCCGACAATCCCAACTGTTTGATGACCTCTGCTGAGATGAGGTTCTTCTGGCTTCCGCTATAAACAATAAAATGCAGTGGGGTCCCATTCACCCACATCTGTGAATGAAAAAGGCACTCCCCCTCTTCTGGATCTATTGGTTCTTCTGGTTGAATTGTTGCGGTCGTGACAATAGCAGTGGGGTCTGCGTTGATGATCTGTCTTTTACCAGTATTTTCAGAATCAGATTCTGAATTAGGGTTCGGCTCCTTGTCTTTGATCTCAGCCACCAATGACTATTTTGAGTGATATTCATCGGTGTTGTGCCAGGGGATTTTGTGGAAATCGCACCATTTTCCGGTGTCCTTCTTTGTCTTCCCGTGACCCTTCTTTTCCTGTGGCTTGGACTAGTTTTCAGGAGACTGTTTGTTAGGGTTGTCTTTGTCATACTTT
>ML782073.1:332270-371848 GCA_009831015.1 Picea engelmannii | reverse complement strand
GGAGAAATGAATTTTTGAAGATGACAAAGTGAATTGAAGAAGGAAGTACATGTAGGCCCTGAAGATAATTAAAGAAAAGAATTACAAAATAAGAAAGTGTCAGGTCGGACCTAATGTTAAAAGAAAGTGACATAAATGGTATACATAAATATAATTATACATTCATTTTATACACAAGTCGAATTTTGGAGGAAATCAGAAGTAAAGAAGGATGGATTTCAAGGGAGGATGAAGTCTTTTGGTGATGTGTTCTAAAGTATGTTATTTTCAGGTCATCTTACCATTTTTGCTATAAAAAAATTTTCTAGAACAATTCAGTTGGTGAAATTGCTATGGTATTGAGAAGACATATCAAGGTACCTATGGTAAAATTTTTATCTCTTGATTCGCTACAATTATGGAGATACACTATGTGGAAGATAGGGTTTGTGACCAATCCTGAAGCTAGTCAATAAACAGGTGTTCTGGATAAAACAATCATAACTTCTTCATAGAGAATAAAAATGAAGTGGGACAAATTGAATTGGAAAGAGTACGAACTTTAGTTTCTGGTGTGCAAATTTTAGAATCTGATGTTAAATATTGAGTGCGGGGCATTCTGTACAAGTTCGGTCTTCTGAATAAACCAGAATTGAACAAGGTCTACCATTCTCTCTATAACTTATTTTTGGGGAGGATTCAAGGAGTGAAGCTTGGATAATTTTCAGAGAATAAATTGAATAATATTATCTATAGGATTAGAGTATTCCAAGAATTGAATAACCGTAGAAATTTAAGAAGTCTCAGGAAGCATTATTAGGTTCTATGTGATGGTTGGTTGATGGTGATGATTTAATGTGAAGTTTTATTATCTCTCATATATTCTTGGGTGGAAGGAAGGGGCAAGTATGGAGAGTTAAAATCTCTCTTGATATTGGAGGATTGTATCTTCCTCTTCGAGGTTTATCCCTGCCTTTACATTTGGAAGCTATAGCTACCTTTGGAATTCATTACTTCCCTTGAACAATAACTATTGATTATTTCTCATATATTGTGCATGGTGTATTGTGGTGTATTGTTGTAACTCTTATACTATTGTTCATTTCTCATTGGATATAATTTAATGGTTTAAGTATAAGTTGAAAAAGGTTTTAAATTGTACATGATACTGATTCACCCCCCTCTTAGTATCAACACTATGATGTGAAGTGACTGCCTAGTTGGATTAATGAATTCCAAAAGTTCGCATATCTTGTACTCTATAATTGTCAGTAGTTGAAAGAGCTCCCCATGAAGTTTCCATGTTTGAGAGTACTAGTGATATACTCTAACGCGAAGTTGGAGGAATTTGAGTTGGGGAGGAGTTTTCCAGAGCTAAAGGAGTTGAATCTTTGGTGGTTATATTTGTTAGAGTGTGTGGGGGCAGTGGTAACAACAATTTGAAGTGGAGGTTTGGGAGAGGAGGCATCACTGTTACCTCCATGCTCAAGGTTTTTGATGTATTCACATGTTCAAAATTGAAGACATTGCATGAGGATGGGATAAGTTAGAGTTTCTTGAGGAAATAAAAGGTTCTCACAATTGGTGGCATGCAATTGAATGGCATGATCCAAACATGAATATGTCACTTGAAAGTAAATGGAGGAGTTGAATATTTGAAGTGGAGTATATAAAGTGGTGTTAGTATGGTAGTGGAAGAAAATCAAGAATGCAATATTGTATGGAATTATCAAGAATGCAATATTGTATGGAATATATTGTTGGAGAAATTATTGTATACAATATAATATTTGATCTGAAATATTTTATTCAATGAATATAACATGAATTGAATTAAATATCATGAACAAAGGATATGTGCAACACACATGAAGAAAGAATACACATGGAGAAATAACGAGAAGAAACAATTATACCAGGCTTGATAACAGAGTTTGTCCAAAAGATGGAGTACGAATCCGGACCCACTTCTCAGTGGAGAGGCCTTTATATTATCTTAGAAAATTTTTGGAAAAATACATGGCAATACCTCAATTCTTGCGATGCCCTAAAAATCCACTACTCGGATCCAAATTATGACTGCACTAGTGGACTTGGCTGGAAAAATTGTGAAAAAATGACTATAATTTCATATAATTATGTCATTGTCACTTCGGGGCCCCTCCTGGGCTCCCTGCCTCAAAATCCATGCCACAATGGTCTCCTCTATGCACTAATTGTAGGCTCTACATAGAAATCCATTCCTGTGGATGGGTGTGTGGATCCTTCCCCCCTTGGTGGATGAATAATTGGATTAAATAATTTTTATGGGAGGACTTTACAAAGCCACCCCTTGTGTCTCGTTGACAAGTAGATAGTAATATTAGAGGGGATACCCGAGGTCAAACCTGTGGGCTCCTCCCTTTGGACATTGGTTATAACAATATATATTTATGCGCCAAACTTTGGGATCTCGTTGAAGTTTTGGGGTTCCGTTTGGTCTGACTATTGGATCCGACATCGATTAATCAGGCCCCTTTTTTGCCTCCAACAAACTTAGTCTTTAACTAGAGTTGGCAATGTATAGTGTTTAGGATTTGTTGGTAGAGGAGTTGGTCATGTTGGTGGGCCCTTTTGTAGAGGTCCAGGGTTTGACCCTTGTCCAGTCCACCCAAACAAATTTTGTTACATGGTTGAACCAACTGGCCAATCGGGTGTTGCCACATGGTAGCCCCATATTGGTCCACATCACTGCCAACGTATCTACCACTGGATCATATGACTATTGACTAGTATTGCTAATGATATGCCATGTCATGTCCATATGGCCATGTGGCATCCATACGGTGCCATGTGGTACATTTTTACTAGCCCAAGCAGACCCTAAAAGTTACAAATCTACATGACACATGGCATCCTCTTGTTCTACCATGTCAACATGTTGACGTTAACATTGTACGGACTACACAGTCAATAGATTCCCAACTTTGTTGTTTGACAAAAAAAATCAGATGACCATAACATTTTCTTATGGAGGACGATTGAGGTGACGTTTGCACCATTGGAAAGATCTCGACAAGCTCTTTGACTTGGTGCCATTTTTTTATGAGATTTGAGGACTTCAAATTTTGATCCTTTATGGATCCTCCTAGATAATTCCTCCCTACTAGGAAGCTTTTGGACCACCAAAATCCTTATCTATCAACATATAGGTGAGGGAATTTCTCCCTCACTTTCCCCTTCTCAATTCGTTGTTCCTTTCTTGTATGTGTACCTTTAAGGCCCACTCGAAGATATTCAACATTACCTCTGCATGATGTCCTTGTCCTTCTGTTCAGGATGATATTTTCCTTCAACGCGTCCAAGTAATCAGGAGAAAACTCATCAACTAAAGGTATTGAAACACTCTTCCTTTGGTCCATGATCATTGGAGACTCATAAAGTTTCAAGTTATCTACATTCACAACTGAGTACATTTGCATATATGGCGATGGATCTAAGCGGAAAGCATATGTGCCAATCTTTTCTAAGATGGTGAAGGGTCCATATCATATTGGGCTTAATCTTCATACCTTCACCCTTCATCCTATATTTGTTGATGTGAAACCATACTTGATCACCTAGTTGGAATTGATGATCTACTCAATGCTTTTCATTCTTTGCCTTATATTAGGCTTTTCTCTTTTCCAATTCTTCCTGGACTGTTTGGTGTACCTGTTGAATCGTTTAGATGAACTTGTGAGATTTGTATTCATCTCTTTGTTCACTTGAGTCAAAATATTTCCCAAATGTCAAGTCTAAGGGAGTATTAGGTAGATACCTAAAACATGTCTCAAATGGTAAACTATGTGTGGAAGAGTGCAATGCTCTATTGTAGGCATGCTCGACATAGTGCGACTATTCATCCCAAAGTTTAGGATGTTTTTTGCAATACCCTCGTAGAAACTAAACCACTATTATGTTGACCAATTTTGTCTGTCCATCAGTCTTTGGATGGAAAGAAAAACTCCTCTTCAACTTGGTGTCCATGAGTTTCCATAAAATTTTCCATAATTCCTCTAAAAATTGAGAATCTCGATCGAAGATAATGGACGTGGGCAACCCAAAATGATCCCATACATGTTGGGAGAACAAGTGAGAAACTTTCTCAACTATGACCTGATTTTTACATCACATCAAGATACACATATTTATAAACCTATCCACTACCACATACAAGTATTCATGACCCCTCCTAGACATAGGTAACCCCCCTACAAAACCCATTGAGATGCTCTCCCAAGGATGAGAAGGAACCTGAAGTGGTGTGTACAACCCCAATTTTCTATTAGTGGACTTACAAGTTGAGCACAACAAACACCCCTTTACATATTTGTTTACAATTTATTTTATTCAAGGCCAATAAAAAGACTTTGCATATGTGCTACGGTCTTTCCTAACCCAAAATTCCTTGATACTAGAAAAGTGTGAGCTTCTCTGATTACATGCACTCTTTCATTTGTAGGAATACACAATTTTCCCAAATGTTAGAATAGTTTATCTTGCAAATGAAAATTTTCCACCTACGAACCATGGGTTAGCCTCTTGTTATCCCCATTTTGTGGGATAACTAAGGAGATTATGTCTTGAGGTCCTCAGGTTGCAGATATGGAGTGCCGAGAGATTACATGACTAGCAATATCCTTTTCACAGATGGAGACCCTTCTCACCACCACACATGTCATGATTTTCAAGATGCCATCCACCACACCCGCTAGCTTTCAGAAGGAAATGGGCCTTGCTCCATGAGGTACAAGTCAGGTATTATGGTGCTTGTCATTTCAATATTTGAGGCATTTGAGTATGTTGTATCTTAGAATGCTTTATATTTCATGACATATTCTTGGACATTATGCCTTTTTCCTTGCTTCACCTTGGTGGTTGAAATTGTTTCCTATTAATTGGTCTTCCTTGGGGATGGGTTTGCTACTAGGAACTTCCTTGAAGAGACATTGTACCATTCCTGACCATACTTACTGTTGAAACCATGTTTTAAACTTTTTACCTCTAAAACTAAAAATTTTGTCTTTCGGAATTCGACTTTTCATAAGGTATAATCCTCGCTATCAATCCAAAAACGATCGGTACCAAAGTCTCGAAATGATTTCGTTTCTTTGTTATAATAAAAGACAGAAAGCTCAAGTGTTATTAAATTCTAGACACACATTATGTAAAGTACTTTTAATCACGATAAATTAAAACCCTAAAAGAGTTAATTAACCATCTTTTAACCTTTCGGGATTCGGGTTTACTCAGAACAATACGTTTTAAATACATTTTGAATCGCGAAATCTCGATTCCCAATTTCCCGAAAGAAGTGGAAGTCAGTCTTAATCCTGATTAATCAAAACTAATCCCATTGTGATTTTGGGATTCAGGGTTTAGTGGTGACATACCTCATGTAAGAACGATCCCCGAAACACCGAAACGCGAAGTCCTGACTCAATACCGAAGTTAAGGCCTAAAACTAATCCCATCGCGATTTTAGGATTTGGGGTTTAGTGGTGACATACCTCATGTAAGCATGATCCCTGAAACCCCGAAATGTGAATCCCCAACTCAATACCAATGTTTAAAGAGAACTAACTTCATTTTAAAATTACATTTAATGGTAATTAAACTTCTTAGGTATTTTCTTTTTCAATTTCCGTCAAACAAAATCTTTTGAATTTTGATTTTAGAATTGCCAAAATACGACCACATTAATAACGGATATATGGTGATTTTTGTGACAGAAATGCATATCTCAGAAATATCCTCTGCATTAAAGGCATTAAATTCTTGGCAGCCGCGTCAGTACTTTCACCATAAAATGAGTTAAAAGAAAATTAAAGGTCTGTGTTTTGAAACTTATTCTCTCTCTTTCTATCAGGAGTAATTCTCATCCAGCCGAGCTTACACACCTCTCTTCCATGACAGGTTCTCGTTTCAATATGAAAGACATGGCACCAAAGAAGGGATCCAAGAAAATTGAAGATATAGTTGAGTTTTCTATCCCAGAGGGAGATGTCATATCTAACACCATGTCACATGCTATCGACTCGATCAAATCATGGAGACAAATCTATGAAAATTTGGATTACAAGATAAAAAATTCCCTTAACGATTCTGAGAATCAACTTCGGGACATAGAATAATCAGAACTTCACATGATTGCAACATGCCCACGGCTCATGGCATACAACGACATGATCAGTTGGTCTTTAGAGAAGGTTGATATTCCAACAAGAAGAATTTTAAATGACGAAGGGGTTATCATCGGCTCATTCATACCTAAACATATCCAGGTTATGTAAAAACTCTCACCCAATCCTAAATTCATTTACAATGCCAAATTTATAGCTGAATTTCAGAGAAAGGAATGCATTGAGGCAGACCAAACTTACCCTGATTTAATCAAAGGCTGGTGGAGATGTCCATCAAAATTTAGGGCAGATACCCATGGTATTTATGCCATAGCTTCTTTGAACGAGTACATGGTTTATGTAGCCATGATGTTGTGCAGACTCTTCAGAAAAAAGAATCCCTGTCATTTCCCCATAGAATGGGTTCCCTTTTTAGAGGAACCATAAGAAGGATTTAGTTTCAAGTGGGACAAGATTTTATCCGATAACATAGCCAAAGAGGTTTCAGATTAAAAAGCTACAAGATCCCGAGGTCAACCAGTGGCCTTTTACATGTCGGCATATATCATGGATGCAATTTGTTTTATGACTCCATTTCCCCTGATGAAATGGAGTTGGAACATAACCTGCCTCGAACCCATTCATGAGTACCACTCTGAGCTATGGGAAGAAAACGCAAAAAATTCGTTTTACGAAATTTGTCATTTCGTGGTAATACCAAATCATAAAAAAAAATTCAACTGTGACCCTCCTCGCATCTCTGAAACAGTTTCAAAAAATCTCAAGCCAATAATAGACTGGTTCATTGAAGAAAGTTTCTCCTACATCAAGGTTTATGGGTGCTCAATTCCCCCTCATACGCTTCCAAAGTTCCTCCCGGATAGACTAGTGTGTAGGGAAGTGGCACACCAAATAGTGAAAGGTGGTATTAGAATAGAGCTAAAGGCGGCTCAAAAGAAGTCCTCGCCAATCTTCCTTGTGCAAATCGAGAAATTTTCATTACAAAATTTAGGCCATTCCAAGGTGGAAGCAGAGGCTCTTGAAGAAGTAAAATTGTTAAATATTGAGTACAAAAGGCATGACCCTTATCAACTAGTGAACAAACACTTAATACACTGCAATATGAAATCATATGAACATGAGGAGTCCCCTTGGGATGACATGTTCAAGGGGACTACAACTTATAAAGAGGTGTTGGAACGAGTACAGACACTGTCGTCTAACCTGCAAACTAGCTTTCAGACCTTTCAGAAACATAGATGGAGTGGTCTACCCCAAGTACTGCAAGGAGAATAAATAATCCTCTCCCAGAAGCAAGAAAGTGTCCCCCCAGGATTCAAACATGAAGCACAGAAGAGGGGTAATCTCGAAAAAATCCCACAGGATACCGAAAGGCCCCCTCTAATCAAAGAGATCTTACAGACAAAAAAGGTAGAGACTGAAGTAGAGAAAAGGTCTGGGAGACCACCCAAGTCTAGTAAGCTTAACCCCCCTTCGTCACCTGGTATTGATGTCAATACGCCTAAGGCAATATGAGGGAAAGGATCTATAGAGCTAGGAAGTCCTATAGCTTCCTTAACCCCCTTACAGTCCGCATTTGGATTACCATAGACAGGAGCTCTATTTGTTGACGAGCTCACCTCTATCCCCGTAGATGATATTCCTCCTTCTGATTACTTTTTCAGTAGAAATAGGAAATCTGTTCTGAAACAAGAGATGCATAAGAAGGATGGGAGTAGGGTTAGAAAGCATAAATTCCTGATAGATGGATAGAATTTAGAGGAGGAGGATTTCACTACAGAGATAGCAGGTTCCATGGGAGCCATGGCAACAAAAAATTTTTTTACCGTGGGAAACATGAGAAAAAGGATAAAGAAGAGTGATAACATGATAGCTCAATTACAAGATCAGTTAAAGAATGCTGAGGAGAAAATCAGAGAAGAGGTGAGTAAAAGCTTGGATCAAACCAGCGCTGCCGAAACACTATAAATTCAATCACTCAAAACAATCCTGGATGAAATGAACTAGAAGATACAAGCAAGTCAGGTATAGGTTGCCCAAAAAAAAGAGCATGCAGAACACTTATAGGCTAGGTTAAATTCAATGGAAGGTCAGGTCATAGATCAAAAATATTTCTAGGCCCAGTCACTAGAAGTACATTAAAAATTAGAAGTGGAACAACATAAATTGATTTCCAAGATAGAGATTATTCAGAGGTACTTCCAAGAAGTAGACAATGCCTTCGATAATATTATTCTGAAGGAAAAAGAAGCCAAAGAAGTAAGGGTTACTCTTCAAAAGTAAATCATATATTCGACAAATGAAGAGACATCCAAAGCTACGAAAATGTCAGCCGCAGAGAAGATCAGAGGTGACATCATGCTCAAGCTATGGGAAACTAACATAACTGAAAACAAAATAATAGTCAAGGAAATCAAAGATGATTGCAAAGAAGTTTTTTATCTTATAGACAAAGGATCGTTGAACATTGGAAAAGGCAATTGTACAGTACTCCTGGGACAGATAAATATCGTAAGGCATCAATTAAATTTTAGAGAAAATTTGAGTGAAATTCAAAAATAAATTTCACGGCTAAGAGAAATGGATGTCAACCTAATAGAAAGGTTGTTAGTTGAGCCCAACTTAAAATTATAGTCGATAAAGTTTGCAGATAAAGGAGTTGAAGACCGTCTTTCCAATATACAGAGAAAGGTTTATCTACTTGAAGCAAAAGACCTTCCAAAACCCCCCAGAAATTTTACACAGTTCCTGGAGAGATGCATTGAATGTATTGGATCAAAAGAAGGAGAGCCATCAAAAAAATAAAAGTATCATTTGGAAGATATTTACTTCCAAGAAAATAGAGAAATGGAGAAGATCATGCAAATGGTTTCTGATCTATTTTTAACAAATAGTTAGTCACTAGGAATTAGGAAATCACCAACCGTCTTAAGATTGGTAATTTTGTATAAATAGAATTTTTCAAGACTAAGAGAAGGATTTTTCTGGAGGGGATTGTAAAGAGAAAATTTCATTTTGCCGGAATTAATACAATATAGATTGAAGATTCTAGATCTTGTCAAGCCTGAGTTATGTGTTTCTCTGTCATTTCATCTTTTATTTCATACCTTCGTTAAATGCTTTCATGATGTAACTTCTATTGTGGTGATTAAACATTCACATTATCTAACTGTTTGTAGTTTTTCCTCTATTTCAGTTGTCAGCGGATATAAGACCTATGAACGTTTTAGAACTCTGAAATTATATACTTCTTCGAAGGTTTCGTCCTTCTTTGCTCTATTAGTATAAAATGAGATTCCTCTTAAATTGATGCCTCATTTTTGTTATACAACTACATGTTTCCTTTTCTTTCTTCATTTCATGCACTGTCTCTTTTAAATTTGACTCAGATACTAGAAAAGGTCTTCATCTCTGTTATACTATTGATCCATAATTTGGAAGTTTTGTTCGTATTAATTCAAACCAGAAATCTGCGACCCTTGAAAAAAAAAATTGACTTTAAAAAAAGGAAACCCTTTGCTTTCATGACTATTCTAGTTACCAGACAAACTAATATAGAACCCGGTCTATTATATCAAATGAGCATTGCGTTAAACCTATTCAATACGATATTACAAACAACAAATACACGGGTAGAACTTGAATGTTCATGGGCTGCAATTGAAAGGGATATTAGCATCCAAGAACAATGGGAAGCTAGACAGAGACAGTTAAGGAACCAACTGTGATCTCACTTTCCATTAAACTAGTCTTTTTACCCATTAATTATCTCTACCTTTTCAGATGCCTTGACGATATACTTTAGAGCCTTAAAGTATAAACTCAGGAACAACATCTTTTTGGCATCGTTGCCGAGGAGCGAAGAAACGAATCTTTTCCCTGGGAAGAACGACATTGAGTTTTTCTTTCTTTGATAGTGAACAAAGATAAAAAAACCTTCAAAGGCTAATTTTATCTTTCACTTGGTGACTCCACGATAAGGAAACTGGCTTTCAGCCGAAAGAACACTAGAAAGAACCCAGATGACAAGCAGACCTCGCCAGTATTTGATTCGGAAAATATTTTAAAATCAAGAAGATTTCTTAGACAAATCGTTTCGTCGACACATACTATCTTTCAAACTAATTCTACATGGTCAAACATCAGAGGAATACTTGAGAGATTTTTCTCCCTCCCCCTTTCAATCGATATGTGCTCTGTTCCCGAAGTCCATACTCCTACTATTAAACACTCCGATGAATGTCCTGTGTATCCTAATTTAACCCCCATCAATTCTCCAATATATTCGTCTTACAAGCCTGGAGAAACAAGCTATCTTCATCTTGGGCCTTCTTTCTCCAGTTTCCCGTTCCTTGATGACCATTTCCCCATAACCTTTCTGTCACATTCAAGTACAGCCCAATTTTCAATCTCAAATCTATCAATGCCTGCACACAGAGGTGCGGGGGCTGGAGGTGGTGCTATAGGTGGTGCCACAGGAGGAGCGACAGGCAGCCAAGTACCACTCCCTGGAATTTTTTCTAAGGTGGTTTCCAGATATGCCCCTCTTGTCCTCCCGGTTCCTCTACATGACCTTCCAGAAAATTACATGAAAAATATCCCAAAATTTACAGGGGAAAGCGATTTAACCGCACAAGAACACAACAATTTCTTTGACCAATTTGTTGATATCCTAGGACTTGAACATGAAGATGTCTACTCTAGACTCTTAGTAAAAAAAATTGAAGGGCAGGTTAGAACCTGGTTCCGAGGCTTAGCAGCGGGATCTTTAAGGACATACAATGAACTCAAAAGTTCTTTCATCAGACAATGGGGAGAAAGAAAAGATCACCTCTATTATCTAACCAAATTCAGGGTTCGTAGAAAAAAACATTATGATTCAGTTCTTGAGTTCACCTAAAGATTTAATAAATTATATAATAAGATTCCCATTGAGGTCAAACCTTCTCAGCCTGCAGCGAAAGTAACTTTCACCGGAGCTTTTGACCCTGATTTTTCCCTACTATTAAGAGAGAGGAGATCAATAGACCTCACCAAGATGCAAGACGATGCCCTAGAAATTGAATCAAACATGATGGCTTCAGGAAATATAAAATCCAAAATGGAGGCTGGGAACAAAGAAACCAAAAGATACAGAGAACAAGGAGGATCTTCAGGGTCAGGAAGATCTTCGAGAGAGAAAATGGACGACATGGCTAGGATAATTAAAGAATTGTATAATAAGATTTCAAAAATAGAATTAGATCAGACAAAAAATGACCATTTTCCCAGAAAAGATTTCAAAAGGAATCCCAATCCTCAAGTCCCACAAAGACAGATTAAGAAAGAGGATCAAAAAATCCCAACCCCCTTCAAGAGTGAAAACTTCATTGGAGAGGAAGATTTAGAAGATTTCGAGGAATTAGAGGAAGATATAAACAATATGGGTGATGATGAGACACAACCCTATTTATCGAGACAAGATTATGACAAATTATTAAACAAAGAAAATAGATTGGAAAATGACCTAAATAGTAGTACTTCTAAATATTTGACTTACCAGGGTATTGCTGATGGTATAATGGCCGAGCTTCAACAAAAGTACAATCTAAGGCCTAGAAACAGGAGTGTTGCAATCACCCAAATGAAAACGATCTTGATGAGGAGCGAGACAGACGATATAGTTTCAAAAAATGTTGAAAAGTATATTGAAAAAACTAACATAATGAACAAATAGCCCACCAAGACTAAGGTAGCTAAAACACCCACAGTCAAAACACAGAAAGAAAAAGTTCTTGCAACAGAAACAAAACCTTCACCACAAAGGAAAGATGATAAGAAGGGGACCGAAGCCCAAACCATAGAGAATGACAAAATTGCATGGAGTTTTAATCTAGAAAATGAAATCAATAAAATCAAGATCCCCATACCTCTTTTCGAGCTGGCAAAAAACCCCATATACAGAAAACAAATCACCAAGATGATTAGTTTTTCAAAAGATGAAAGCCAAGCCGATGTCATTAACTTAGAAGATGACAAACCAAACATAATTTTCGGTCTACATTTAGAAGGCACCAAAGACACAGTTGCCCCCTTCTATATCACGTTAACCCTATTCGACCAACTACTCCACAACTGTATGCTCAATTCTGGAGCATCCCATAATGTAATGCCTAAATCCATTATGGAAAAATTGAGTCTCGAAATCACCAGGCCTTATGGATATTTATATTTTTTCGATTCAAGGAAAGTTAAGTGTATAGGCATGATTAAAGACTTGGTGGTAAATCTGGCTCAAATACCTGTGAAAAGCATGCTCATGGACGTAGTGTTCACCGATATCCCTCCAAAATATGGTATGTTGTTATCTAGATCCTGGGGTGCCAATCTTGGGGGATCCCTCCATCTTGACATGACATATGCTATGATCCTAGCTTTTGGAGGACAGTTCACGCGCCTGTACAAAGAGACTAGGTTGGCATTCACGGTAAGTGATCTGCGCAACCCGAATAACCACCCTGTATATATTGCTGATCAGGATCTAGGTAATTGTATTTTATCCATTGATGATGATATTGTTTTAGGTATAGATGAAAGTAGTACAGAAGAAAAAATAGAAACAGAAAAAAAAAAAAAATTGTATATAACACTGGTGTGTGGAAGATGTTTTTTGACGACGCTTCATCTTACCTTGGAGCCAAAGCTAGGGAACTCCTTGTGGCCCCTAATAATCAATTCATAATCCTTTTTTCCTATAGACTCCAGTGGAATGTGGACCGCACTAATAATGTATGCGAGTATGAAGCCTTAGTATTAGGGTTGGAAGAGGCTAGGAGAATGAAAATAAAAAACCTCGAAATCTTTGGTGATGCCAAGCTAATCGTAAAATAGTTAAACCAACAATACCAGGCCAAACATCCTAGGCTGAGGTCTTACAGGAATTGCATCTAGGATCTGATTGCAAATTTCTTCTCCTCTGTCAAAGTCCACTACATTCCAAGAATTGAAAACCAGCAGGCCGATGCGTTAGCCAAAGCAGCCTCAACCTTCACACCTCCCACCGCTTTCAAACTAAAATACCATATACAAATGAGACACTGACCTTCCATACCCAATAACATACAACACTGGAAATTTTTTAAGGATGATGAACAACTGCGTAAATTTTTAGAATCGATAGATGAGTTTGCCGAAACTCATGCCGACTAAGAAAACCAAAACGATCCTATTTGGATCATGCTAGAAGGGGAAGACCCCTAGGAATTCCATGATAAAATCACCAATCATCGAATGCTTGTTCTAAAAAATAACTAGATCCCCAAGGGCCCGATTCCCTTGGAAAGGTTATTTAATCAAGACAATATCCCATTAAGATCCACCTTACAACCTCAACCTCAACCACAAGAAATATTATTATGAATGCTTAAAATGTTAGTTGGAGGATAGGAGGTCTCATCATGATCTGACCTATCATGTTCATGGATATCTGGTGGTATGGATTTACCATCATCTGGTCCCCAAGGCAGGGTAATGGCTCTTGGTTGCATGGTTGAGAGAAAGGGGGTATCATCACAAGCCAACCTTCTCATTTTTGCTACGTATTATTGGGTGACACTATCATTATATGGACACCACGGTAGGGGCCTTCAACTTGTCCCTAAAATTTCAAAGAAACAAAGAATGGAAAAACAACGGGCTTGGAAAAAGTTGCATTGCAAATGAAGGTGCCACATACCCTCTACAAAGGAACCCATGAATGAGACACTACAACCTATTGTATGTCATGAACCCCATGCCCATTAAGTCTTGACCCTTAACCACTTCACCCACTTTACATGGCTTAGAGAGGTATCTCTTGGAAACTCTCCTTGACATAGGGCAAGATCTACCCAATAGGACACCTCATCAACCCTCCCATATTCAATCTTGACAAGTCGCATAATTTCTTTGAGAACTTATTGTTTGACACAATAATCTATGATGCATGTGCTTAGGTGGCTCATATATTGATTTGATTTACTTATGATGATGCTATGACTTGATATCCTTGGAGGGTGTGCTTACTTGTCTTTGCAGGACCTAGTTGGTGGACAATTTTGGAGGAAAAAGCCTAAAATGGGATTTCATGGGGCTTGAAGCCCACAGGTGGATGCCAAGGTCCCGCATGATGAATGAGAGAGATGAAACTTCAGAGGCCTAGAGGATGATTTGGATGACACAACCTATCCCCCAAATGCCAAATTTGTTTCCTAGGAGAGGCGAAACGTTACCTTTAGAGGCATCACAACAGTTAGGGGGTTAGGGTAGGGTTGTGAGGTTGATATACATTTGAACAAGGACATTTTGAGGTGGTTGAGGCTCTGACCATGAAGGAAGTGACTTGGATGCTTGACACATGGCTTTGGGAAGACTTACTGCACTCCTCCAACACCAACTACTTGCTCCTAGTGCCAAAACATCCCCTAAAGGGGTGACACCACTTTGAATTAGGGTTTCTTCTCATGTAAAAGAAAATTTTAAGTAAATTGTTTAATATTATTTTGTAAAAGGGGAAAGATTAGGGATGATGGCCCTTATTCTTGTGGTTTACCCTAATATTATGTGGACAAACTATTTTGGAGAAATGTTTTATAAATAAGAGATCATAAGATCTCATTTTAGCATATCTCTCCCATGTGGAGAAGGATACTTAGCTAAAATTTTCTCTATCCTTGGAGCAATTCATCTCTCTTTGAAATTGTTACGTTTTTCTCTTGCTAATGATGGAATAAAGTGATGCTCTACACTAGGAGGATTTTTCTCATGCTTGTGGACGGATTATTCTTGGTCACTTAGGGTTTGAATTTGCATCTATTTGGAATTGGTAAGGAAATTATGCATTTATTGTCTTGAAATTGTTGCTTTATTCCATAATTGTTAGTGGATAAACCCTTGGAGGAGTATAAGGGCATACACCCTCCCAAAGATTCATTTAATTTCATGTGAAAGGTCATTAATTTTGATGATTGTAGCTATGTGAGACATTCTCCAGCTTACAAACCCGTGAGATGTGGATCATTGCAACTATGTGAGACATTCTCCAGCTTACAAAGCTAAGAGAAATCCCCTAAGAAGGGTGTGTGGTTCCTATCTAAGACAGAGTTGGAACATAGATATGACCTCCTCCATACAGAGAGTTGAGAAGAACTCCATATGATTCTCCTGTGTAACAAAGTGAGAAAGGTGATCTGTAGAGTTGGACGTGCTTATGGTTGAGCACAAGGTGAACATGTGAAATCCAAAAGTGATGGGTGAATTATCATGAGAACATAAACGAAGATGATGTATTGGCCTCCTCTAAGAATAAGAGTTGACGAGAAAATCCAGATGAATCTCCTGTATAATCTAGTGGGAAAGAAGATCTGTTGAGTGGATGTTCCTATGGACAAGCACAGGAGAATGTGATCCTAGTGGCCGAGCACTAGTGAAGAAGTGGTTCTTGTGTGTAATGCAGTGAGCCAGAGATATGGAAATACCTATGGATGTGCCCCTAGTGGATGCATTCTAGTGGCTGTATCACATACATTTCTATATTGTTCAAGATTCACACCTACCTGTAACCCTAATTGTAATGTAAAGGGTACAGGTCGACCCCACCTTAATGTGACTGGAAATTAATGTAAAATATAATTAATCTAGTTAATATTAATTATATTATAAGCTAGTGAGGTCAGCCTTTTTGTGCCAATATACACTTTTGTTGAAAAGCTAAGTCTAGTATAAGTAAAGGTAAATTCTCCATGGAGGAATCATATCTTTCATGTGAGTTTGGAAATTTCAGCAAGTACACCTTCTTGGGAAAAGTGCGCACCTCTCTTGGGAGCTAGTATTCTAGTGTTTGAGAACCCTCTTGTGTTATAGGTTTTCTTTGTGGTGAAGGTATTTCTCTTGAAGAATATAGAAAAGGATTTGGCTGGGTTTTCTTCCCTTATTGAGAAGGGTTTCCGAGGATAGTTCTTGTGTTCTTGTGCATGGTGCTTCTTCTTGTAATCTTGGTTGTTGCAACATTAATGGTTATGGTTAAATGCTAAAAATGGAATGAACTTCATGATTAACCTTTATTATTGAAAAATAAACATGGTATTAGAGCATAGGTCTTGAAGAACCCATTGCACAAGAAAATTTCAGTCATCCTCTCTCTCTTCTGCAAAACCTTATGACCCTCCTAGGGTTTCCAGAAATTTCGTATGACCTACCTCTTTGACAAGTTTCAACACTTGTCACTTGGAAGTTGGGGATAAAAAGTACATAGGAGTGTATGATCTCCTTCAGCGCACCTCTAACAAGCTTTAGATTGCATTTCCGAGCATTTTGACATTTTGTCCCTAGGGTTTCGCTAATTTCTGCAGAAATTTCAGTATTAGGGTTTATGCAACTCGTTGAAGGAGCTCTTCAACTCACCAGTGTTCTCCCATATTTCAAAGGCTTATTGTTGGCAGTCATAATTCCAAAAAAACCTAAAATTTATAGCCTATCCTAGCCGTTAGGTTTTCTAGCCTAGTTGACAAAGGGTTGTGAAGAGTTTAAAATTATGATGAACAAAACTATGATGGAAGTTAAGCTTGATGGATCAAGCAACTTCAAGTTTCTAGATGACAAGACTTCAAAGGAAGACTTATTGTGGGTGATAAGAAAAGGTGACACTGTGACTACCTCCTTCATGAATATGTCAGAGGATAGAGATCAACCAAGTGCCATTGGAAAAATCATATTAGCACCCTCAAGTATGAACTTGTATATATATTATTTGTATCATTGTCATAAGGGTAGTTGCAGGATGAAGGAAGCTTTTTCTGAAGCCATGGATCCAAAAGGATCTCAGTGCATTCAGAGGAAAAACACAGTAGAAGTGAAGACTCTAGGTTTGATTGTTGTAATTTTCATTCCTCTAACCTATAATTCTAAAGTTTGCCACATTACAAGTAAGTGTTGTAGTTGTGACAACAATCCTTAAATTGTTTTGATTATAGAGATGCAATCATTATTCTCCTTTAGGAGATATTCTTGTTTGTGTTCCACTTCTTTTCTTGTTCCAAATAGGTTAAGATCAAAGGAAGATGTTTATCCTTCAGAGGGAGCCACTTGAATTAGAGGGAGTTGAAACTATTTGAGAAAGAGGAAGAATAGAACCATCATTGGGGAAACCAATGAAATAATACATGATCAGAATATTTCTATGATTCTATGGGAATAAGCATGCATGCCACATTATATGTTTAGAACAAGAGTCTTCACTAGACTTTGAAAAACATAACTCCCGAAGAAGTCTTCACTAGAATGAAGCCTGAGATTGAACACATCAGGTGATTTGGGTGCCCAGTGTATTTTCATGTACCCAAAGAGAAGAATTCCAAGCTAGATACTTTAGAAAGAAATGATACAATGAATCTTCAAAGACATTCCAAATCAACATCCCTGGTCAGAGACAAATTGAGACAAGCAGAGATGTTTTTCTTGAATAAGAGATAGGTTTTCAAAGATCCATAGAATCTCAGATGGATATTGATAGTAAGACAATACCTTCTCCCCCTTCAACAGTTCATAGAGATACAAACATTATTCTAGTTGATCCAGTTTCTCCAGTTGATATGTTCATAGATATTGAAGTAGGGAATAAAATGCCTACCTAGACTCACTCTGCAAGAGGCAGAGAAACATACAAGCCTCTCAAGGCACATCCCGAGAAAGTTAAAGAGATTTTCAAGCTATCCTTCAGTCATGAGCCACTTCATTGATGTTGAGCCTCCTTGTCTTAGAGAAGCAACAAGAGAATAGGTATGGAAAGATTCCATAACGGAAGAATGCCAATATATCTTAAAGAATGATGTATAAGATATTATTCAGGGACTAGAAGGCAAGTCTGTGGTAACTTCCAAGTGGATCTATAAGATCAAGCATGCAACTGATGGAAGTGTCGAGAAATACAAAATGAGATATATAGCCAGAGGTTTCTCACAAGCAGAGGGAGTTTTCTATGATGAGACACTTGATCCAATAAACCTGATACACTTCCATCCATACTACCATCCATGATTTGAAAACTATATCATATAAATAGATTCTTGATGAGTTTGGATTTCAGCAAGAGTGTTTCTGATCCAAAACTATATCATTACAGTGTTGATGACAAGAGCCTGATTTTGTTGACTTATTCAGAAAGCCTTTTTGTTGGATACAAGTAATCCTTGAATTCTGAATTCGAGATGAAGAATATGAGTATGATGCACTACTTCTTGGGACAGGAAGTATGAAAGAGGACCAATAAGATTTTCCCGATTCAAGGAAAATATACAATGAAAATATTAAAGAAGTGCAGTATGAAAGAATTCAAAATCCATCGTGATGGATTGAAAGAATAATATTGATGATGATTCAGACGAGACTGATCCACAGCTGATTGGATGAATGATGTATCTGGTTAACACCAGATTTGATTCATGCCATGCAGTGAATGTGCTTAGTCATTTCATGAGTCAACTAAGATAGACTCACTAGATAACAACAAAACATGTATTGAGATATATACGAGGCACAATTGGATATGGCCAAAGACATGCCTCTAGTGTGAACTTGAGTTTGCAGGATATGCCGATTTGGATTGAGCATAAATTACAGTGGACCGAAAGAGCACATATGGTTGATGTTATACCATGAAGTTTTCCATGGTTTCCTGATGCAGCAGGAAACAAAACTCTGTGGCCTTGAGTACCACAGAGGAAAAGTATATAGCATCGAATGTGCGAAGTAATGTAGCTTCATAATCTTCTGAGAAATTTACTTGACCATGAGATGGATCCTATGATGATAACCAATAGTCGTCTGTAAAGCTCCTTGAGAACCCGGTGTTTCCATGATGGATTAAAACACGATGAGATAAAATATCCTTATATCAGAGATATGATGCAGAGGAAAATCATACACATGTAGTACCTTCCTACACATGAGCATATTATAGACATCTTCACTAAACTAACTTGGTGAAGAATTCCTCCTTAGTTGAGAGGGAGTGTTGATGACTCTGGCCATGACAAAATTCAAAGTACATCTATGTGAGACTTGGAATAATGAAGAATGCCTCCCTATATGAGAGGGAGTGTTGATGATTGAAGCTATGTGAGACATTCTCCAGCTTACAAACCTGAGAGAAAGTGATATGAAAATAGGGGGATGACTTGTTTTTCTATGCAAGCACCCTCTACTCCATTAAAATAAACTTCAGGACCTTTGTCAATGTCTTCATTGTGCAAGAGGATTTATGTGTCAAGTTTATGCTTCTTTTAGGTGTCTATGTGTGAGGTTTTTTAAAGGTTAAATATGTTGATTAAATAATACAACAACAAACATAAATTGCAACAAATAATATCCAACAAACTCACAACAACAACAAAATGATAAAGGAGTTCACCCCCAACTGGGCTACATCTCCTTGAGCCTCCATCAATGGACTAGGATCTCTGGGATTAATTTGTATAAATTATTTTACAAGCTGCTTCTCAATTTCAATGGATTTACTAACTGTACCATTGGGTTTAGAATACATAAAACCACCAAAAATGACTATTAGATCTTTGAAAATATACCATGGCTCATCTGGGCATGACCTCTTCTACTGGTGGCCTTGAGCTTACCTGAGCCTCGTTGTGGCTAGAACACCTATAAAAGTCCTCAAATACATCTACAAACTATTCCAATGAGTTTAGAGAATAGCATTTAGTCAAGAATGATTATTCAGTCACTGAAAATGGACTTTGGATCATCTGGGCATGACCTCCTTCACTGGTGGCCCTGGTCTGCTTGGAGCTATATGAAACTTCCCTATAGAAAAACCTACAATAGAAGTATCCAAATGCCTTTGAAACCTATACCAATGGATTCAAAACATCCAAAAACCCCTAGATACGCTTTTTCAACACCTGGTTTGGCCAAAAAATGAATAAGATAAATCTCTTGCAATTTTTTCCTTTAAGCTTGTTGTCTCTGATTCGCCAAAACGCACCTCATGTGTGAGTAACCTGGCTTCTGGATGTTTCCTGTGCCTAAACCCAGCATGCGTTCCATCTCCACAACATGTGCCAAAATGTCGCACGGTTAGGGAACCTAGCCCCAATCCGCGGAGGTGTTGGGTGCGTGGTTGCCATGTGACCACATCCAACACCAAAAATAGGGACCCGTTGCAATGGCCCCGGAGGTGACAAGTATCGGGCACGTGTGGGGTTTTGTGGTTGTGAAAAGTGTCATCGTATAAAATAACCATTTGAAAGTTGTTTTGTAACCCACACAAAAACATATGTTGAGGTCGTATGGGGTGGCACACATAACCGAGGGCTAGGGCTAACTCCATCCCAGAATCTGCCAAAACTCACCATATAGTGCATTTAAATATAAATTACAATGTAGACTAGTAAGCACAATTGTGTGGGTGGAGTGGTATCCCTTTCCTTTTCCAATACATTTCCCTTGCCCAGAGGTCGCAGGGTCGAGTCCTATGGACTCCTCAATAATTTTTGCCAACTGTCAACAAGAGGGGGTGCCACGTGGTATCCCATGACTAGGCCATGTGGCACCATTTCACTCACTCAAATGATGACACATGTCAGCTACCCATTGGGCCACTTGTATGAGACCTCATATACCCAGTCAACTTCTAGCTCGGTGTACGACCATGCCACACAAGCTGTACGACCCTGCCATGTCAGCTGTATGGACTGTACAATCAACAATTTTTTTACCTGTTTGGAAAAATGTACAGAACGCGATATCTCACTCATTCGATGTCTATTTGAACTTGTTTAAACTATGTTTGGTTCATGGAGATGAGACCTATGCACATGTCCATTTTGAATCGATTCTGAACACTTTTCTTTTTGGGCTAAATTTTGACCCCTAGTCCAGATTCTGATCAGAAAGCCCCTAAGAAGGTTGTGTGGTTCCTATATAAGACATAGATGGAATGTAGAGATGACCTCCTCCATACAAAGAGTTGAGAATAAATTCAGATGATTCTCTTGTGTAACATAGTGAGAAAAGTGATCTAGAGAGTTGGACGTGCCTGTGGCTGAGCACAAGGTGAATGTGTGAAATCCCAAAGTGTTGGGTGCATCTTCATGAGAAAAGAAATGAAGATGATGTATTATCCTCCTCTAAGAAAAATATTTGACGAGAAACTCCAGATGAATCTCCTATGTAATTCAGTGGGAAAGAATATTTGTTGAGTGGACGTGCATAGGTGGATGTGATTCTAGTGGCCAGGCACTAGTGAAGAAGTAATTCTCCTGTATAATGCAATGAGCCAGATATATGGGCATCCCTATTGATTTTACCCTAGTGGATGATCACTAGTGGGTGTATCATATCCCTTGCTATATTTTTCAAGAGTTAGACCTTCCTATAACCCTAATTGTAATGTAAAGGTTACAGGTCGGCCCCACCTTAATGCTACTAGCAATTAATGTAAAATATAATTAATCTGGTTAATATTAATTATATTATAACCTAGTGAGGTCGGCCCTGTTGTGCCAATAGACACTTCTGTTGACAAGATAATTCTAGTATAATTAAAGGTAAATTCCCTATTGAGGAATCATATCTTCTATGTGAGTTTGGAAATTTCAGCAAGTACACCTTCTTGGGAAAAGTGCACACCTCTCTTGGGTGCTAGTATTCTAGGGTTTGAGCACCCTCTTGTGTGCTAGATTTTCTTGGTGGTGAAGGTATTTCTCTTGAAGAATATAACAAAGGATTTGGCTGGGTTTTCTTCCCTTGTTGAGAAGGGTTTCCGAGGATACTTCTTGTGTTCTTGTGCATGGTGCTTCTTCTTGTGATCTTGGTTTCTGCAACATTAATGGTTATGGTTAAATGCTAAAAATGGAATAAAGTTCATGCTTAACCTTTCTTATTGAAAAATCAACAATTAATTACAAGGTTTCTTGGAGAAATACAAGGACGTACACCATCCAAGTCACCTTTTTTGTTTTCACAAACCATAGGGAGTAAAATGGATTACACCCCTAGGTTATTTGTGGATCAAGCTCATACATCCAAGGTCATATCATTGCATAAGGTGTTTCTAAGGGAAGTAAAAGGGCTTACACCCTCTTAGCATTTCCTAGTGGACCTAGCTTTCCTTGGAGAATAAGAGGATTTACACCCCCAAGGATTTAATCTAGTCTTCACATTTCTTTGATCCCATAACCCAATAGTAAGGAACTAATCATTTTTAATTTTCCTTGGAGAGATAAAATTGTTGCATTGGGATACATGAAAATATGAAGGAATCAACTTGTTCAAATCACCTTCTTTATTTGATGTTCTAGGATTTATTTTTCCCCTAGGGCATGTTAATTTGCTAAGTGTTTCTTATTGCTATTATGAATTTATGCTACAGCCATTAGGGTTGCAGCAAGATCTCTTTTTTTCACGCTCAATATATCACTTTTTTACCATTGGAATTAGTTGGAAAGTTGCAATTATAAATCGATTTGATGTTAGGTATTGTTGGGAAATATTTGGGCTGATTTTTTGGGGTAAAAGTTTCTGCTGTAGAAAAAAACTTCTAAAGCCACTTGGAATTCATAAATATACTCTGAAAAATTATCTTTACAACCATCTAAATACCACTAAAGTTGTGCTAAAGTGTTGATAATTTATCTACATGTTTTATGCTTCATAACTCAACTTATATTCGATGCTTTAAGTGGTTAAATATGCAATAGTTACCTGATTTCATTGATGATACATATTTCTGATTAATTTTGTAATTAGGGACATCAAGCTTAACTTGATTGTCCACCTAACATATACTACATACAATTGGTTTTTCTTGTGTCTCGGGTAGGTATAATCACTTTGGCAGGTACCCAAAGACTTGGCAGCCTTAAAACCTTTCCAGAGACGAGTCATCAAAGCCACTTTCCTCTTACATTAAAACCCTTTAGGGGGACACTTATCTTGCTTCCTTTCCATCCATATCAATCCCCCTAGGGTCACCAGGATCACCTCCCTAGACTGATCTAGTCACCCTTGAAAAGCGAGATATATATCGAGGTGACATTGGTATAATGTCCCTTAGTTGTCACTACTTGGTGGTTGGGTCAGGATTTTCCCAACCTACAACTTGTGCGATAACACCTCTCATATACTTCTTTGAAATATTCATCAATAGTGTACTGTTCACTATAATTGACATGAGCTAAGGAAGAATTTTTCAAAACAATATATGCATAAATAGGAGGTTGAGAAAGCATATCCACAACTTTGTTGTTTATTCCTTTCTTGTATATGATAAATAGATGGAATTGTTGCAAGAATCCCATCCAATTGTAGTGTCTTGACTGATGTAGCTTGCTTTGTGAGTGTAGGTACTGTAATGGTTAGTGATCAGTGTTTATGAATGTTTCCTTCCCCATAAATTAGTGTTTCCATTTCTTCACACTTTGTACCAATGCATATAGTTCTTTGTCATATGTAGGATAATTACAAACAGCCTTAGAAAATATTTCAAAATGAAATAAAATGGGATCATGTTGTTTCATCAGGACTTCTCCCATGGAATATGCACTGTCATCGGTCTCAATCTCGAACAATTTATGTAGGTCAGGTAGATCTAGGACTAATGTGGTGCTAATATTTTCCTTCAAAGTATTGAAGGATTTTTGGTGTCTTCCTCCCCACTAGAATACCTATTTCACATTATTTAAGGCATGCAAAGGAGATGAAATATAGGAGAAGTTAGAAATGAAATTTCTCTAGTACTGAACTTCCCCTAAGAAGCTCTTAGATTCTGTAGCTGATGTTGGCTTAGGCCAATTTACAATAACTTCAACTTTGGAGGGATCTATCTTTAGTTGACCACCTCCTACAATATGACCCAAGTAAACCAATGAGGTTTTTCCAAAGTCACACTTTGACAATTTTAAATACAACTTTTCTCTTTTAAGGACATCCAATACTTGATTTACATGCATCACATGTTCATCCCAAGTCCTACTAAATACAAGAATGTGATCTAAGTATAAAATAAAAAATTTATCTATGAAAGGCCTAAAAACATCATTCATAACACGCATGAATGTCGTTGGGGCATCACAAAGCCCAAATGGCATTACCAACCATTCAAATAGACCTTGTTTTTATTGAAGGAAACCTTCCACATGTCACCTTATCTAACTCTGAATTGGTGGTAACCGCTCCTCAAATCCAACATAGTGAAGTACACTGCATTCTTTAGATGATCCAACAAGTCATCTATATGAGGCAAGGGGTAATGGTTCTTCACCATGATTTTGTTTAGTGCTCGGAAATACACACACATCCTCCATGTTCCATATATCTTTGGCACCATCACTATAAGAAATATACAAGGAGAAGGAATTGGTATGATGACCCCTCTTTCAAGAAATTTCTGCACTTGCTTCTTGATCTCCTCATTTAAGAGAAAAAACATCTTCTACATGCCAATGTTTAGTAAGGAAACATCTTGGTGTAATTGTGTTTCATGTTGGATCCCCCTCTTGGGAGGAAATCCTTTTGGCTCTTGAAAAAATCCATCATAGTTAGAAATAACATCAATCATTTCATCTTTATGAGAAGGATCACAATCATCAAAAGAATTAGATTTATCAAGATATTTTTCTTTCAAAACCATAATCACAAATCTCTTGCTAGCATTGATGGCTCTCTTCATTTGTCCTACACTAACAAGAGTTAAGTTCTTCATACTATGAGCTCTAACAATATATTCCACACCACCTTTTGTGAGATGGTATTTGTTCTCTTATCGAAAGAAGATAACATTCCTATCATACAAATAGGGGCTTTCCAAGATAATGCCACAGATATCAAGTGAGACTACATCAAGCTCAACCTCATCTACCAAATTCAAAGCAATAACAATTTTCAATCTACACTTCTTGGTAACTTGAAGTTTTGCACTATCACATACCCAACCAAGAGGGTAAGGTTTCAGATGAGGTACTTTCTCTAAGCCCAAGTTTTTAACAATTACTTTAGATATCAAATTAACTTGAGAACTTAGATCAAACAGAGTATCCACTTTAGTATGTTTGGATACTACTCTAATGTCAAAAAGTTCACTTATGTTCTTTTCATTTTCAGGAGATGGAATTGTAGAACTTGAACTAGCATGAGATGAAATTTTACCTTGTACTCCAACTACTACGATTTTCATTTCATCACCTGAATCAAAAAATAGGTCTAGTTGCATTGTAGAAACAATTTTTAACTTAGAAGGCTAAAGAGAATTGTAATATTGTTATGGGTGGATGAAAATTGTACCTTAAAAAGATTTATGAATCCCCTAATGTTTCAGTTAACAACATATCCTTCTCATGACAAAAACTATTTTTAATATAATTGTAACATCCCCATCCACCCAGGCAGGGCCATGCTACTTCAAAACACTTTGAGATTGCTTTGATACCATAATGTAACGTTCCCATGCACCCCATTCTAGGCAATGTCACTAGAACCTCAACTTTTGTCTCTCTAAAAACAAACTGTAACATCACCCAACATACTACTGAACCATGCTATTTCCAAAATTCACTGTGCAGATTCTACTCTAAATAGAAGTGTGTGTAGTATCACTTGAAGTAGTGTGTTCAACCTCAAACTGAGTTGCTCCACACCAAATTTCTCCTTTGAAAACAATTTTAAGTAGTGGAAGTAACTCAAATAATTGTGCACGAGTACACTGATCACACAACATAATCATGCGCATAACCACCTTGGCATCACACACCAAATATTTCCTACTTGTGCACGTAGACTGCTTCCTTGTGCACACAAGTAACTCCATCCCCTGATGTACATAGAGTTTTCTCTACACACAAGACTATTCAAACCTCTTCATGAAGACTCATAATCAAAATCAAAAGGTTAACTTCACAAAAAATACTATCAATATTTGTCATATTCATGCACAACTAAAAATACATGCTATAAGCAGAATTGTTATATGCATAAGAAACATAATATAGAGTAACAACAATTACTTATATGCAACAAGATACAAGAATTAAACCATGTTAAACATAGATAAACAAGAACATAGTAAACATGACAAGCGCATAAAGAACACTGATCTTTTATGAAAGTCACCAACTGCACATAGAACTTAGACGTTCCTCCCAGCCACAAACTGTGTTGCTCATAAGATTCTAGCAATAGGTCACCCCCAAGCTAGGGCTTAACTCCACCAAGAAAAAGGGTTCCTAGTGACCGACTAAGGTCTGATTCTCAACATAATTTCTCAGTCCTAGGGTGCCCATAATTGCAACTAGCCTACAATCCCTCATTCCCCACACACCTATCACACCCAAGGAAGTTTTCCCCTTCTATTCTCAACATTCCCTTGACTTTCCCACTTCCCTTCTAGGGTTACTAGCAATAGGATAGACAGGAAGTCTCTGAGCCCTGTGACTAATTCCCAACACACTAGGTAACAATTCTCAACAAAGCTCTCACCTAGAGAGTATGCTTATGGGCATGACAACCCACTTCTTCAATAATGAATATCTCACCCAAAGAGACTTCTCACGGGCCTTGAAACCCACCTCTTCAACAATAAAACTTTGATTACAATACAAAAACCCCTTACAATCTTCTCTGTGCAGATAAGGTAATAGTTGTCCTCTCTCAGATGGTTCAACCCCCTTCTGCACACCAGAAAATGAATAATGAATAACTCCCCAAAATATTCTAAGGCCAACAATATATATTTCATGCCTTAAACTTGAAATATGTCAGCTTTAGAAGTAGATTAAGCCACTCGACAACTTGTTTCGTACCCTTGGGAAACTAGGATAAAATAATTATCCAACATTACACATTTCTGGAAAATATATAAAATATTCTATAAGACTTAAGTCTCATCCCCTTTTCCCTTTTTTGATGGAGTCATCCCCCCCATATATTTTCATCTGAGTATTTCTATGCACAACGATGTATTAATGCATTCATAACTACAATTACATTTACATGGATAGGCGCATTGACCTAATTGTATCCCAACTCACCAGCCTCATAATCACACAGGCTCTCCGGCCTCAATACACATACATCCATATATATACATATATATAACTTATCTCTACCTGCACTCCCAGACATTCCCACACACTTACCTAAGTGTGCACAACACTATGAAATGTGTGCACTTACCTAGGTGTGTGTAACACTATGAAATGTGTACACCCTATTTTTGATAACAATTCTCCACACACTACTCAGGTGCGCGAACCATCAAAACATAGTGCCAACAACTCACTAGTCTAAATGTAAATTTACATTTAAAATTGGTACCCATGGCTCACCATCCTATATGTACAATTACAAAGGGTCAAGATCAAGGGCATTACATTCCCCTCCCCCTTATTTATGAACTATCCTCAGTGCATCATATACACATGTACACACAAAATTTCAAAATTATTCAAAAAGATGTGGATACTCTACCTGCATAGCATCCTCATGCTCGCAATTTGCATCCTCAAGGGTGTACCAGGTCCATTGAACCTTTACCAACTCCATGAATCAACTTCAGATCTATTTGATTTTTTGATCCAATATGAAAACTGATTGCACTCAGAATTCGCCTTCTGGTTCCACCTGAATCACATTCTAATCAATAATATGTTTAGCATCAGGTACGTAATTCTTAAGCAATGACAGATGGAAAACATTATGAATACACAAGGATGCAAGAAATGCAAGCATATATGCAACAGAACCAATCCCCTCTAATATTTCAAATGGCCCATAATATCACACTGCTAGCTTAGAACACTTCCCCAACTTCAAGGAACTACTCTTGGCTTTCACTTTCAAAAACACATGATCGACCACTTTAAACTCTCTATGGGTTCTGCATTTATCTGCAAAAATTTTCTATCTGTTGGGAAACCTTTAAATTCTTACTTAACTTTAGCATCTTCTCCTCCATTTCCCGAAGTAGATCTAGCCCAATTATTGTACGGTATACTAGGTTGTTCCAACTCACCGACATGTTTGACTATCTACCATAAAGTGCTTGAAATGGGATCATCTTTAAAGATGCTTGATACCCATTGTTGTAAGTAAAATCTACCAAATGAATTTATTATTCCCATTTCTATGGCTTATCCATCACATACATCTTGAGCATATCTTCAATCACTCGATTTACCCTCTCTATTTCTCCATCTGTCTCAGGGTGATATGATGTGTAGAAATTCCGATTTGTCCCAAATCCTTTGAATATCCCTTTCTAAAAGTTCGAGGTGAATTTGGAATATTTGTCAGACACAATTGTCTTAGGTACACCATGTAGCTTGGAAATTTCTCACATGTATATCTCAACAGTGTTGATTGCTTTGTGCATTGACTTCATTGGAATAAAATGGGAAACTTTAGTAATCTTATCCACCACCACTATAATATAATCATGTTGCTTAGAAATCCTAGGAAACTTAGTTATGAAGTCCATGGTTACAAATTACCACTTCCACTTAGAAATGGGAAAAGGATGTATCAAACCAGTTGGATGTCTGTGCTCAACCTTGACCATCTGACATTCAAGACATCTAAAAATAAAATCAACAACTTCCTTTTTCATACCTAGCCACAAGTATTGATTTTTGACTATGACAATTGTCTTCTGGTAACCTGGATGTCCAACATAAGGAGCCTTATGCATCTCTAGCAATAAAATACTTTTCAACTCCTGATCATTTGGCACATAGAATTTTATTGGATTGCCTGAGGGCCTGCATTGAAAAGAAGGGTGGAGGTCCATTCTCTTGGGTGGTGTAGGCTTGGTAGAAGAGAGCTAGGTACTTGGATTGTTGTGGTGTTGGGAAGCCTATGTGATCTTGAGTGATGACTAGTTTAGGAAGAAAAGTAACACTCTGGAATTGTCCTTGTGGATTCATAGTCCTGGCTCGGGGGTTACACTGTTGTTGAGATTTGGAGTAGTAGTGTCTATGGTTGGGTGGAACGTCCTTGGTTTGCAGTCAGCTGGTGTCATCTTTTATAAATATAAGTGTTGTCTATTGTGATATTATTATCTTTATATGAATGTATTCCACTGTGTATTTTAATTATCTTTTAACTAAATCTTAGATTATGCATGCTTGTTGGATATTGTTGTGCATGTCATTAATTATTTTATCTTATGTGTCCTTATTAATTAAATAAGGTATCAGTAAGATAACGAAGTCCAAGGGTGGGCTTGAAAGTAGTGTACCCCAGCCTGTGGGTGGCTGGGGATGTTATAGATTGGTATTAGATATTCTAGTTGGAACACCGAGCTGGTATGTGTGGATTCTGTTGGTCAGAGTCTCATGGTTGAGATCGAACTCTGACTATGAAGTTGAAAATCTCAAGAGGAATGGCATTGCAGAATCTACGTAGGAGATAGAACACTAGAGATCCGTCGTAAGGGGTTCTAAGGATCATGACTGTCCCCTTCGAATTTGGGAGCGATCACCACTGTGGGATCAGGAGAGATTTAGGATCGTTGGATTGGAGGACAAGTGAACAAGGGTCATCCAATGAAAAGGAAGAAAGGGTTAAAGTCACAACTATCAGATCCCATTGGAGAGATAGATCAATGACTAGGAGGCATTGTGGGGAACTGAGTTGCACAGGAGATAATTTCCCAAGGCGGTCCCACAATCCAAACCACAGTTTCACTGACGGGTTACGTGTCGGCATTAGAATAATTGTTGGGCGAAAGGAGGGTTACTCCAAAAATACTAATGCATTCCCTCGCAAATTGAAAGGCGTGAAGTGATGTGACATGCTAGTGCTCGAACATCGAAACTCTAAATCGCTGAAGTAGCTAGGGACCGTTGATCTGTAGGACACACGTCAACTGATCGTGTGATCCGGATAAAATGCTCTAGGGAAAAGCAAGAGAGGAGAAGTTGAGAATTGATATTTCCAAACCCCGGAGATCTGAAGTGAATCTCAGCCATTTGATCCAGGAGGACACGCGGAAGGAATCCACGCACTTCGAGGGAAAGTGAAGGTTGAAAGTTGAGGTTTCTGAAGTCCGAAAACCTGAAGAAACTATAGCCATCGATTTACAAGAGACATGCATCAGTAGAACACGAGCTTCATATAAAATCATTTCATAAATAGTTGAGGTTTCTGAAGTACGAAGACTCAAATAAATCGTAGCCGTCGATTTATAGGAGACACACATCAGTAGATCGTGAGCTTTGGATAAAAGCATTTCAGAAAAAATTGAGGGTTGAGATTTCCAAATTCCGAAGGCTCGAAGAAATCGTAGCCATCGATTTACAGGAGACATGCGTCAGTAGATCACGAGCTTCAGATAAAATTATTTCAGAAATTTTTTAGGGTTGAGATTTCTGAAGTTCTAAGGCCTGAAGGATTTGCAACCATCGATCTGGGGAAGGAAATGCATCGGAAAATATTGAAATTTAGGTGGAAGTGTCATGAGAGGAAGCAAGTGGGAGAACTTGAGACTCACGAAGGCCGAAGTATCAAAGTGGACTAGAGCCATTGATTGGAGGTGGATGCGTGGCACCTGATCTAGAGCTTCAAGTACAGAGTACTCCTGGAGAAAAACGGGGTCAAAAGCGCCAAACTCCCAAAGCACGGAGTCCCAAAGTAGATCTCGATCATTTATCATGAAGGAGGACGAGGATCATTGATCTAGTCCTGGCTGAAGGTTCTGAAGTTGCGAAGCGCTAGGAGGGTAAACCTTGGGTCACAACCCAAGCTCACAGGGTGCTAAGGAAGCAAGACCCACGGATAGTCATCGATCTGTGAATGGAAAATCGACAGTGGGGAACCATTGGAGGGAGAGGAGGAAAAATTAATGAATGTGCTAGTTCGCAGCCCACTATTTTCCAGCGTCATTGATCTCGTTAAGACAAGGGATCGACGATCGTGATTTAAAAGAGGTGTGGGTGAGCAATTTTTAGATTGCGAGGATAGGGATCTTCAATAAAGAATGAGAATGTTGTCATCCTACAATTGTTGTTGACTTTCGATCTCATCCTTTGATCGATTTTCAACCGCATGACCTCTGATATAGTAATTTCTAACCTGAAAAGTACCAGGAGGGAATTGGGCTGTGGTCACTTGGGGAAGTGGTTTGAAGGGAGCGCTTATGCAGAATTAAATTTTGTATCGGGTAAGGGATAACGTGAAAATGATTATACAGTGCAAATTGATATATATACATCTTCTTCATGAATTAAGAAGAAAAAGAACCTATAGCATTGTTGACAATTTTTCTTATCATATGCTTACTTCTAACAAAATGGTCACTTGCACATTTTGCAGAATTAAGGGGTTTAAGCACATCAACTCAGGATGCGTATTGAGGAAATGGAATAAGGTGAGGGAGCCTCTAGTCATGATAAGGAGGCTAAAGTCTATAATACCAAAGTTGGTAATGCATAGATAAAGTCCAATGGACGCAAGGGAAAATGAGAGAAGGAAACTTTAATAGAAACTGTAAGAAGCCTGAAAATATAAGTGTAAAGCTACAAAGCAGACAACGAGAGACTGATGAGAGAGAAAAGTCAGATAAATGCTCAAGTGTTGCAGAGCTTGAATCAGTTGCAGAGGCAAATGAAGAAGTGATCAAACTCAAGAAAAGAGGAAGAAGGAAGGTGTCATGAAATAAGAGATGATCATGGAAGAGATGGCTATTCCAGAAGTGCTAGCAGATCTCATAGAAACCACTCACCTCCTTACTTGGAAATAAAGTTTTGTGCATCTGAATTTTCCTTAAGAAGTCCAGAGGTGTCTCCTGTTAGGCACTAAAGAAGGATACAAGATGTAGACAGTTTTCAAGGAGAACTGAGGAATCTCAATCCACCTTCCTTTGATGGTGAAAGAGAAAGGGAAGATGATGTCGAAGAATGGCTGCTTGGACTCAGGAGATATTTTTAGTTGCATAACTATTCCTCAAACCTGGAAGCCAGGATTTCCACCTACCATTTACAAGGGAAATATGCAATGTGGTGGGATCAACTGAAGCAAGTGGAAAATATTAATGAAAGTAGGATCACTTGGAAGCAATTTAAGAAGTGCTTCTAGAAGTAGTACCTCTCAGAGAATTTCTATGACAAGAAAATGCAGGAGTTCTTTGAACTCAGGTTGGGAAGCATGACTATGGAAGAGTACGAGAAGAATTTCTTGGGATTGTTAAATTATGTCAGGTTCATTGGTGATGAGAAAGTGAAAATACAGATATTTCTAAGTGGACCGCCAACCTTTTATAAGGAAAAGATCAAGTATGATGAACCCAAGAACTTGTCTGAGGCCATCAGGAAGGATAAATACCTATATGAGCAAGGCCATGGGTGAGAATCTTTGTAGAAATATTGGAAGGACAAGAAGAATGAGAAGTCTGACCAGAGGAGGAAAGGATTCAAACCTCTCTTCAATAGGAATGCGCCTAATAGAAATCATCAATATAAGTATGATAAGGGGTATTCCAAGAAGGAAGATTCCTTGGTAAAAAGGGGAAGACCACAAATACAATGATGGGGATGCAAGGAAGATCACCTATACAAGAATTTCCCACATAGAAAAGACAGAGTGAAGAATGTGCACAACCTCCAAGAGGCTACAACAATCGAAGATATGGGAAGAATCTATGCAACTTTAGATGATCGATAAGCAGAGTACCAGTCCAATATGAATGAGGTGGAAGGTAATATCATAAATCAACCTTTTGATATTTTAATTGATTAAGGATAAATTCATTGTTACATTGATACTAAAATAGTGGATAGATTACATTTGGAGAAAAGTAAGCTTGGAAAATCAAGTTTGGTTCAGTTAGCCACTGGAACCAAAAGGAGAATCCATGATATGGTTAGAAGTTGTTCCATAAGTCTTAATGGTGTGAATAATAGTATTGATCTAAATAACATACCATTACGGTCTTATGATATTCTGATTGGAATGGATTGGTTGGACAAGAATCATGCTATCCTAGATTGTCATAGTAAGACATTTACTTGTCTTGGTGTAGATGGAAATTAGAACACTGTGAAAGGAGTTCCAAGACCCATTTCTATAAGGGATATATCAACCTTACAACTGAAAAGGTGTTTAAGAAAGGATGTCATTTGTATGCAACTCATGTGGAAGAGACAGATAATACAAAGGGGTCACGCCTTGAAGATTTATCGGTACTACAAGAATTTGAAGATGTATTCCAAGAAATACCAGGATTTCCACCAATGAGGGAAATAGATTTCTTAATTTATTTAATGCCAAGAGCTTCCCTGGTGTCAAAAACACCTTACAGAATGAGCACACCAGAGTTAAAAGAATTACAAATGCAGTTTGAGGAATCATTGAAGAAAGGGTACATACATCCAATTGTTTCACCTTGGGGAGAACCAGTACGTTTTGTCAGAAAGAAGGATGGAACCTTGAGGCTATGCATTGACTTTCGACAATTGAACAAGTATACCATAAAGAAAAAGTATCCTCTACCCATAATTGATGACCTCTTTGATCATCTAAGAGGAGAAAATATATTTTCAAAGATTGACCTAAGGTCAGGATACCATCAGGTGAGAATCAAGGAAGAATACATTCATAAGACAACCTTTAGAACCAGGTATGGGCATTATGAATTTGTAGTGGTGCCATTTGGACTGACCAATGCACCAACTATATTTATGTTCTTAATGAATGGCATATTCAGAAATTATTTAGATAAGTTTCTCATAGTATTCTTGGATGACATACTTATCTATTCTAAGTCTGAAGAGGAGCATGAACATCACTTAAGGCTGGTATTGCAAGTGCTGAGGGAACATCAATTGTATGCCAAGTTGAGTAAGTGTTTTTTTTATCAAAATAAAATCCATTACTTAGGACACATTATTTCAGAGCAGGGCATAGTAGTAGATCCAGAGAAGATTGAATCCATTAGAGGATGGCCAGCACCCAGAAATGTGGCAGAAGTCATATCTTTTATGGGATTAGCCGGTTACTACAGAAGGTTCATAGTAGGGTTCTCTAAGATTTATCATCCCATAACTTCTTTGCAAAATAAGGGAACTAAATTTGAATGGACACCTAAGTGTGAAAAGAATTTTAATCTGTTGAAGGAATTACTTACTAGTGCACCGTTGTTAAAGATTGTTGACCTGAATGAAATTTTTGTGGTATGTACATATGCATGTAAGGAAGGACTTGGGGGAGTCCTCATGAAAAATGGACATGTCATTGGGTATGAGTACAGAAATATTAAGGAACATGAGAGGAACTATGCCACACATGACTTGGAACTTGTTGCCATTGTCCTTGTCTTGAGGATGTGGAGGCATTATCTCATGGGGAAAAAATTTGAATTAAGGACAGACCACATTGGCCAGAAGTATATTTTTGAACAACCGACCTTGAATGCCAGGAAAACAAGATGGCTAGAATTTTTAAGTGAATATGAATTATATATCAAGAATATCAAGGGAAAGGAGAATAAAGTTGCTGATGCGCTTAGTAGAAGAGTACATCGCATGCATGCTACTGCTGTTAGTATGCATCAGTCAGACTTGAAGAGAAGTATTTTAGATGGTCTTGTTACAAATAAGAATTACCTATAGGTAAATAAAGTATTACAGCAAGGATATTGATCTAGGTGGATATCGGTGGCCACCCACCTTTTTTGACTAGCGTAAAACAATTTTCTAGAAATTTTGGCAATTTACTATTTTTAGTAGTTTTTAACTTCTGGGGCCATTTTGAGGGCCTAAATGAAGGTTTTTCAGGATTGATATTCTCAATAATAGTGAAAGGAATGATAGATTCCCCAAAATGAATCTCCTCGATGATACCTTTCCAACGGGCTATCATACGCCTAAAACGAAGATCGTATGCAACAATTACAACCTCGGGAAGTTGATGTACTAACTTACCCAAAAGGGGCCCACATCACTTTTGGTGCTTCATCTCCCAGGGTTAGGTTTTTGGATGTCTAGTGTTTTTGGCATTCTTTTTTATTGTAAAAAGGCCCTTAGAGCCTCATTGTAATCATCTTCTTGCGAATGCAAGTAGCCGTCACATCTCTTCTCAGAGATAAGCTGCCACCATTCTAGTGAGTCTTCTCTGTACATTTATTTTATTAATAGAAATCATGTATTACTGTATATCTATGTTTATGGTTGCAACTCTGATACATTTATGTTATATTATTGAATATCTATGATATCTATGTCCATTTATTTATTATATCTCTGCTCTCATTTCATGTTGAAAATAATCCAGATTAGTGGTATCAGAGCAGGATTCTCTTGATCATTTTCATGTCCCCAACGAGGTGCAAGTATATAAAGTTGGGTCTCAAGCTTGTCTCTCTTGAATAAAATCACTATCGCACACCCAAGAAACCCTCCATGGTGTTGGGGTCTAGGTATGAACGATTTATTCACTCTTTTCCTACATTAATTTATCAATCCTGGTGCGTATCCTTTCAAGGCAATGCACAAGGTATATGCAGGGGTAAGAGTACAATTCGTTCTGGTGAAGGGTTTACGATTAAGATTCAAATCATTACTGTCAAACTGGATCAACTACAACTTCTGAAAATTAATCATAAGATTCATACACTGTAACAACAAGCATAAACTGATAAATAACACACTGTAACAGCAAGCATAAACTGATAAATAACACACTGTAACAACAAGCATAAACTGATAAATAACACACACAAGAAGATGCAACACCTGATCAGAAGAGTGGGCCTAGCTCTCTGATCAGGTCTACGTTGGTCACAACGAAGATGAAGACAACAAAATAGATAGCATTTTATAAATCTAAAAAAGGTTATTACAATCTCAATGGGGACATCCTCAGTTACAGGAATAAAATGTCTTTTATACATCAAAAGGGAGAACAACCTCTTTCCCCAAAACATGGTAATTGTATCCCCAAAAATATACATTATTTGGAACGACACCAGTACCAAATGGACAGGATCAACAAAATGCCCAAGATGGTTCAGGGATCTGTGACTCCAGCTGCACGGCCTCCTTATGGCTTGGTTGTTGCTGTGAAGAGCGGATCTGTTGTGGGATGAAGCCCTGGTCCTGTTCTCTAGAAGCTGTGGTCAAACATTCATTTTAGTGCTTCGAATAGGAAAAACTCCATGACTTTACTTCATTAATAAAATATACCAATAGAAAAGGTAGGGGTATTTACCTCATAGGTTTAGCATAGTAAACATAGGTAAATACGTGAAAAAAGGTCAAAAAGGTAATGGAAATGCAGCAAAAATATAGCTCGATTCGGTGCCCAACATCTCCCCCCAACTAGCCTTCTGCATGGCCTCATGCAGTTCGCCGCCTCCACATGTCTAGATTTCGCTGACTGTTGCCTTCCTGAAAATGGGAGAGATCATATTCTTCGGCCATCTCTGTCCCTGGAACTTTAAAACCATCTGAAAGGTGGAATTCTTCCCACCAATCTTCCAAGATGATATACGCTGGAGTGTAATATTCTACTAGCATCCAAATAGTGGGAAACTAAAAACGAAGTCCCATCCATCGGACCCCACCTGTTCGGACACATGCCACATATCTGGGCATCCTGGGGAGCACTTGTGCAAAATTTGGTGCCCCAAAAGGTTCCCTGTTACGGATAGCTGTAGGTGTCATCATCCACCTTTTCTAACAGCAATCAAGGGCCTCTTCATGAAATGTGACTATTTTCTTAATGCAAAGATCAGGGCACCAATTTTGTGCCCTCAACATTCTATCTCTATTCGCCTCAATTCCCAAAAAGGTGTTGTGTTTATTGAACATGGTGACTGACCTCTCAGGTTCTCCTCTTACCATAAACAACTTTGTAACCTGAATAGATTCAAATGTGTTAAAACCCTTCTGCTAGTTGATCTGGTTGAAAGTGTAAGAGGTGAGGGCCCTTAAATGAATGTCTCCCACATACGGGACTGGATTGAAGTCTCTGTCCAGGCGCAACAGATATCCATGCAGGTAAAATTCACACATCAAATGTTGAGTTGGCACGTCGTGGTGCCTCATTATTCGGAGGAATTGTACACCATTTTCTATTTTATAACTAATCTCGTTTTTTATGCTCTCCATGCAGAATAGAAGAAAATGTTCATGTAAAAATAAAGAACAACAAGAAGCAGGGGGGCAACATGCCATCACCTCTTGTGCCAAATTAAACATCCGCTCTTTATCCATTTTCAGCTCTGCCACTTTCTTTTCCAGCTACTCCATCTTGAGATGCTACTTCACATGCCTTAATCTCATGATGTTTATACGCATCACATATTCAAAAATGGTTGTGGAGGCTCATTCCTGAGTTCTTTTGATCTCGTTTTGATACTGAGCCACAGTAGATTTCCAAGTTTGCACTTCGACCATTAAGGCATGCTCACGGTCTTCAAACAATCGCTCGACTGGGTCTGTTTGAGTAGCAGCAAAGGTTATGGCTTCCTGGTCCGTCTGAGTCTCTGTTTCTACTCCTATGGCCTTGGACTTTCTAGCTTGCTGCTTGTATTTCTTCATACTCTCTTACATTTTGTGTACCTGTTTCCTTAGTTTCGTGACCTCCATCTTAAGATGCATTGTCTCCTTAAATTGTAGCTGATGTTTTTGTTTGACTGGGAGTCTTACGACCTTCTCACCTAGCTCTTCCATTGGATCATTCATCGGGACCACTTCGCTTGGTCCCTCATCTTCACCTATAGCTATTTCCTCTTGTTGCATGCTCACCATGACCGATGGTGCCCTTGCAAGGTGCTCTCCTGCTAATGTGTCTGTTTGAGTATCATCCACCCCACATAGTTGTGGATTTTGTCATAGAATCATAGGAATGGAAAGATATTCTTCTGTACGCCGAAGGGAACGAGTTCGCCTTGCTTCTCTTGGAATAAGGAGAAAAAGGAGAACTAGTAGGGATATTCAATATTCGATCCTAAGGTCGAAACTGGTTCTTGTGGTTTGGAGCCAACCTCATGCCCTAGTTCTCCCAGCACTTCTTCCATGGGCTCTATGGTCGGGGTGGTCACAACCTCTTCTTCATTCTAGTTACTCTCCTCCATCGACTCCATGGTGACAGGAGGTCCTTGTGGAGTACCCCTGGTCACAATATCGACCAATTCACCCGCTCCTGTCTATTGTGACCCCACTTTTGTGGTTTTCATGCTATCAAATTGCTCTACTAGTTCCAGAAGCGAGGTTGGTTCTTTTGGGATAGCCTCGGTCGTGGTACTAGTGGGCCTTTCTGTGTCAACTTCCACATCTTCCATTGGTTCCATGGTTTCAACTTTCTCTTGGGGAGTAGCCTCTTCTTAAAATGCTTCAACTTCCATCTCCATCTCTTACAGTTCCTCTTGGTCAACATAGTCATATTCTCCTGCATTTTCCTCCTCCGTGGCTTCTGGTTCATCTTCCCTAACAGCCATAGTGGCTGCTACTTCTTCCTCTGTGGAATCCCAAAACAATTCCCATGGGATCAGGATTTGTCTGATGGCATTCATTACTAACAACTAAACCATCCCATGGTGGGTGATGGTCACCAATACCTGTCGTGACTCCTTAGCCGAATGTGCCATTAGGTGAAGGCTTCTCAATAAGAAATAAGGCACATTCAGTGAGAAAGCCTCTGCTTGGGGAAATCATAGGTGAGTTAGTATTCAAAGATGGTATTTGAATATGGTGGAGTATCTCCCTTTGCAAGTCATATATCTCATGACGAACTCTGCTACTTCCTTCCATGGATGCGACATCGAATTTCAGTCGTATCCTCGATCCTTCTGCACAATGTTTTATCCTGCCTGTAAAAAGGATTCGGGAAACTTCGGAAGGACAGAACTTCTTGAAAATCATCATTGTCTATTTTGAGGGAGTCCACTGACTTCTGCGATGTCTTTCTCTGTCACAGGAATTTCAATTCCGCGGACCCGAGAGCTTCCTTCTCTCAAGTTGAGTGCAAATTCTATCGCAATTTCTTCGTTCGACCCTTTCAACCTATCAAAGTAAACATTCTAGCCCGTGTTCTCAAAGACCTACCATACCTTCTGATTGTTTCGAACTCTCATTGTATCTTCAGGTTCATGCCACACAGATCGTCCACCCATTGCTGCAGAGGTGGAGTCAGCACGACAAATGTAGTTAGCTAGTAGGGGAAAATGATAGGGCTCCAAACTGTTGGCAACTGAAATAACGTCATATCGCTTTTGGGGACGATGGATGAAACAATGATGGTATGTTTGGAAATGATGATAGATTGTGGTGGTACTATCAGAAATTTAATGCAGCGTGTTGGGCAGGTGACTGATTATGACTCTGCGCGTACGAGTACGCATTTCAACATATCAAGTTATGATTATGGAGTGCCAAAATCATTGGATTCTATTTGGTGAGGATCGTGTGTCATAAA
>ML782073.1:259826-332183 GCA_009831015.1 Picea engelmannii | reverse complement strand
TTCAGCGGAGACGTACCTGGGGACCTACCTTATGGTGGAGTAGAAGCAAAAGGTTTGATGGAGTAATGGAAATAGGGCGTAATGATAGAAAAGAGTAACAGAAACAGTGAGTAATGAAAACGACGGAGTAACGGCGACGACGGAGCAGCAACAGTTGTGGAGTAATGGAACCGACGGAGTAACGACAGTTGCATAGTAACAACACCGACGGAGTAATGGCATGGGCGGAGTAACAACAGTTGCAGATTAATGACACCGGCGGAGTAATGACAGTTGTGGAGTAACAGCACCGACGGAGTAACGATAGTTGCGGAGTAATGACATCGACGGAGTAACGACATCGGTAGAGTAACGACAATTGCAGAGTAACAACATCGGCGAAGTAACAATAGTTTCAGAGTAACAACACTTAGTGAAGTAATCAGTACACACCAGTGGAGTAACAACAACATCTTTATAGCAGCACTGGTGGAGTAACAATGCTGAGTGTTACATTTCTCCTAGCCATATTCCTTTGTTATTCCTACAAAAATACAAACAAGAAATAACAATTTTTATTTTTATTTTATATATATATATATATATATATATATATATATTATTTTTATTTTTTTATTTTTTGTAAGGCAGAGTGAGAGTGTCCTTCATTCCAACAATCATTAAGTCATATGAGTCAGAGAGGTGTTTGAAAAAGGAACTTCTAAAGGCTGGACGGTGGTATAGTTTTAGACGGTGTCCATTTACTAAGAACGAGGTATGATTCTCATCTATTGTAATTAATCTAACCGTCCCATTGTCGAACACTGCGTCCACTTGGTATGGCCCCATCCAGCGAGTGCAAATCTTGCCTTTGAAATCCTTAAATCGAGAATCATAAAGTAATGCCCAATCTCGGACATGAAACACCTTACTTTTGATGAATTTATCATGCCATTTCATTCTCTGTTGCTGAACAGTAGTGGTCTTCTGGACAACTACTAACCGAATCTCATCCAACTCATTCAGTTGTTCCAGTCGATGTTTCTGTGCTTCTTATGGGTCTAGGCCTACTTCTAGAGTTGTTCTGAGTGTACTGATCTAAAATTCCATTGGAAATAAGGGGACTTTCCGATAGACTAATTCAAATGGTGAAAACCAAGTTGTGTTTCGCCATGTTGTTTTGTATGTCCATAAAGATTCTGGAAGTTTCTGTGCCCAGTCCCGGCAATAACTTGCTACTGTCTTTGTCAAGATATTTTCTAATACCTTGTTTGTGCTTTCAACTTGCCCATTCTCCTGGGGGTGATAGGGGGTTGTCACTCTATGTTTGACTCCATATTTCTGCATCATCTTTCCTATCATGTGAGATGTGAACTGTGATCCTCCATCTGACACAATTTCCCTTGGAGTAGCATATCAGGCAGAGATTTATTCAAAAAGAAAGTCTGCCACTACTTGTTCTGTTGCTCTTGTGACCGCTCTGGCTTCCACCCATTTAGTTACATAATCAGTGCAGACTAGGATGTAAGCTTTCTGATGAGAAGGTGCGTTGAAGGGTCCAACAAAATCAATGGCCCATTTCTCAAATGATTCAAGGACTATATGGGGTTGTAGAGTCATTTCGTCTGCTTTCCCAGGTTGTCCCATCCGTTGGTAGCTATCACACCTTCGAACATAATCTATGGCATCACAAAATATGGAGGGCCAGTAATATCACATTTGTAGCACTTTGTGACCTGTTCTTTTATCTGCAAAATGTCCTCCACAGGGTCCATCATGTGCGGCCTTCAATATCTCATAGATATTATCTTCTGCCACACAACGCCAAATCTCTTGGTCAACCCTTGTATGGAAGAGATATCCTGCCATCCATGAATATCGGGTACTCTGATGAATAATCTTCCTTTGCTCCTTATATGACAGATGACGAGACACCTTCCCTGAAGAAAGATAACTAGCAATATCTGCATACCACAGAGTGTTAGTAGATACTACAAAAAGATGTTCATCCAGAAAATTATCTTCAATTGGTGTATTCTTACCCTCATGTTCTATCCTAGATAAGAAATCTGCAACCACATTGTCCTTCCCTGGTTTATCTACTATAGTAATATCAAATTCTTGTAGTAGAAAAAGCCATCTTGTGATATGACCAGGGGTAACATGTTTATTCATTAAAATACCTGATAGTTGCATGATCAGTATGCACAAAGGTAGGATACCCGGTAATGTAGTGCCGAAATTTATTGATGGAATAAATGACAGCAAGGAACTCTTTCTCAGTCACTGTGTAGTTTAATTAAGCAGGAGCCAAATTCTTACTAACGTAGTAAACTACGTATGGCATTTTGTCCTCTTGATGTCCTAATACTGCACCAACCACTGTTTGGGAAGCATTCGTATGAATATGGAAAGGTAATGCCCAGTCTCTAAGGATCGGAGCGCTACAAACCAATTCCTTGATTCTCGTAAAGGATGCATCACAGTCCTCTGTCCACACAAAATCTGAATCTTTTGTTAGCAATTGAAAAAGTGGGTGTGCTACTTTAGCAAAATTTTCTATAAATCACCTGTAATAACCAACACAACCAATAAAGATGCATACCTACATGGGTGTTTTGGGTGTCGGGAAATGCTGAATTACTTTTGTCTTTGTTGGGTCCATCTAGATTCCTTCAGCTGAGAGAAAATGTCCCAGAACAATACCCTCTTCCATCATCATATGGCATTTTGTCGTACTCAATGAGACACGCGCTTGTATACACCTTCCGAGAATTTTTTCTAAATTTTTTAGCCCTTCAAGAAATGAATCCCCATACGGAGTAAAGTCATCCATATAGATTTCAACACTATCATCTATCAAATCAGAGAAGATTCTCAAAATTTCCCTCTAGAATGTTGCAGGAGCATTACACAGGCCAAAAGGAAGGACCCGGAATGCGAATGTTCCCCAAGGGCATGTGAAAGTGGTTTTATCCTGATCTTCAGGAGCTATCTAGATCTGGTTATACCCACTAAACCCATCTAGAAAAGAAAAAAAAAATTCCAGCCAATGTGTCCAGAACTTGATCAATAAATGGCAAAGGAAAATGATCTTTCTACGTTGCCTTATTTAATTCTCGATAATCCATGCATATTCGCCATTTACCATTTTTCTTAGGGACCATTACTAATGGGGAGACCCATTAGCTATCTAAGATGGGGTAAATAAAACCTACGTCTAGTAATTTCTGAAGTTCTTCTTTCACAACATTTTTCAATGTGGGGTTCATCCTTCTCTAAGGTTGTCTCACAGGACGACAATCCTTTTTAATGTATATATGATGGGTACATGAATTAGAAGGGATCTCTTTCATATCTATATAATCCCAGGCAAAGGCCTCTTTTTGTTTCCGAAGGACATCCACGAGTTGCTTTTTCTAGGATTCTGACAGGGTTGGATTAATATTCAGGGTTTTTCCTGGTTCTAGTTCTACTGGGACACTTTCACTGGGTGCATCAACAAGTAGCTCCTCTAATCCTTCTGTTGTTTCAATTGTTTCCTGAGTCTCACAGCTTAGGATAGATTCTAGGAATTGTTGATTTGTTTCAGAAACGGAGCAAGGATCATCCATAAAAGAGGTGATTACATCATCTTCCGATTCTATTTTCAACTGAAGGGCTTGTCCAATAGTGAGAACTAGCCTCAATTCCTCATTTTATGTTTTAGAATATTTCCTAGATAAAATTTTCTTGCTTCCTGCTAGTTTTATGGATGGGTTTGGTTCTGCAGGTAAGGGGGTCTTTGGGGTCTTTGGATCTCTTTGCAGGTTTCTTTGAACAGTATTCCCTAAGAGTCTTTGCATATATTGGCACATCCTTCATAGCTTGTAACAAGGGAATTTTAACAAACAAGTTCTACAATTCTCCTAATAAATCAAATTCAGCTTGAGGGCTTGATTTACTCAAAGTTAGTCTCTCTAGGTAAGGTGGTTCAGATTGATGTTGTTTTACATGAGGTGCCTGGTTTCTATCAGTTTGTTTTGGCTCTTTACTAATTGGTTCTGATTCCTTACCTTCACTATTGAATTGTTCAATGGCAATTGGAGGAGGTTGAACATTAACTGTCCGTCCTGATTGTAGATTCATTTCATACAACTTTGTAGTGGAAATACTATATGAAGGTAGGTTAAGAATGTCAGTTTGATGATCTCCCTTGCTATTAGGATTTGGATCAAGTTGGATTGGGAGCTGAGGACGGGTAGGTTGATTACCCGGAGGCACATTAGAGGGAAATTGGAGTTGCTGCAGTGGCATCGATTGAAGAAACTGCCCAGGAGGGGATCCCTGCCAAGTTGGAGACCATGGGGAGCTTGAAATGGCTTGAGGGTTCCACTGAGATGGATCTGAGTACATACCTTGATTTCCCATTGGTGGTCGAGGTTGCCATGGATTTCTAGACCCCATGAGGTACAATTACTCCATGTCTTTCCCCGTTCCTTGAAATACTTCTTTTAGGCTTGGCAGGGAGGGGCATGAGCTTGTTGCATGATTTAGCTCACAGATTGCACATTCCTCTATGGAGTTTAGTGGACATTCCCTCTCTAGTTGCTTCTTTCTACACGTCAGGCAGAATATTACCATAGTCCTGTCCAATTCCAACTACTTTTGTTTTACTTGCAGCGTATCCATCTATGCTGACAGGGTGCTGAGGATATCCGTCCTTAGATCGTCCAGCAGGTTACCGATTTCTTCTTTCGTAACACCTCTGCCATACCCTTTTACTGAGTGAATTCCTCGTCTATTTCTTGCAAGCCCCCTTGAGCACTAAATGAATAATTCACAGACACCTTCGAAGATTTCCTTAGAGATGTCTCCTTTTCCCACAATGTTCAATAGTTCCATTGAGTCCTCACGGAAAGATTGGAGGAGGATAATTTTTAGAATTTCCTTATCCAGGTCAGAGTGACCCGACCTCTGTAAGGTGTAATTGAATCATTCCACACAATCTTCCAAACTCTTGTCTTCTTTTTGTGCGAACTTGAAAAGTTCTTCCTTAATGTTCTGGGATTTACAGTAATCCTGGTATTTTTCCAGAAAATCAGTCCACATATCATCCAATGTGGAATTAGATCTTCCTCCAAGGCCCATGAACCATCGAAGAGCCGTTCCTTTTAATGTAGAAGGAGATTTTTTTAACTTTTAGGCCTCCGTCATGTAGTCATACCCTCGGCACACTATGTCAAATTCGAATAGAAATGTGTCGGGATGTTCTGAAACAAGCCCATGAAAGTTGTTAAGGCTGCTAATGGGATAGGCTTTGTGGGTACACCAAATCCTAGGTCTCCGATTGGAAACTCGATAGTGTAGGTTGTGGGAGCCATAAATATCTTCCAATAACCGCTGGGTATTTCACCAGGCTCTGTAGGAGATGGCTAAGGCTTCCTTACCCCTTGGATCCGAGTTGCTTTAGTAGCACTTCCCCGGTCCCTTGGTGATGCAAATACTCCATCAATCCCTTCTCCTGCATTCTTGACGCATCCCGCGCTTGCAAGCACGTCCTCTCACAGGATCTTCTCCTTCTCACAACCCAAAGAACACTAACCGGTCCTTCTATTTCCCTATCGGGAAATCTGCACCCACAACAACTCTCCCACGATCCCCTCTTTTTACTTATCGGGGGATCGAACTTCGTGACTTCGCGAGGTCAGTAGTCGAGCATTGGACTCTCAAATCCCCGAATGTCGACAATAGTCAACGCTGACCTTTTTCTATCGGGGTTTTCTCTATCATGATTTCGGCACTTGCGATGTTGCACCACTCGTATCCCCGACTCCCGAACCCCGATATGGTGAAACTCTGATGCACGCGTGAGTTCGACCCTTCACGTCACTTCACCTTATCGGCACTTCGGATTTCGTGATATTGCGAATCCTGAGGTAATGGTTTTGGAACTTCTTACTGTGAAACCCTGATATATTATGCCACCTGTCCGCTCCTCAGACTCCTGTGGCCCCACACTGCTCCCTTAGCTGTCGGGATATCATGGTTCATGATTTTGCGATTTCCGCTACCAAATCTTGGACTATTCCCTTATGAAATATCAATAGGCGATTTCGTGAATAATCCAACGAACCTGACTGGCTTGGATCAATGGCTCTATCTATCCTGAGCTTTGAAACCTGTGGGAATACTCGTGTATCTCCCCTGCTTCTCTGTGATATCTAACGGCTCACGGGGTGTCGCGTATCCTCCTCGAAGAATACCGACCGTCCGTCCTTCCTTTGAGAAATCTGCGAAATGACTAAGTGTTCTTCCACTAAACTCATCCACCTACAGTGTAAACTTACGATGCCTGCTTAAATATTCAAGGCACAGCTTCCCTGTGCTTCCCTTAAATGGATTTGAAGGCCTTACCCTTCCTGAGATTTTCCACGACTTTCAAGTCCTTTAGGAAACTCTTGCACGCACTCCTTTCGGAAAACCTTCAACCACGTCTAAGTGTGTAAGTCCCTCGACTCTACACACACATGCAGCAATAGTTCTTCGATACTTCACTCAGGTCCACAACCCTGAGACTTCTCCTAGCTTGCGCACTCCTTGCACGGTTCTTCTGCCCAACTGCACTTTGAGGAAATGAGAAAAAAAGTAAAACTATCTGAGCTTCAGAGACGCAACCCTGAATTCTTGTTGACGCACTCCTTGCGGACACTTCAACTGCACTCCTTGCAGGAATTCTACTCAGATAGAGAAACAATTGAAACTCATTTCTTCACCCTCTTAGACTTCAAACTCAAAGCATGAAATCATATACACAGCATATAAAGAAAATGTATAACAAGAAGCAAACACACATGAGCATATCAGCATCAATACACAGAGAACAACACAAGCCATGAATTTGAATCAACCTCTTTCTATTAATCCAAATGTTTATACATGGGTGTTCTTACACAGCTCTTTGCATGCTCTTGTTCTTCCTTGATCAATAATGTTACAATACACAATGAGGGTGTCTATATCCCATTTCCCTCTTGTGTTCTACAACTGTCTAGTCTAGAATTAAATTCTACCTACTTTACATTAACTATCTTAAATTCCTTCTACCTACTAAGGACGAGAGCTAAAGGCTCAAGGTATGTTTACATTATACAAGTGCGATTCAATAAATTTCCACATTAATGTTTGCGCATCAAATCCAAGAAAAACTCAAAATTTGTGTTGGCTCGTCCAGCTATCCTTTGGCTTCCGCGCTGGCTTGCTTGATGGGGGAGATGCTCTTGCATCAGTTTTGATGACTTGATCCCTTGGCTACAACCTCCTCTCTCTTGCTGCAGTGGTCTGACTCTGTTGAGGTTCTTCTTGCGACCTCTTCCCCCTCTGTTACTAGCATAAGATTTCCTTGGTCAGGTATGCTACTAGATGTTTCTTCAACTGCTAGAGGAATCTGCTGTGTCGTATCACCCAAGAATGCTATAGAAAACATTGGTTGATCTACCGATTGTCCCTCAAACTTCGCTCTTTATGCCCTTGGTCTCACAGTTGCACGAGATGATGTTTCTGATTCAGCCTTTTCTATAATCTTTTAGATGTAGGTCTTTCTTCCCAAATATGATCCTCCCTTCTTTGGGGCTTTCCCTCTACCCCTGTTATTCAGTTCTTTGTTCATACAAGTGTTGGTATGATGGAGGGTCTTGGCATGAACCTACAATGCTTTAGTCTTGAAGTAAGGTGTCAAAGGACCATTCCTTCCACAAGACAAAAGATCTTATGAAAAAGAAAGGCAACTAAAAAACAAGAATCTAAGGTTCAGGGCCCAGAGCAGGGCATCAAGGACTCTTCCCTCCCCTGGACAAGAACAAAAAACACCACAAAAAAGACCTGATACTTTTCAAATTTGAAGTAGGGCATCAAAAAACTCCTCCCTCCCTAGGGTAAAATATAGGGTTTCCAAAAAAAAAAACACAAGGGTTTGAAAGAAATAAATCTAACTTAGGATTTGGAGTAGGGCATCAAAAGACTCCTCCCTCCCGAAGACAAGAGATTGACAAAAACAGAAAAGAAAAAATAAAAACAAGTGGAAAGATCACCTATGCTCAGGACCTGAAGCAGAGTGAGAAAACTCATTCTCTCCCCAGGATGAGAGATTGACCCTCTGGTTGGTCCGGATCATTGTCTTGCACCTTGTTAGCCTCCCTAACAATGGCACCAAAATTTTGGGGTCTAGGTATGAACGATTTATTCACTTTTTTCCTACATTAATTTATCAATCTGGGTGTGTATCCTTTCAAGGCAACGTGCAAGGTATATGCAGGGGCAAGAGTACAATTCATTCTGGCCAAGGGTTCACTATTAAGATTCAAAGCATTACTGTCAAACTGGATTAACCAAAACTTCCGAAAAGTAATCATAAGAATCACACACTGTAACAGCAAGCATAAATTGATAAAGAACACACTGTAACAGCAAGCATAAACTGATAAATAACAAATTGTAACAACAAGCATAAACTAATAAATAACACACATAGGAAGACACAACACCTGATCAGAAGAGCGGGCCCGACTCTCTGATCAGGGCTGCGTTGGTCACAACGAAGATGAAGACAACAAAATAGATAGCGTTTTATAAATCTGAAAAAGGTTATTACAATCTCAATGGGGACATCCTCAGTTACAAGAATAAACTGTCTTTTATACATCAAAAGGGAGAACAACCTCTTTCCCCAAAACATAGTAACCGTATCCCCAAAAATATACATTAGTTGGAACGACACTAGTACTAGATGGACAGGATCAACGAAATTCCCAAGATGGTTTAGGGATCTGCGACTCCAGCTGCACGACCTCTTTATGGCTTGGTTGTTGTTGTGAAGAGAGGATATGCTGCGGGATGAAGCCCTAGTCCTGTTCTCCAGAAGCTGCGGTCAAACATTCATTTTAGTGCTGTGAATAGGCAAAACTCCGCAACTTTACTTCATTAATAAAATATTCCAATAGACAAGGTAGGGGTATTTACCTCATAGGTTTAGCATAGTAAACATAGGTAAATAAGTGCAAAAAGGTCAAAAAGGTAATGGAAATGTAGCAGAAATATAGCCCAATTTGGTGCCCAACACATGGCAGAAGAAAAGAAAAATGATGGAGTAGACGATCTTATCAATCTGTTGCTTGAGAAAGCTCTCACGCGATAGAGGGACGAAATGATGGAAAAATTTTCCCACATCCTTCAACGCTTGTCAATAGCAACAGGCGCATCTTCATCAAGCAACCACTTTGGAAGCACCTTGCCTTTCAAGGTACAAGTTAATTTTGATATTCTTGTATTTGAAGAACAGATAGATGCAGAAGCCCTAGACAAATGGTTAAATCTACTAGAAGGTTATTTCTCTATCCACAATTTTTCTGACAAAGAAAAGATAACCTTTGCACTCCTTAAATATCTCCCTCATGTCAAACATTGGTGGGAAACTTACTGGGATAAAAGTTCCACAGAGGACTATGGAATATATGGGGTCGAGCCCACTTGGGATTTTTTTGTGGATGTGGTAAAGGAATAGTATTACCCTGTTGGAAGCTATGAGGACCAATACATGAGATGGACCACACTGCGATAGGAAAGGGGCCAAGCAGTTTTAGAGTTCAAAAATACCTTCCATACCTTGTGCACCAATTTGGGTATCAAAGACTTCGAATGAAATTTGGTTCTGAAATACCATGGGGCTCTACACAGATACATCCAAATTGAAACGGATTTTCTGGACATCTCATCACTCAGTGTTGCTTATCGATATGCTGTTAAAATCAAGCAAAAATTTAAGCACCAGAACAAATGAGAGTTTGAGTCTGCAAATATGAAACAGCCAAAGTATGACAAAGACGGCCCTAAAAGACAGTCTCCTGAAAACCATTCCAAGCCACAGGAAAAGAAGGGTCATGGGAATACAAAGAAGGACACCGGAAAATGGTGCGATTTCCACAAAATCCCCTGGCACAACACCGATGAATGTCACTCAAAATAGTCATTGGTGGCCAATATCAAAGACAAGGAGATGAACCCTGGTTCAGAATCTCATTATGAAAATACTGGTAAAAGACAGATCATTGACGCCGACCTTACTGCTATTGTCACGACCACAACAATTCAACTAGAAGAACCAACAGATCCTAAAGAGGGGGACTGCCTTTTTCATTCCCAGATGTGGGTGAAGGGGCCCCTGCTACATTTTATTGTTAATCGCAGAAGCCAAAAGAACCTCATCTCCTCAGAGGTCATCAAACAGTTGGGATTATCGACAACACCACACTTGCAGCCATACAACATCGGGTGGCTTCGCCAAGGACAAGATCTTCATTTCAGCCATTAGTGTAGATTGTCATACGATATCCAACCCTTCAAGGATGAGGTTTTATGTGATGTTTCCCCACTATATGTTTGTGATGTTCTCTTGGGCCAACCATATATGTGAAAGCACCATGTTGTTTATGAGTCTCGACCCTGTAGTGTCATTGTTTCTCTTGGGGGTAATCTCTATAGAATACCAGAGGTAGTTTCGACTATTGTTCCACCTAAAAAGTGTGACAAGGTAGTATCACATACTGCAAAATTCATCTTCTTCACAATCTGTTCAAAAGGGGAACAAAAGCACACTACAACCACTACAGCCTCGCCCAAGCACCTTCTATCCAATAGAAGCAGGTCGACAAGGTTGTAGAAAAGCACAAATGTTCCTTCTGCACACTGTCCTCTCATGTAGCCCGACTTGTTGAATAGCCTCATCCTCAATAGGTTCATGATAGACTTCCACAAACTAAGCAACACGACGTCTCCATCAAGGCAAGCAACTCACCAAGATGCAGATTCAACAAATGCTTTTCCCTCTCCCCCAAGAACTCAACGCAATGGAGACCATTTCTTCCTAAGGAGGGAGGATTGATCCAGGTGGATTTCGGTGGCCACCCACCTTTTCCGACTGGCTCAAAATAGTTTTCTAGCAATTTTGGCAATTTACTATTTTTAGCAGTTTCTAACTTCCGGGTCCATTTTGAGGGCCTAAATGAAGGTTTTTTGGGATAGAGATTTTCAATGATAGTTGAAGGCATGATTGATCCCCCAAAATGAATCTCCTCGAATATACCTTTCTAGCAGGCTATCATACGCCTAAAACGAAGATTGTATGCAAAAGTTACGACCCCATGAAGTTGATGTACTAACTTACCCAAACGGGGCCCACATGACTTTTGGGGCTTCATCTCCTAGGTTTAGGTTTTTGGATGTCTAGGGTTTTTGGAATTCCTATTTATTGTAAAAAGGCCCTCATAGCCTCATTGTAATCATCTTCTTGTGCGTGTAAGTAGTTGTCACATCTCTTCTCGGAGATAAGCTGCCACCATTTTAGCGAGTCTTTCACTCTGTATTTTTACAGTCTCTGTAGATTTATTTCATTAATATAAATCGTGTATTATTGTATATTTGTGTTTATGGTTTCATCTCCGATACATTTCTATTATATTATTGAATATCTGTGATATCTCTGTGCATTTCTTGATTATATTTCTACTCTCATTTCATGCCGAAAATAATCTAGATCATAGATGTACAACATAAAATAAAGGAGTATGAGATAAAGGAAGATGGATTACTCATGCATAAGAATAGAATCTATGTTCCTAGCTCTGGAGAATTGAGAAATTTGGTACTAAAAAAAATGTATGATGTTCCTTATGCTGAACACCCTAGTTACCTGAATACGATTACAGCCATAAGAAGCCAATTCTTTTGGCCGGGAATGAAAAAGGATGTTGCTGATTACATTGCTCGATGTATGGAATGTCAAAAGGTGAAGGCTGAGCATAGGCACCGAGCGGGTTTCTTGCAGCCATTTCCAATCCCATAGAAGAAATGGGAGGTAATAACCATGGATTTCATAACTAAATTACCCAGGACAGCAAGGCAACATGATTCAATCATGGTGGTGTTGATAAATTAACAAAGGATGCTCATTTTGTTCGTATAAAAACAACACATACAACGACTAATATTGCAGAATTTTTCATGAAGGAAATTTCTAGGTTGCATGGGATACCTAGAACAATTGTCCGAGACAAAGATACAAAGTTTACCTCCAATTTCTAGAGAGGATTGTTTAAAGGATTTGGCACAAATCTAAAATTTAGAACAACATACCATCCACAGTCATATGGTCAAACAGAGAGGGTCAACTGAGTGATTGAAGATATGCTGAGAATGTATGTGATGGATAAGCCATTTAAGTGGGAAGATTACTTACACTTGGTTGAGTTTGCATATAATAATGGGTATTAAGTTTCATTGATAATGAGCCCATTTGAAGCCTTGTATGGTAGGAAATGCAATACTCCAGTGAGCTGGGACAACCCAACAGATCGAGTGGTACATGGGTCGGAGTTGCTCAAGGAGATGGAAGACCAGATGGTTAAGATCAAGAAAAATTTAAAGGCAGCTCAAGATAGATAGAAATTTTATGCAGATAAGAACATGACAACTAGATAATTTATGTACTTTTGAAAGTGAAGCCCAATAAAAGTGAAATTAGGTAGTTGTACAAAGATGGCAACCAGATTCTGTGGTCCATTTGAAATATTGGACAAAATAGGGCCAGTTTCATACATGCTTTCATTTCTTGCTTCCATGAATGTGCATAATGTATTTCATGTATCTTTAATAAAGAAATATGTACATGATCCTAACCATGTTATTGATTGGCATTTGATTTAGGTAGAGACAGAGGGAGACTTTTAGGTTCAACCAGTGTGGGTATTGGATAGAAAGGTCAAAATGCTCTGGAATCAAGTTATAGAGCTGGTAAAAGTTCAGTGGACCTGCTATGGTCCTGAAGATGCTACCTGGGAGTATGAATATGTCATGTGGGAAGAGTACCCACAACGTTTTGAATAAATTTTTAGATTTTGATCTTTATTTTGTATATGCACTGAGGACAGTGCCAAAATAAGGGGGAGGGGAAGTAATAACCCGGGTTTTGAACCCCCATTTGAAATAATGTATTATTACAATACTGAGAGGCCAGAGTGCCCAAACAATTATTAAAGGGCCAGTGTGCCCAAGAAATGCAATTTTTTTATCATTATTAATAATAAACACATCATTGGTTGCTAGACAGACAAGGACTAGAGTTATAGGGGGCTATGGTTCCACAAGAGAGGGGGCTTGAGGGGATAAATGTTTATTCCTATGTTAATTACCCTTTTTTTCTAAGGGAGGGGATCAATTACGTGAGATTCTTGGGGAAGGCGAGGAGGTTCTTGATTCCCCACGAAAATACTTAAACCCATCCATGTTCTACTTGTGGGGTTGGTTGTTGGATCGTTCGCTCCTTCACTTATTAATTCATCCCATTATTTCCCTCACACTCTTTTCATTCACTCACTCACTCACTCATTGATCCATTCTCATCCACATCTTGGCTTGGGGAAAGGGAAATGAACTGCTGAATACTAGCCATGGTATTATTGGATGTAGTGGTCGCTGGTGTAATCCAGCCATGACTTGAGGCATGGATATCTGAGATGCATTGGCCTATGCCCTATTTTTTTCACAGCTACGAGTCCTGAGAGTTCCAACATTGATATTTTGGACAAGTTGTGCTAGAGCCCTGGAAGGAGAAGGACTACCTGAGGGACTGCGTGGCAGAGAAGGGTGGAGGTTCATTCTCTTGGGTAGTACAGGCTGGGTAGAAGAGAGTTGGGTACTTGGATTATTGTGGGTGTTGGGAAGCTTGTGAGAGCTTAAGTGTTGATTGGTTTGGGAAGCCAAGTAACACTCTGGAACCGTTCTTGTGGATTCATATCCCTGGCTCGAGGGTGACACTGTTGTTGAGATTTGGAGCAGTAGTGTCTACACTTGGGTGGAACACCCTTGCTCTGTAGCCAGTTGGTGTCGTCTTTTACAAAGATAAGTGCTCTCTATTGTGATATTATTATTTGTATATGAATGTATTCCACTATGTATTTTAATTATCGTTTAACTAAATCTTAGATTATGCATGCTTGCTAGATATTGTTGTGCATGTTGTTAATTCTTTGATCTTATGCATCCTTATTAATTAAATAAGGTATCGATAAGAGAACAAAGTCCAAGGGTGGGCTTAAGGTAGTGTACCCCGACCTGTGAGTGGTTGGGGATGTTACAATACCATCCATCTTTTTCATGAACAAACTGCGACACCCTAAGGTGACACACTTGGGAATATATACCCCTTCTTCAGAAGCTCTTCAAGTTGCATTTGCTATTCCTTCAATTCTGGTGTACTTATCCTATAAGAAGTCTTGGATATAGATGTTTCTCTCGACATCAAATTTATATAGAAATCAAGATCTCTTTTTGAAGGAAATATTAATATCTTTTTAAATACATCCTCATACTCTTTCAATACTACAAATTCTTCAATACGTGGCACTTTATCCTCAGATACCTCTTCCAAGTGTGCTGCAAATACTTGGCATCCTTTCATGTAGCTTTTTTTTAGTTACAAGGATGAAACTTCTTTGATAGTTACAACCCTTAGAATTCATTGAATTGTTATTAAGTTTCCTTCCTCATCCAAACAAGTAAATGCCTTATTGTAACAATCTAGGACAACATGGTTCTTGTCCAACCAATCCATAATAATGAGGCAATCATATGAGCCCAAAGGTATAGTATTCAAATCAACCTTTGTGTGAAGTCCATTCATCTTCATTGGACATGCCTTAACCATTTCATTATTTTTCCTTTTTTTCCCTGTAGCTAACTGCACTAACCATTATTTTCCAAGCTTGCTCCTTGGAAATTGTAATCTTTCCACCATCTTAGGGTCTAGATAACTATGACTAGATCTTGATTCAATTAAAATAGAAATGGGTTGGTCATTAATCTAACCATCCACCTTGATCATGTGCAACTGAAACGCAACCTGATTGTTATCTAGGTTGTGTAAATCCTTGGAAAATTTATGCCCATGTCCTCAACTATTGTAGCTTGTTGTACACTGTTCATATTCCTCTCTTTATCACCTCTTTGAGGGAAATCTATTGGGTATGTTTTATATTCTTTGCATGTGTTTGTGTGGGCGTGTCAGATTTGACAATTGTGTATGATGATCCCAAATTCCTTCGATCTTTGTGTCCTGTGCATCGGAAACATTCCTAGGGGGTCCCAAGGGGGTCAGTTCCCCCCCCATTGTTACATGCAACGTTCAGGGCAACGCCTCGATTTTGTTTTTTTGGGGCGATTGTTTTTCTATTTTAGTGGATTTTGATATTTTTAGCGGTTTTCTAAATTAATCTTGGATTAAGCGATTAGGGTTTTGGTAGCTACGAAATCCCTAAAATATTCTATATATTGTATTGTGAATGGTGAAATAAATATGGTGAAGATATGAAAGGTGCGGCACCAGGGAAGGTTGGTTTTCTCGCGGTTAAGGGTTTCCAGTATAAATATCTGTGTGTTGTGTGTATGAGCCATTGATTAATTTATGTTTTTCTTAAGAATTTGTATGCATTTATTTATTTCATAGATTTAAAACTTACAAAATCTCTGTGCATATGATTCCCACCAAAACTCCAACATTGAATAGATTTATTCCATAGATTTTTCCCCACTATCTCCGACATTCTAGGCTCCTGGAGAGTTGGCTATCCTTGCACAGTATTTTTGAAAAATGTTGGCTTAGCCCCCTTCTTCCACTATCCACCTTGATTTTCATATTATCTTCCCAATCCTTTTGGGAAGTTGATATTCCCCTTTTTTTCACAGAAAAACATTTAATGGGCCTGTAGTTTCCTCCAATGTCTTAGGGTCATCATATTGTATCTTGTCACTGATAAATGAAGGAAACCCACTCATATACCTCTTAATTTTAACTTCTTCATCCTTGATGAATGAAACTTATTTCAACAACTCTAAGTGTAATATCCCTTGGCCGAACCCAATTGTAAATGTAATGTAAGTGTACTTAAGCTGGTGAGTTGTTTTGACATCATTTTGTAATGCACCTTTCATGGCATAGTGTGCACATGTACCGCACAGTAAAATGATGTAGTGTGCACATTCCTGGATACTGTGCGTAGTAAATAAAGTGCGTGCAGTATGGAGGTTAGTGAGACTTGTGTATATGATATGTGTTATAGGCTGGTGAGCCAGTTATTATAAGATGGGATGCTTATGTTTTGGAATTAGGCCAGAGCACCTAGATGTTAAAGGCCAGTGCACCTATTTTGTATATGTCTTATGATTAATATAAAATACATCGTTGCAAGTAGACCGACCATGATAAAAGAGATGGGGGATTGAACTCCACCAGTTAGGGAAAGGGAGGGACAAAAGTTAAGGGAAAGGGCTAAGCTAGAGAGCTTAAGCCAAAAAGGAATATTATATTAATATTTCTTAAAACATAAAGTATGGATAATTATTTTATCCTAAGTTCTAAAGTTGGGGACAAGTGGACCAAAGTAGCTTCCAACATGACAAGTGTCAATTTGGGGACATGCATACATATTGTGGGGACTTATCTCATTTTGGACACCTTCACCATGATTCTTACGATCATCTCTCCCATGATTCCTTCCATCATTCAGTCATTCAGTCGATGATTCCATGACCATTTCACTCACACAGTCCGTTATCCTTCAGACATTCATTTCACTGTATTGGAGCTTGTTTCCATAACCATTTTCGGTTGGTGTACCTGGTTATCTTGGGAGAGGAATTGAAGAAGCAGGTTGTCAGGCCCATGGAAAATTCAAGAGGCAGGTTGTTAGGCCTGTGAGAAATTCTCTAAGAGAGACAATTGATGGGAATTGATTTCCTGAAGGTGCTAAACTGCATCTACAGTGCTCTGAGACTTCCTGTCCATCCTGTTGCTGAAGTCCTGGAAGGGAAGTGGGGTAGTCGAAGGAATCTTGAGTAGAGAAGGCTCACACTTCCTTGGGTGGGACATGCATGTGGGGAATGAGAGGTTGTAGGCTGTTAGTTGAGTGAGCACCTGAGACCAAGTCTTTCTTGTTGTCTATGAGATTTTAGCCTAGTTAGGAACCCCTTTACCTGGGTGGAGTTTAGTCCCATCTTGGTGGTGACTCACTGTTGAGAGTGATGAACAATGTAGTCTAAGGTTGGGAGGTTCGTGGATGGTCTGTATGTAGTTGGTGACAATATTTCCAAGATAAGTACCAATCGTATGATAAATTTACATGCTGCATTGTTATTTACATGCTCATGTTATGGTTGATCATATATGTGATTATAACTGTCTATATGTTTATGGGTATTTCCCTGTATATGCTGCATATCTGTGTTTACTGTTATTTTAGTATGAAATCATATATTTACAGAATGCAATTGTTTGTTTACGTTTATATGTAAAGCTTCCACAAGATTGTTGTATGTATATGTTATAATTGCATGCAGTTTGAAGAGAAAATTTATGTGGCATAGCTCAGTTGAATACTGGGTATGTTATAGTATGTTCCGTAGTGAGAGAACGAAAGTGTTCCCTTATGTAGCGTGGCCCGGTCATGGGTGGCCGGGGATGTTACAATATGGTATCAGAGTTTAAGTTCCAACACTGAGCCTGGATGGGTTGAAAAGGTTCAATTGAAGCGAATATTCACAAAAGATTAATTTCAAAGTGACCAAATTTCAAGTCATAGAGTGTCCATGATAAATTTTGGCACCACGCGGAAAATGTTGGCGTGAAGGTGTGCACGGTAAATTGTGGCACTGCGAGGAAGAATATTGTGTGCAGATGCATGCGCTAAATTTAACATTGTGCGGTGAGCACACACACAATAATGTGCATGTGGGGTGTGCAAGTATTGCAAAACACAGAGGAGCTTGGTTGGTGCGTGCATAGTATGAGTATAAGTTGTCTCGTGACAGTGTATTCAATGGCACACACAGATTATTGTGCACGGTGGGGCATATTGAACTTTGTCATGGTGCAATGCATAGGCATAAATTCATGTGGAATATCAGTGTGCGATACCAAAACTATGCACAATGGATATTGGTGCACGACGCAAAAGTAGTGTGTGCAATTTATTGGCACGACGGAGAAGAAATGCGTAGTGGACATAGGTGCGCGGAAGCAGGATTTACCTTGTGGTGTTGTTGTGCCCGATAAATATGGGTGTATAGGTTGAATTTTTGTGTGCATGAAGTCGTTTGGAAGGTGATGAGTCTGAGTTTAATAGAAACTTTGCATGGTATTAGAAAAAAAAAACACACACACAACTGCATCGGAGCATTATTTAAAATGAATTCAGAGTTGATTGAGAAGAAATAAATATAGTCTAAACTAAGCCGAGAATGTCTCAGAAATGAATTCTAATTTTTATATCCCTTCGATTCAGATAGATGGAAGTGAAATATAAGCTTACAAGAAAATCATACTATGAAAGAAAACAACACTCATAACACCACCAGCTAGAATCTTGTAATAAACAGTCCAAAATCTGCTTTTGCATTTATGTAATTGTATTAATCCCAAAATTAAAAAAAGGGAATGATAACAATTATTCTATTGTAAAGGGACCATTTAAGAATAGACTTGTCATCTCTGGGGCCCCTTACCTATGCTACCAGCTGTAAAAAATTCATTGAAATATACTTAATTTTAGTTGAGGACTCATTTCATCTTAGTGATCTCCTCCTTTAAAGAATCTAACTAGACCAATTGATTCTCTCCAACACTTTCAGCCATTTCAACTGTGGATTGCTTCTTCTGTCACTTGCTTCTTTTCTTCTTAGCAAATGGCATGTTCATGAATAAATCCTTCATAGTAGGATTCAACCTGACTTCCAAATGTGAGTCTATAGCTGGAGCTGTGTGGAATTTAGTCACTAGAATGTGAGCAAGTACCCTTTCCTCCTTATTCGCAGGAAAGTATAGCATGTTGCCCGAATAACCCATCTCACTGGATTTAGATTTTTCCATGTACCTCAGTTTGTGGATACCGAAATGCTTTTACAGAGAGCATAAAGTAAAGCAATTTGGAAATTACTCTGTTTATGGATAAGATGATTCCTCCATACTTAAGGATTGGTAGTTATAGAATCCCAATTATGAAGCACAGACAAACTACGTACAAGTGCTTTGGGTTTCCATGATCGGCTAATCCATTTCAAATGATTATCTTTTGAGTTCGTTACATGGCAACGTTCAGCTGACGTCACATGGCTGTGAAGTACCGAACGAGTGAAATGGCATGATATGACTAGCCGTCACCCGTTCCATGATTGGTGGTTTTGACATATTGAAACATGTGATACCGCGTCTTGACGAAAGTGGTTTCGGAAAATTGCCTTTTCCCTAGATATATTTCTAAAGGTGCCACACGTCTATGTTCTCAAGACTTGGGTCTTATCTAGAATTGTCATGGTCATAACACCAGAAAATCATAAGAGATAATTATGATGTATATATTGAACCAAAATGGTTCATATTTTTCATGAATTGTTGAATTGCTAGCCTGATAAGTTTCGATGGTTGCACGTTTTGCAGAATTAACAACAACTAGATCAGATCAGATCAGTGTAGATTCCATAGGAATGGAAGAGGCATAGGGGAATTACAGTCAGTAAGATGACAGCATAGGGATGGATGTCCATTTGGGCATTGAATGAACAAACTCCAATGGACATGGAGAAGAAAGGAATGAAAACATGAATATGGAAGAGACCATTAAAAATTTGCAAAAGGATGTCCAAAGCCATAAAGATGATAATGTAAGGCTTATGAGAGCTAAGGAGAAACAATATGACTTCAACATGAAGTTATTGGAGATCTTGAACATAATAGAAAATAAATTGGTTAAGGAGAGTGGCTTAAGCAAATCTAGAAGTCACAAGCCTTCGGATGAGAAAAAAAAAGCAAGAAGTGTTAGCAGACACCACCATCACTCCCCAAGGAATTCAAATAAGAGAGTAGGAAGTAGCTCAAGTTCATCCTCTATCAGAAGGCATAAGAGGTCTGGGGTGGATGAACAACAAGGAGAAATGAACAAAATCAAACCTCCTACATTTGATGGTGAGAACACGAAGGATGAAGATGCAAAAACATGGTTGTTGGGCATGAGAAAGTATTTTCAATTGCATAATTATTCTTCTCATGTAGAAGGTAGAATTTCTATCTATCAACTCAAGGGAAAGGCCTCCATGTGGTGGGATCAACTTGTGTAGGTGCAACACATTAAAGAGAAAAGTGTTACTTGGAGGGAATTCAAGAAGTATTTTGAGAAGAAATACTTGACTAAGAGATACTATGACAAGAAAATGAAAGAGTTATTTGAACTCAAGCTTGGAAGTATGACCATAGATGAATATGAGAGAAGGTTTCTAGAATTGTTGAAGTATGTCTCTTTCATCAAGGATGAGACAGTCAAAATTCAAAGGTATTTGAGTGGATTTCCATCATTCATCAATGACAAAATACAATATGATGATCCCAAGACATTGGAGGATACCATAAGGCGGGATAAATACCTATATGATTAGCAGAAAGCAAGACTAGCTTTCCAAAAGGCTTGGGAAGACAAAAAGAAATTCAATATGGATCAAAGGAAGAAGGGAGCTAATCCACCATTCTTCAGAAATAATCCACAGGGACAAAAAATGCCTAAAGAACCTAGAATGATTGACACAAGAAGTCAAAGTCCAAGGCAACCACCTATTCAATGTTAGGGTTGTAAAGGAGATCATAGGTTCAAAGATTGTCCTCACAGAGGTGAAAAAGGTAGGGTTGTTCACAATGTACAACAAGCTGAAATAGTGGAGGACATGGGAAGATATATGCCAAGGATCTATGTATCCCTAGACAACAAGCAAGAAGAGTATCATTCCGAAATGATTGAAGTGGAAGGTATGATAAACAACCAAACCATTGCTATTTTAATTGATTCAAGAGCTAGTCATAATTATATATACCCTAAGGTGGTAGAAAGTTTGCAATTGCCAAGAAGAAAGCATGGGAAATCTTGGTTGGTGTAGCTAGCTACATGATCCAAAAGAAAATTTAATGAGATGGTTAAGTCATGCCTCATGGACATGAATGGGCTGAGCACCAAGGCAGATTTGAACATATCTCCTTTAGGTTCCTATGACTGTCTAATTGGGATGGATTGGTTGGACCAACATCATACTCTCCTAGACTACCATAAAAAAGAATTTACTTTATTGGATGAGGAAGGGAAACTAAGGAAAGTGCAGGGAATTCCTAGGGCAATAACCATTAGAGAAATTTCACCATTGTAGCTAAAGAAATGTTACTGAAAAGGGTGTCAAATAATTGCAACTCATTTGGCAGAGACACCTAGAGATAAGGTGCCAAATTTGGAGGATTATGTAGTCTTAGAAGATTTTCAAGATGTGATCAAAGATGTACCAGGACTACCCCCAAGGAGAGACATTGATTTCTCTATAAATCTAATGCCTGGAGCATCTCCAGTGTCAAAGACTCCTTATAGAATGAGTACACCAGAGTTGAAGTAGTTGCAAATGCAACTTGAATAACTTATGAAGAAGGGGTATATATGCCCAAGTGTGTCACCTTGGGGTGCCCCAGTCTTGTTTGTGAAAAAGAAAGATGGAACATTAATATTGTACATTGACTTTGTTGTTCCTGAGTCTGTACTTAAGGATTAAACGTACAGTGTCAAGGCATCTGAAAGTATGATAAAGGTTGACAAAATATTGCACTAACCTTCGGTGTAGGAAACTAATGAGGATTTCTACGTTCTCACTGTCTAGCTTCCAACTGTTCCTGGGTAGCGATATCTTGTTCAATCGCTGCCCATGAACATTCTAATTCCTCCCGGATATTCGCAGTTTTAAGGTTCATGTCAAAAAGATTTAAAGCGATATGTATTTGATTAGATAATCCGGGTTGAATATTAGGTTGAACTGTTGTAGGGACAGTCATTGAGGAACAGTACCAGTATAGAAATAGTTTAAAGGGAGAATTCAACGCTGTTTCAATTCAGTCGAAATAAGAGAAATTTTTTTGCATGAAGAACAAAATAGGAATGCAAACTGAAGGCCCTTTCCCATAACTGTATTATTTTTTAGTAAAAGATGTGGAATGAGAGAAAAACATTTAGCTGTGGATAACGTAAGGTTCCTATCAGCAGAAAACTCAGACATACACAGAAGAAGAAATTGACATAGTGTAAATTAATATCAAATTCTGTAAATGCAAATTGGTCTTACACCCGCTGATAGTTGGTGCAGAGGAAAGACAAGAAACAATTACAGAAAGATAAAATCCCTTCACTATAGTAGTGTTCGTACTAAATTATAGTGATACACATCAATTATGTAGAGCAAAATGAAAAGAAACAAAATACATAACGAAACAAACTTGTAACACAGTCGTGACAGAATCGGGAATCTTCAAATTTGCTTGTATTATATCCTTTCATGCAAAAAAATCTATTTACAATCCCTGCTAAAAATTCCAGCCTTTTCTTCTTCTTTTTGTGGTCTCTTTATACAAATTTTTCCTCTCGGTTTTTAAAAGAGCGAAATCACTCCATCTGTCCTAATCCATTCTCAAAAAGTGCCAGGTGCCTGTCTTTACTTAGATTCAAGGCATATGATACATTTGTCCATAAAATGGAATACAAGCTGTGAAGGTTCCGCTTGACAGCTGGGAAGAGCGAAATTACTCCATTTCTCCTATTCTATTTTAAGGAAGTGTCAGGTGCTTGTCCTCGCATGGATTCAGTGTACTTAATACATTTGTCCACAAACTGGGACACAAGTTGTGAAGGCTCGGCTTGACAACTGGCTTCGGCAAAATAGCACTCTCAGGCCAACTGTGGAAGCTTATCATATATTTGTACATCGATGAGTTCAAGGGCACCGAGTTGTGCACTAGGTTGAATCAAATGTTCATATATTTGAGCCGGGTCTACCCTGTCCATATTAGAGATTTCCGCCGAATTTCTCTCATTCTTCTCCTTCATGTCGAGAGAAATCCGATCTATATTCATCTGCCTTAGCGCCTCTGTGTCACCTCCAATCTCCATTCCTAACATCTCACCATTTATGTCATTGAAGGCTGCTTCCAACGAATTTGTCACTTTTTGAGCCTGCTCCTTGCTTAAAGTAATATCATGTTCCCAATTCTTTAACAAGATATTGCCCCTAGTTTGTTCGACAATGGTGAGCCCGGGAGACCCTGAAAACCTATTGTTAGTCACTATCACTGCCTCTTGAAAATCGATCCGAGCAGCTTCTGCGTTTCTTTCTTTAACAATCAGATTCTCAGAAATCTGATGTATTAACAAGCAATCTTCTCGAATCTCCCCCACTTTGTTTAGCAAACTCTGTTGAGCAGAAGAGATTCTGCTCGGAATATCGATTGCTCAGGATTTAACAATCTCGATGTCGACCACTTTACTTTCTGCGACCTCTAACTAAGCCTGTAGCTGTGTGATCATACCCCTCTGCTGATCCGACTGTACCCGACCATCTTAGATCACTGAATTTGCCTGTTCTATCTTGGTCTTGAGGACTTCGATTTATTTCTTATCGGCCAATCGGGCCAGCTCTATTTCTCCACTCGCTTGACTCTTAGCGCTTTCTGTTGCCGAATCTAACCTAGCCTCAAGAGTCTTGATCAGGCGATTCTTCGCTTTGAGCTAATTTTTTAACATCGAGACCGAGAATTGATTTGTCGTCGCATACGCTCCTATAGTGCCTGCAATCTCCGTGGCAAATTCATCTTTTCTTTTGTTCATCCCATCGGTCATCACTTTGAAACTTTTGACAGCTGATCCTTCCTCCTGGGAGAACTCCCTTTTCACAACTGCCTTTCTCTTTTTGTCAAAGAAGAACTCATTGGGAGGAAGTTCTTCTGCTATGATGGGCCTTAGTTCTTCACCGAAAATCCATCCTTCCTGTATGTTTCCTTGCGTTGACTGCAAAGGGGTGACAGAGGTGATGGGTTCCCCGATTTGCTTTGCTTCTTTTCTTGGTGTGCTGAGTGGATCCTGCTCTTTCGAGGGATCAGAGGTCTTCGTCCCTGCCTCTGGATTCTGAGTTTCTGGCAGGTCTGTATCTTTTATTTCCACCTTTGGACTATGCTCCTTGGGAGGTTCAGTAGCCTCTTTTTTTGTTTCGGGATTCTTCTCCTGCTCGGGATTCTTCTCCAGCTCGGGACTCTTCTCCTGTTCGGGATTCTCCTCCTGCTCCCCTTCCTGACATTTTTTGGGATTAGAAGTTTGCCCCTCAGAACTTTTGGCCTCCTTTTCTTTATCCTTGGGAAGTCCCAAACCTCCCAGCACCACGGGGAGACATCTTTTCCTATGCTCCTGAAATTTTAAAACAGAGGCCCTATCTTCGGGTGCTAGGGATCTGATTCGAAATTGCACTTCCACATAGGACCTTGCCCCTCGGAAAACATCATCCGAGGGAGAACACTCATGTTCAAACTTCTTTAATCCACAATTTCCCAAATGGGTGCTTACAATTCTCTGAGGATCATGCTTTTTGTACTCAATAGAGACTAGGCTCAAGTCTTCTAAGGTTGCAGCCTCAGCCTTAGCATGTCCGAAATCTAATAAGGAATAGGAATTAAGCCGAACAGGGAAAAACGACCATACCTTCTTTGATGACGCTTTGAGCTCTTTACTCACTCCGCCAATCAATGTTTGTCGAGCAATCTCACGACAGGCCAGCTTGTTGCGGATGAATAGCGGTAGCGCTAGAGGAGGAACAACAGCTCCGAAAACTCTAAAATAGGAGAATTCTTCTTCTACGTACCAATCCGCGATACTGCTCAGATTCGCAACAATGCTATCCAATATGCGGGGTGGTGAAAGACCAAAAATGGCGATGTGCAAGGGAACCATCACCCAGTTTAAAATCTCATAAATAAACTTATTTGCATTATTTTCCCACAGCTTGTCGTGGTACTCATGCACAGTTTTTTCTTGGGTTGGACTCCAAGCCCAATTCATCAAAGGAAAAGGTGTCATGGATCATATTTCATCCATGATATATGCGGACATGAAGAATCCGGAGGGTCTCTCGGCTACTTTTTTCTCCCGGTACTCTGTGACCTTGTTGAACAAACTATCGGAGAGCATTTTCACCCAATTGAATGAGGAATCTTCTGCTACTCAAAATATGAGAGGTACCCACTAGATGTAAAAATGCGCGGTATCCTCTCTTCTGAAAAGCCGAAAAGTCATCATCGCCACATACATATACTGTGGCTCCAATGAAGAAATTGAATACACACCCTTGTCATTCGCTCTAAATATCGTGGAGCGTGAAACCCAATCTTTTATCAAACCAGGCATGGTTTTATCATATTCTTCACACTCCTTCTTTTTGAATTCCTCCAGGAATTCTTTGCCATATGTGTATTCAGAAGTCGCTGGTAGCTTATACATAGATTGGATATGCTCTGTTATGAAAGTCCCGACCATGGTCCCTCGGTCATTTAGAATAGTTCTAGTGGGTAGGTCAACGTGATCCAATGCCCATCGGATCATGTCGTAGTATGGGAGAAACCAAGGTCTGGTTGCAACCAGGTGCATTCCCGACTGAACAATCGTCTTATACTTAGTGTTCAAGTCGTCCTTTACAATATCATTGTCATCATCATCTGAGTCTAAATAGTTTACCAACTCGGATTACAGAATGTCTGAAATAAACGACCAGGTGGGTACTGAGCCGCCAGTCCGAGGCGAAGTATCTGAGACATTGTCTGGACCCTGCGTTGCAACCTCGACATTCGCTTTCGCTGCTCTCCTTGGAGCCATGGCTGACGCTTGCTTTTTCTCTCTTCTGCAATAGACCTGTGTATACATGCGGAAATGAGTTCCCTCGGAGAAAGGTGAGCTCTGTGTGTTTATGAGAAATGTTTAAAATAGAATGAAACTCTCTTATATATTTGAAAATCTTGTACCTTTGAAATAAGTCTGTCATATCGTAAATAAAACCAAATTTATTGTATAAATTTGATCTTATTTATTCGTGGATTTACCCTAATTCGTCATTAATGTCATCAATGTTCGGCGGTTTGATAGGCAGTCGGGTTATGGAGAGAAAGAAAATACCTCGTGAAGAGTGCCAACCTCGATGCGCGGGGCGTATCTTGTTTAATTTAAAATTACAAATCTTAATGACTTAAAGAATTTTCTCGCTTTTCGCTGCATCGTGAATTTCCTTTTCACATTTTGACTCTTTAACTCGCGAGACCGCGAGTGCCGATTTTAACGTAATCAATGGTAATCGTGATTTGGTGCATCCTTAATTATATAATTAATTTACTCACCATATCGCGACTCGGGAATTCGAAGACAAAATTTTGGGAGAATGATATGCCGAGTCGTGATATCGCGATGTGGCGATAATTAAGGCTCGAATTAAGAGAAGGAAATCTTAGATTAGGCGACTAATTAATCTTTCCATAATTATGTCGCAACTTCGTGAATCAGAGTTTTGGACACCTTAACTCGATGAAAGAAAGTGCCGAGTGACGAAGTGCCGAGAACCAAATTTAACCATGGTTAGTTTTTTACCTTTGGTCCTTGACCAAGGTTATCACAAAAGTTATCGCATCCTCGGCTTTCGGGGTTGTAAGAACAAAAACTTGGGTTCGACGAATGCCGAGGCATGAAATCCCGACGATGTCTAATCAAGGGTTAAAGGTTTTACCATAGTCAATGCCTTGGGTGAAAGATTGAAAAACGAGTTTGCAGTTTCGTGACTCGGGACTTGTGAATTCAAAAATTTAAAGTGTCCGACTCGCGATATCCCGAAATAAAACAAAAGAGCAAACATACTTGCGAAAAATGGATCATTTTTGAAAGTAAAAAAGCATTGCTATTCATGCGACAAGATTTGAGAGTTTTATGATTTCGGAAGGAAAATAAAAACAACTTTAGATCTCAAGTATCGAACATTGAAAATTGCATGAGGTGAAAAAACAAGGGCGGCTCCAACAGAATTCAAACAACTGAATAAAGTGACTGTTAAGAACAAGTATCCTCTGCCAAGGATTAATGATCGCTTTGATCAATTGAAGGATGCAAAGATATTTTCAAAGATAGATATTAGATCAGGATACCATAAGGATTGGATTAAAGAAGAAGATATCATCAAGACCTCCTTTAGGACAAGGTATGGTCATTATGAGTTCACAGTAGTGTCTTTTGGGCTGTCAAATGCACCAGTTGTTTTCATGTGCTTAATGAATGGTGTTTTATGAGAATATATGGACAAGTTTGTCATTGTCTTTTTGGATGACATTCTTATATATTCTAAGTCAGAGGAAGAGCATGAACATCATTTGAGGATGGTGTTGCAAATATTAAGGGAGCATAAGTTGTATGCCAAATTGAGCAAGTTCTCATTTTATCAGAAACAAATTCATTTTTTGGGGCATATCATTTCAAAGGATGAGATAGCAATGGATCCTAAGAAGATAGAAGACATTAGAGAATGGTCAGCACCAAAGAATGTGACATAGGTGATATCATTCATGGGTCTTGTAGACTACTACAAAAGATCTATTGAAGGATTCCCAAAGATTTCACACCCAATCACTTCCTTGCAAAGAAAGGGGGTGAAGTTTCAGTGGACACTGGATTGCGAAAAGAGTTTCCAACACTTGAAACAATTATTGACAAGTGCTCCAATATTAAGGATTGCAGACCCAAATGAAGACTTCAATATATGCACATATGCATGTAATGAAGGAATTGGTGGAGTTCTCAGTCAAAATGAGTTTTTTATATGTTATGAATCAAGGAAGTTGAAGGAGCATGAAAGAAATTATACCACTCATGATTTGGAGTTGGCAGCCATAGTGCATGCCTTGAGGAAATGGAGACACTATCTCATGGGGAAGAGGTTTGAGCTAAGAACAGACCACAATGGTCTGAAATATTTATTTGATTAGCCAAATCTAAATGCTAGGCAAAGCAGATGGTTAGAATTTCTAAGAGAATATGACTTTGATATAAATCATATCAAGGGAAAAGAGAATAAAGTGGTTGATGCACTTAGTAGGAGAGTGCATGAACTACATGCTACAACCATTAGCATGTATCAGACTGATATTAAAAGAAAAATTATGGAGGCTGCAAATGCAGATCTGCAATACAGAGAATTAGTAGCAAAGATGCAATAGGGTAAGATGCCACAAAAGGTGGATAATTATAATTTGGGAATAGATGGAATACTACTACACAAGAACAAAAATTTTGTTCCAAATGTCTAGGACTTGAAACATATGATTTTGCATGAAATGCATAATGTCCCTTATGCAGGGCACCTTGGATATCATAAAACCATGGAAATGATAAAGAGCCATTACTTTTGGCTAGGTATGAAGAGAGAGATCATTGAATACATCGCTAGATGTATGAAATTTCAGAAAGTTAAAGCTGAGCATATGCACCCAGCAGGGTTGCTGCAACCTTTGCCCATTCCTGAATGGAAGTGGGAAGTGGTGACAATGGATTTTATTGGGGGATTTTCTAGAACAGGAAAGCTACATGATTCGATCATGGTGGTGGTGGACAAGCTTACAAAAGATGCCCATTTTATTCCACTGAAAAATACTCACAAGGCAACATATGTTGCTGATATTTTCATGAAGGAAGTGGCACGATTGCACAAAATTCCTAAAACAATTGTGTCCAACAGAGACCCAAAATTCACCTCAAATTTCTGGAAAGGATTGTTCAAAGTATTCAGAATGAATCTGAACTTTAGTATAGCTTATCATCCTGTGTTTGATGCACAGACAGAGAGGGTGAATAGAGTGATATAAGACATACTAAGAATGTATGTGATGGACTAACCATAGAAATGGGAAGACTACCTGCACTTGGTAGAATTCACTTACAACAATGGGTATCAGGCATCGTTGAAGATGAGCCCATTTGAAGCACTTTACACTTTACGGCAGAAAATGAAATACTCCAGTGAGCTGGGATAATCCAACTGATAGGACAGTAGTTGGGCCAGAGTTGCTCAAGGAGATGGAGGAACAAATGATAAAAATTAAGAAAAATTTAAAATCTTCCCAAGACAAGCAGAAAAGTTATGCCGATAAGAATAGAAACCACAGAGAGTTCAAAGTGGGTGATCATGTTTTCCTAAAAGTGAAAGCTAATAGGAGTTCCCTGAAGCTGGAAAGCTGTGCCAAGTTGGCAGCTAGATTTTCTGGGCCATTTGAAATCCTAGAGAGGATTGGTCTAGTTGCTTATATGATTGCATTATCTACATCTATGTCTATTCATAATGTATTCCATGTATCATTGCTAAAGAAATATATACCTGATGCTAATCATGTTATTGATTGGAATGTAATATAGGTGGAGCAAAAAGGCACTTTTCATGTGCATCCGGTGTGCATTTTGGACCAAAAAATCAAGCAGCTCCAGAATCGAGCCATAGGGATTGTAAAGATCAAATGGACCTAGTATAGTCCTGAGGATGCTACTTGGGAGCATGAGGATGCAATGCGGACATAATACCCGCATCTTTTTGAGGATTTTTGAAAATTTTGTTGTATATGGGTATATGATGCACTGAGGACAATGCATAAATAAGGGGAGGGGATTGTAATATCCCTCGGACGAACCCAATTGTAAATGTAACGTAAGTTTACTTAAGCTGGTGAGCTACTTTGACATCATTTTGTAATGCACCTTTCATGGCATAGTGCACGTATGTACTGTGCAGTAAAATGATGTAGTGTGCACATTCCCGTATACCGTGTGCAATAACTAAAGTGCGCGCAGTATGGAGGTCAGTGAGCCTTGTGTATATGATATGTGTTATAGGCTGATGAGCTAGTTATTATAAGCTGGGATGCTTATGTTTTGGAATTAGGCCAGAGAGCCTAGATGTTAAAGGCCAGTGTGCCTATTTTGTATATGTCTTATAATTAATATAAAATACATTGTTGTGCATAGACCGACCATGATAAAAGAGATGGGGGACTGAACTCCACCAGTTAGGGAAAGGGAGGGCCAAAAGTTAAGGGAAAGGGATAATATAGAGAGCTTAAGCCAAAAAGGAATATTATATTAATATTTCTTAAAACATAAAGTATGGATAATTATTTTATCCTAAGTTCTAAAGTTGGGGACAGGTGGACCAAAGTAGCTTCCAACATGACAAGTGTTAAGTTTGGTACATGCATACATATCATGGGGACTTAGCCCATTTTGGACACCTTCACCATGATTCTTACGATCATCTCTCCCATGATTCATTCCATCATTCATTCATCCAGTCGATGATTCCATGACCATTGCACTCATGCAGTCTGTTATCCTTCAAACATTCATTTCATTGTATCAGTGTCTATTTCCATAACCATTTTTGGGTTGGTGTACCTGGTTAGATTTCGATCGGGATTGAAGAAGTGGGTTGTCACACCCGTGGGAAATTGAAGAGGCGGGTTTTCAGGCCTATGAGCAACTCTCTGAGCGAGAGAATTATTGGGAATTGATTTTCTGAAGGTGATAAACTGAAGCTACATTTCTCTGAGACTTCTTGTTTGACCTGTTGCTCAAGCCTTGAAAGAGAAGTGGGGCAGCTGAAGGAATGTTGAGCAGAGAAGGGGCACAATTCCTTGGGTGGGACATGAATGTGGGGAATGAGAGGTTGTAGGCTGTTAGTTGAGTGAGAACTTGAGACAGAGTATTTCCTATTGTCTATGAGCCTTTAGCCTGGTTAGGAACCCCTTTACCTATGTGGATTTTAGTCCCAGCTCGGGGGTGACTCACTATTGAGAGTGATGAACAGTGTAGTCTAAGGCTGGGAGGTTCGTGGATGGTTTGTACGTAGTTGGTGACAATATTTCCAAGATAAGTACCAATCATATGATAAATTTACATGATGCATTGTTATTTACGTGCTTATGTTATGGTTTATCATATATGTGATTATAACTGTCTATATGTTTATGGGTTCCCTGTATATGATGCATATCTTTGTTTACTGTTATTTCAGTATGAAATCGTATATTTAGAGAATGTAATTGTTTGTTTACATTTATATGTAAAGTTTCTACCAGAGTATTGTATGTATATGTTATAATTGCGTGCAGTTTGACGAGAAAGTTTATGTGGCATAGCTCAGTTGAATACTGGGTATGTTACAATATGTTCTGCAGTGAGAGAACGAAAGTGTTCCCTCATGTAGAGTGGCTCGGTCATGGGTGGCCGGGGATGTTACACTAAGAATCTTTTTTCATACTCGTCTATCGACATACTCCCAATATTAAGTTCAAAGAACTTCTTCATTTTTTTGTCATAGTATCACTTGGTTAAGTATTTATTTTGGAAATACCTCTTGAACTCCCTCCAAGTAACTTTACTCTCATCAACTTGTTTCACTTGCACAAACTAATCCCACTAGATTGATTCTTTTCCTTTTAGTTGATAGATAGAATATTTTCCTTCTGTCCGCGAAAAATAATTGTGGAGTTGGAGGTACTTTCTCATACCTAGCAGCCAGGTCTCCACATCTTCATCCTTCTTGTGTTCACCATCAAAGGTAGGAGGCTTGATCTTATTCATTTATCCCTATATCTCTTCCACCCCAATCCTTCTCTTATGCTTCACGATAGGAGATGGACTCGAACTATTGCATGATTTCCTAAAAGTATGCTTTGACAAGTGAGGTCGATGTCTACCAACACTTATTGCTTCTCTTTTTTTCTCATCATGATAATTTGGACTTATTGACCTTCTCGACTCTATCTCCTTATCCATATTATTTTCTATTATGTCTAGGCTCTCCATTAATTTGAAATTAAAGTAATCTTGCTGCTCCTTGGCTCTCATAAGCCTTTCATTATCCACTTTATAACTTAGTACATCTTTTTACAATCCCTTTATGGTTTATACCAAGTTCATGTGCTCCTCCTTGGGTTCATTGCCATTAGCACCCAAACCAACGTACAAATTCCCAAATTCATCATCAAGACACATCCCATGATTGGCCAGAAATTTTATTTTTGTAAGAAAAATGGATGATGCATGGGTAAAAACAATATTTGAAAAGGAAACTTGCAGGATGGTTCGAGGAGCAATGGTGTTGCTGAAGGGAGTTCGGTTTGAAACTCTGTATAAGATGAAAGGAATACCTATTAGTGATGGGTGTAATAGTTCCATTGTTCTTGATATTGGAGTTGAAGATGAAATAAATCCTACAGTTTATGGAGAAAAGGTTATGTTGTGGAACCAAATATTGGGACATATCAGAGAGAAGGGTCTTCGACTACTACATGGTAAAGGTATGGTTGAAGGTATGTCTATATGATCTCTGGATTTTGATTTCTGTGAACATTGTGTATATGAGAATCAAAATTGGGTAAGAATCTCCTCTAGTGTAATAAGGGTAGAACGAATTTTATAGCTAGTTCATAATGATGTGTTTGGACATGTGTTGGTTCCATCATTGGGAAAATATGTGTACTATGTCTCATTTATAGATGAATTCTCAAGGAATACTTGGATATATTTTCTCATGAAGAAACATGAAGTCACTGACAAGTTTAAAGAGTTTAAGGTTCTTGTTGAGAATCAAACTGAGAAAATAATTAAGGTGTTGAGGAAAGATAATGGTGGATAGTTTTGTTGGAATGAATCTGAAGAATTTTGTAAAAGTTCAATATATAAAGGAATAATACTACTCCATTTACACCTCAACATAATGGAGTTTCAAAAAGGATGAACATGAAACTGATGGAAAAAGCAAGGTGCATGCTCAGTGGTGTTGGGCTAAGGAAATAATTTTGGGTAGAGGCAATGGGTACCGCATGTTACCTAGTCAATAGATCACCATCGTCAACATTGTTGGATGACAAGACTCCATAAGAGGTATGGATAGGTAAGAAACCTTCTCTCCCACATCTCAAGGTATTTGGCTGTGAGGCCTATGTTCATGTTCCAAAGGGAAATAAGAGTAAGATAGATAAGAAGGTTGAGAAGTGTATCTTGATTGGGTATAAATATGGTCTTAAAGGTTATAATATTTGGAACCCAGAAACTAAGAATGTTGTGTATAGCCAAGATGTGGTATTTAGAGAAATAAAAGATGTTGTCAAACAGGATGTCCTACCAAGTAAGGAAGAACCAAAGAAAATAGAGTTTGATTTAAAGGATGATGAATCAGACTCTATAGAAGAAAAAGAATCAAGAGAAGAAGATCCTCATACTCCAGTATTGAGGAGATCGATTAGGGAAAGAAGGAAACTAGAAAGGTATACTCCACATGATTTTTGTTCAAATTTTGCTTTGTCTATTACCGATGATGATTGTAACATACAATATATATAATTATTATCGCTTAATATTTAAATATTTTGTACAATGTAAAGAATCAATCTGGTTCTTACGATGAACATCCATCATAAATGGAATAAATAACTATAATCCATACTGGACAAGAAAATATATTGAATAAGAATATATATAATGAGATAAAATAGATATTATATGATTAATAGATGTACAATGAGAGTGCCAAATATATAGATAACCTAAAGGCACATATGGTGACCATCCGTGAAAGGATACATCCCTTATACAATTAATAACAATTTATTATTATTATTTATAATTAATATCACTAAATATTTATATATTTTGTATGTTACATTTCCCCTTCCTTCAAAATGCTTTGTCCTCAAAGAATGATTAGAGAAGGACCTATCTCTTGTTCTAACTCAAACTGAGTTCTCATGATCTTTTTTTTTGTAATTGTGACACTTGAAGAAATAAAATGATATAATTTTCGAATTCCTGAAGTAATATGTTGCATCTTTTTGGAAGTGATCCATTCCAAATCTACTTTCATAGGAATTGTTTGATGATTTATTGTTCGGATAGGATTTTTTATTTTAGGCTTCCATAGAAGTTGTCCATTTTGTCTTCTTTCTTTTTCAATGTTATAGTTTAGTTGTTGGTAAGAAGAACATTGTTTATATTCCTATTGACCTTGTTGTTGGTCGTAACAACTCTTGTGATTGGGATGAAAATAAGGCACCCAAATCTCTTCTGAATATTGTTTATTGGATCTTTCTTCAACTTTTGATGTTTCTGGTAATTCAATTGGATCAATGTTTGTTTCTTTCTCTAAGGTTTGGATTTTTTGAACTAGAAGCTTCTCTATTTGTTGACGGGCGAAAATGAACGCTCGCCAACTGGAAGAGTGGATCCGGTCCAGAGTTGTCTAAATAACCCAAGCCATTTGGGATAACCCACCCTGACGGGTTTAGCGGCTCCATTAGCCGATCTAAGTCCTAGAAAAACAAAAGAAAACTACTCTAAATTAACTAATCTAAATGAAAAAATAACAATTAAAACAAACTAATAAACAAATCTGAACTACTAATATATACAATTTACTATCTAATACTATAATAACTCTACGAAATTAAACATTTAACTATCAACAAAATTAAATCTTAATCACAAATGTATAATATTTACAAATTACAGATTTAAATGAAAACCTGCAAAAATCATTTGTAAATTGCCTTAAGACAACAAAACTATTGTTTTTTTTATTTTTTATAATTTTATAAGAAAGAAATTGAATAAAAACTATCTAAGCTAGGCAACTAAAATAATAATTCTAACTAAAAATCTAAACTATATATATATCTAACTAAACTACTTAAATTATACTAACAAATTAACTATTAAACAAAATATAGTAAACTGACCTGAAGTAATGCTTCAGGTTTGTCCTGTGTATAAAAGTTGGTTCAGCTGTTTGGTGGGAGGAAACCCGCACCAGTTTCTCCACGAGCTTCACGGAAAGCTGCTGTGCTCTTGAAATATAAATAACAGGACAAACAAGACATAAAAATTTACATCAATCTTATAATTTACAAATCGTCCCAGCTAGATAAATCTGTGTGCAAAGACTTGTACAAAGTGATTCATTTAACGAAAAAGGTAAACCTGTAATTCATTAACTGAAATAGAGTAATTGCTGTGTTTTTTTTTTTGAAATAAGAGAGATCAGACATGGAAAACATGTAAATTAAATCACATCAACATGTAAAGAATCATGATAGCTAAAGTAGTCGATAATTAATTGCAAACTGACATGCAGAAAACTTGAAACAAAAGTTTGATATATTGAAAGCGATAGCTGTTACAAGACATCAACTTTCATCCCAGTCTGAATCATAAATCCATAATCTGGTTCTCCCACAGTGATGATGATGGGTTTATTACAAAAAATGACAAGTATTTAAAGACCTCCCACAGGGTAAAACATCCCTGTGGGAATTATCAAGACGGTTTACAAAAATCTGAGGATAATATCCCAAGTTCCTATTTTTTGCCTATGAATAACAACTGAAAGCTATATCTAAACTACTACAACATGTCCCATTTTCCAATCAAATTCGTAGGTACCTGCAAGTAGATAAAAATATAGAATTTTAGATATTTTTTTATTGATAAATTGACAAAAATCTAATCTTTAATACTAGCTACAGAATCTTGCAATTCTATAGCTGGTCTAAATTGAACACAGAATCGTTTCAAAACTAATTCAAATCTATTGAACAATATTTGATTTCTAATTAGAAACCAAAAGAATTATTCAAATCGAAACTTGTATGCAAATCGAAACAAACTAAGTGGTCAACCGAATGATAACCGAGATGCACACACTCTGTTCAATTTGTTATCACCAATTTGGGGTAAATAGAATCACATTAGATAATTCAATAGTAATGAAATGATTTTCATGAATCAATTCCAAGCAACACAAATAGTTTATGTTGCTTCAGCCATTGACAAAATCATTGTCGAATCCAAACGAAATCAACAGGATCATTTTTTTTCAAATTAATAGAACTATATTAAACATATACAAACGATCATGCTATTTGCAAATCAAATCAAAACTTGTATGTAAATTGAAACAAATGAAATCGTAATTGAATTAATCAGTTGATAACAGGATATGTGGGACTTGTCAAATGTTTGTTATTGCCAATTGGGAGCAGACATAATCGATTGACAGTCAACGAAATCATCACTTGAATCAATTTCAAAACGAACTATTAGCCGATTTTTTCATACGAATTCAACAGAGACAAAATATGTCGATCTGAGCTTAACAAAATCATTTTTAAAAATCAAAACCAACAGAGCAGCATCAAATCTATTTTCGATACCAATCCAACTCATACAAGCAATCGTGCTAACTAAAGACACGCAGCAATCGTTTGCAAATCAAATCAAAACAAGAACGAATCGAAATAGTTTGGGTTTGACACAATCATTATGTAAAATCATATCAATCAACCCAGCTCCATGATTTTAGCAAATAGATCTTTTGCACAGGTCAAAAGTAAACGAGAATATTAATTCAATACAAAATAGATTCGTTCCTGGTAAATCAAAACCAACAGGGTTGTTTTGAGTCTATTAGGAACAAATGAAACTAATCAAAATTGAACCAAACCGACTATCTAAAATGAGAGGAACATAATTGATTCAAAACCAAATAGAATCAAAAACCAATCAATTGCCTATACTAGGTTGGGCACGAAAAAATCGCATAACCAAATCATAGCTACATTTGAGTTTAGTAAAATGAATCTATTGTACAGGAAACAGAATCATTTTGAATTAAAATGAATAGAGCAAATTTGAAAGCAATACTCAATCGACTACTTCAATTCAAAACAACAAAATTATTCTAAAGAGAACCAAACCAAAATCAAAACCAATCATTTGCTTCCACTAATCTGAGAATGATAGAATCATATTAACTAAATCGTAGGTATGTCCAAATTTAGCAAACAAATTTCCCACTCATGATTTATAACGAAATTGATTTGGTCATTCGAGAGAAACAAAATCATTTTGAATTAAAATGAACAGAGCTATAAAAAGCAAATCCAATCGATTATATTTATTCAAGACAACTCAAAAAAACAAAATTCATATTGAAATTCATACCTGGACAATAAGAAACGGCTTTGATTATGATAATTTGGAATTGACGAAGGCTGTAGCCGATTCGACATTCCTGAAGATAATCGAACCAGTGGTTTTCTGTTTCTTGTCATTAGCTTGAAACTTGTCCCTTTCTCTCGAAAGCACTGTAACTTGGTTCTCTAAATATTTGATCTTTAACTGCAACAAGGGCACGTCCGTGTAATAACGCTCTAGCCACACACTGCATTGGGTGCATGATGTCTGTTTGGGCTTTGACATAACAGTCGAGGGTTTGTTTAAGTCACGAGGGTTTTCATTGGACAACTTGATTCTTGGGTATTTAGGATTGTTTTTGAGACAAGGGGGTAAATTAGATACATAGTCATAGGGTTGCTTAGAGCATAGGCCATGGGAATAGGGGTACTCTTCAGCTAGGAAACGCTCGATATCAGAGTTCGAGTCCTCACTCATAACTATGGGCTTTTGGTTGATGTTTGGCTTAGGTTTATTCTGGGCAAGTCTCGATATCAATCGAGCATTCTTCTTACCTTTGCTGTCGACAGTAGGATTACCCTTGACTTTCTTACTCACAGGCTTCTTGACAGCCTCAACCTTGTCTATTATGATTTCAAGTAGGTCGATGTCAGGGAACACCGAGGGTTTGGAAGGGGGTAGAAGAATATGAAAAGCCATGGGTGGCTCGACCATAGTCTCACTAACCACGGCTTTATCGATTTGAGAATACTCTGGATCAACAAAGCCATTTCTAGACAGAAAGGCTTGCCAATTATCGCCATGAAGGTTTAAATGGTGGACGACGATGAGTCTAATCAAGCCATGATGAAACAAGCTGCTATCAGCCTTCTCGCATTTGAACCTCTTAGACATCTTGTAAAGACTATGCAAGAAGTAATGCGGCATGTTCAAAGGATATCCCATGAAACTCATCAATAACCGGAGGTGATATAGAAAGACCAAGCCATACTGACCTTCACAGGTCACAAATTGTTTCACAATTACCAAGATATCATGCCACCTGGGTTTAAGGGTGGAAATAGGCATACCTTTATCACAGGAGACAACCTTCCTTGATACGAATAGTAATGACCACGACACCTCATCAACTTTGGATTTTTTAAACCATCGCTGGCCCGTGGCTGCTAGTCCTATAGCAGAGCTTATGAATTCTTTATTGAGTTCAAGATGTGTGTCACCTACTTTAGCCTTACACCTGTCAAAGGTGAGGGAGAATTGTTGGGCAACCAAAAGGTTGAAGCCCTCGAACCTTTGTATAAACACGAGCCAACCACTATTTTCTAAATCCTTTTGAGCATTATCGAAGAGTAACAAAGCCTAGTTACCATTTGGCTCTACACACACCACTGGTGCCATAGACAGGAGCACATGGTGAGCGAGGTGAACGGGCTAGGGTTTGAATACAGCATACGCAGGGGCAGAATGCTCACAGGCTTACACAAAAACTAGCAAAGGTGAACCAGGATAGGGGGGAAACATTAATGACAGATCGTGCGAAGGTGGTGGAGCTAGTTCAATACATGCAAAACAGTCATATCCACAGTACAACCGCCGATGCATATTACTATTCAATCCACTATTGCATAGGTTAAAACTACACCATTCAATCAACCAATGAAATCTATGGTAAGTGGATTAAACATTCGCACGAGCAATAGTTAAAGTTTCAAAACCAAAGCAATAAATCGAAATCACACCAAGGGTTTGATTATATGAACTATGTGTTGTATGAAATGATTTATACCAAGGGTCTTACCACAACACAAATGTGTTTTCATGAAACCAATGTGTCAAGTGAATCGATCAAAGAACATATAAATCAAATCACCAATGCATCACAAACTTGATCAAAAGAATATCAGTCTTGTAAAACGAAGTCATATTAACAAATAAAAACGCCAAATGAATAAGTATCTTGGAGTCTTGTCAATCGTATAATGATAAGTAAGTTGGAAACGCAATGGGCATATCGACAAGAATGATTACAACAATCCAGTGACGATTTTAATGTGACTTCGAAAACCAAGTTTTCACGCTTGCAGTCGTGAAAACAAGAACAAAGGTAAGTGTGCAAATAGCGCAAAAATAGTAGTGTCGTTTTATTCAAGGATTGCGACAAAAATCAAGGTTTGCAAAACACTGGTGTAGGAAGCTTATAAGGATAGTAGAAAAATGCGAATTGGCTGCCAACAATGGCAACACACTGGTAGAAGCAGTTATCTCTGCTAAAAAGAACAAATTCATATTAGGATAATGAGAAAAATTCTAACTCAAAAATAACAACCAGAAAATCGTATAAACATCTTCATCAACCACATATTCCACCAGTGTTTAAAAGATGAAAACTGATAACAGTCTTAAGACAAGCGATCCACGATATTAAAGATAAAATCCCCAATACTGTTGACAGATCCACTGCTGCCAGCAGGCATCCATAGCCTCAACAGGGTTTCCATTTAACCCACTCTGATATCTGTATCCTGCCAAGAAGTTCTGGATCAGAATAAAGGACATTTTAAGGTCAAGTTATCTTATTTTTGCCAATTTTCATATACCCGACATTACTTCACTGCCAGCAGGCCTGTTCAGTACCCTGGCGAAGTTGTCTTGGCGTCATGCATGCATTTACCCACTACCAGCAGACCTGTTCAGCATCCTGGCGGGTTTACAAGAACTTCCCACAGCTCTTTTAATGATTTACTTTGGTTTTTTTTTAACAATATATAGTCGAGCGGGGTGACACTAAAAATTATGATAATTTTAACATATATTTTTTTACAGACCTCATCATATTTTTTAGAACTGTCCTTTATTAAGATCCAGAGATGTTTCATTTACAGAACCAACTTTCTAAGTCAGGGAGACATCTTCTGAGTCATTCCCTTAAGGAATAGCAACAGCATAAAAATATAATGGATGATCGTGACAAGCTTCACTCACATATCGAAATCAGTTAACTTATTTCAAACAACAGTCCTTTCAACACAAATGTAAATTTCAAAAGTATGTAATTGATGTTTATACAATTTTTTAGCAGTCATTCTAGTGAAAGAATTTTCTGTTTTTCTTTGTCTGAATAGTTCAGCATGCAGGTATGTGTATTTCCAAAAGCAAAACTAGTAAGCATAAGGGAGAAATCAAAACACACCAACGAAAAAAAAATAAAAAAAAATTGGAAAGCAAAGAAATCCAAACAACAAAAACAAAAAAACAAATATGCACAGAAGGTGCATCTGAAAACCTCATGCAAAAAATCCCTTGGTAAACTGAAATAAAGTAGGAAAATCCTGAATAATAGGAAAGCATTCCTACTCATGGTACCTTGGGTCAGGGTTGATTTAGATTTATTTATCTCTTTACTTTCCATTTAAGATTTTCATGATGATACTGCATTTTTGAAAATAAATGTTCAACTAGAAGCAAAGAGAAAAAGGATCAAGAGGACTTCCCTGACAACAGCCGTATTATGGTTCTCGTGGTTCGCCCACTTGCGTTCATGACTGCATCATTACAAAGAGAAATAGTGAGAAATAGAACTACAAGAAAACCTATTCCTAAACCTACCCTAACTATTGAACAAATCAGGATATTATGTGAAGTCATGTTTCCAATGTAGCCATCGGAGTAACTCTAATCCTGCAACGGACACAAGATCAAGCATTACTAATAAGAATGGTAATATATCAAAAAATGACAGAAACGTATCACACTTACCTTCATAATCATCATATAAAAACAAAGTAAGCATGATCTTACCATTTCCTTGGATATTCTTGTTGTACGAATCCTCCATCCATTTCGCAATCTTGTCGTGATAAGGGTCATATTGGCATGGGCGAGTGTAAGTAGGTTTGAAAAACTTGTCAGGATTACGAGGAAATGGAATAACCATCAACCAAGGCTGAAATGCCCCATCCTCCTGACAATTCTCTGAGTGTTCGTTAATTTCTTCACATGGAGGATCTAAAAGAAATATGTCATGCCTACTTCCAAGATTCTTAGGTAGAAAGAAAGCAAGCACAACCTTGTCTTTATTATGAAATTTCTTTATATATGAATATTCAAGCCATCCTAAGATCCTGTCACAAAAATGAGGATGCAAACCATGACTTTGATGAAACGAATGTATCAATGGGAAACTCCTCATAGGAGGATTCATGCAATAAATTGGATCATTGGTTTGAATGTTTCCTTCAATGAGATTGATCATTTCAAAATGTGAAGTATAAACATTAAGATTCGAGCTAATTAAAGAACGAATATGCATCTTATAATGTTTGATCTCCATAAAATATAGTGCATTGTCCTTTTCAACAATAAACTGTGTAAAATCATCTCGCAACATGTCCTCTTCCCATATGAGTGATGAAAGTGAACAAGCGCCAGATCCGGTTTTATCAATGTTATGCTCGGAATTAATTTCACCAAAATTTAGCATATCGAAAGGATATGATTGTGTTGGAAGAGAGTAGGGTGTTGTAGGTAAGATGTCAAGTCCACCAGAATCCAGGAATAGATCAAGATGTAAAGAATAAAAGGAATGATAAATAAGCAGATGAAAAGAATCTCTTGAACTATGATACTCAACAATGGTATTCTCAAGACCATTTTCTTCACTTTCTTTAAAACTCTTACTCTAATTTGGTGATGAATTCCTCGACATAATATGATCATCTAGATTTTCCTTTTGTGTGATAGATAATTCAAAATTTATGTGACAAGCATCTAGTCTTTCCTGTGAACAAATTGAATTTTGAGGATGAAGGTTTAAAGTTTCTTCTTCTAGTTGTGTATCTCCTTCTCTAATTAGTTTCATAGGAGTACTAGAACATTCAAGACAATTTTTGTCACTTAAGTGTTCTTCAATGACTGATTTTAAATGTTGATTAGAGCATGGGTTACAAGAATGAGGGTATTCACCTTGAGCTGAAAATGAATCATCTTCCATACTAGCCTTAGACTGAAAATACAATGATTCAAAGGAAAAACCGATTTGGTTGTCAATAAGAGCCTGATCAATAGATTCTACCTCCCTGGCTTGTTCAACATTATCAGAAGAATTTTTCTCTTCTTGTGAAGAAGATTGTTCTTGCAGTTGAGTGATAGGATTTGCAATTGGTTCTTCATTCATGATTGAACATGACTGAATGGAAGGGATGGAAGCATCATAAAAGAGATTTAATGCCAATGACATGTCATCAAGATTAAACTTACAGAGGATATGATAGACTCTTGTCAAAAATTCTTCTGAAGATGAGTCGTCGTTGATTAGCGAAGTATGAAATTCTTCACATAATTGATCAAAATCATAAATTTCAAAAGCATCTAGAAACTCATCTACAAATTGAAACCAATAAAAAATGTGACATGCTAGAAAGGATTCAAACCAATGTTTGATTCAACCTCTAAAAGTAAAAGCGAACAATCTGCATAAAACTCCTACATCTGAGATGTCATGTTTGATGCATTTGCACCAAAACTTGTTAAGGTGGTCTTTAGCAGATATATTTCCTTCACCATCAAAGGTGAGTTTGGAGAAGTGAGAGATTGTCTCATTGGGAACATTGGGTAATGAGAAGTTGAAAGCATGTTCCAACACAGTGATTTGGGGAGCCATGGGGGAAATTGAATACATTTAAAATAAAGGCTCCTACAAGGACAGCTTGTCAGTCAGCCCTCCTTCTAGCGCCATTTGTTGACAGGCGAAAATGAACGCTCGCCAACTGGAAGAGTGGATCCGGTCTAGGGTTGTATAAATAAACCAAGCCATTTGGGATAACCCACCCTAACAGGTTTAGCGGCTCCGTTAGCCAATCTAAGTCCTAGAAAAACAAAAGAAAACTACTCTAAATTAACTAATATAAATGAAAAAATAACAATTAAAACAAACTAATAAACAAATCTAAACTACTAATATATACAATTTACTATCTAATACTATAATAACTCTACGAAATTAAACATTTAACTATCAACAGAATTAAATCTTAATCACAAATGTGCAATATTTACAAATTACAGATTTAAATGAAAACCTGCAAAAATCATTTGTAAACTATCCTAAGACAACAAAACTATTGTTTTTTGATTTTTTATAATTTTATAAGAAAGAAATTGAATAAAAACTATCTAAGCTAGGCAACTAAAATAATAATTCTAACTACGAATCTAAACTATATATATATCTAACTAAAATACTTAAATTATACTAACAAATTAACTATTAAACAAAATATAGTAAACTGACCTGAAGTAACGCTTCAGGTTTGTCCTGTGTATAATAGTTGGTTCAGCTATTTGGTGGGAGGAAACCCGCACCAGTTTCTCCACGAGCTTCTCGTAAATGGAAAGCTATTGTGCTCTTGAAATATAAATAACAGGACAAACAAGACATAAAAATTTACAACAATCTTATAATTTACAAATCATCGCAGCTAGATAAATCTGTGTGCAAAGACTTGTACAAAGTGATTCATTTAACGAAAAAGGTAAACCTGTAATTCATTAACTGAAATAGAGTAATTGCTATGGTTTTTTTTTTTTTAAATAAGAGAGATCAGACATGGACAACATGTAAATCAAATCACATCAACATGCAAAGAATCATGATAGCTAAAGTAGTCGATAATTAATTGCAAACTGACATGCAGAAAACTCGAAACAAAAGTTTGATATATTGAAAGCGAAAGCTGTTACAAGACATCAACTTTCATCCCAGTCTGAATCATAAATCCATAATCTGGTTCTCCCATAGTGATGATGATGGGTTTATTACAAAAAATGACAAGTATTTAAAGACCTCCCACAAGGTAAAACATCCCTGTGGGAATTATCAAAACAGTTTACAAGAATCTGAGGATAATATCCCAAGTTCCTATTTTTTTCCTATGAATAACAACTGAAAGCTATATCTAAACTACTACAGCATGTCCCATTTGCCAATCAAATTCATAGGTACCTGCAAGTAGATAAAAATATAGAAGTTTAGATATTGTTTTATTGATAAATTGACAAAAATCTAATCTTTAAGACTAGCTACAGAATCTTTCGATTATGTAGCTAGTCTAAATTGAACACAGAATCGTTTCAAAACTAATTCAAATCTATTGAACAATATTTGATTGCTAATTAGAAACCAAAAGAGTTATTCAAATCAAAACTTGTATGCAAATCGAAACAAACTAAATCGTGGTCAACCGAATGATAACAGATATGCACACACTCTGTTCAATTTGTTATCACCAATTTGGGGTAAACAGAATCGCATTAGATAATTCAACAGTAATGAAATGATTTTCATGAATCAATTCCAATCGACAAAAATAGTTTATGTTGCTTCATCCATCGACAAAATCATTGTCGAATCCAAACGAAATCAACATGATCATTTTTTTTCAAATTAATAGAACTATATTAAACATATACAAATGATCATGCTATTTGCAAATCAAATCAAAACTTGTATGTAAATTGAAACAAATGAAATCGTAATTGAATTGATCAGTTGATAACAGGATATGTGCGATTTCTCAAATGTTTGTTATTTCCAATTGGAAGCAGACAGAATCGATTGGCATTCAACAAAATCATCACTTGAATCAATTTCAAAACGAACTATTAGCCGAGTTTTTCATACGAATTCAACAGAGACAAAATATGTCGATCTGAGCTTAACAAAATCGTTTTTGAAAATCAAAACCAACAGAGTAGCATCAAATCTATTTTCGATACCAATCCAACTCATACAAGCAGTCGTGCTAACTAAAGACACGCATCAATCATTTGCAAATCAAATCAAAACATGAGCAAATCAAAACAGTTTGGGTTTGACACAATCGTTATGTAAAATCGTATCAATCAACCCAGCTCCATGATTTTAGCAAATAGATCTTTTGCACAGGTCAAAAGTAAACGAGAATATTAATTCAATACAAAACAGAGTCGTTCCTGGTAAATCAAAGTCAACAGGGTTGTTTTGATTCTATTAGGAACAAACGAAACTAATCAAAATCGAACCAAATTGACTATCCTAAATGAGAGGAACATAATTGATTCAAAACCAAATAGAATAAAAAACCAATCAATTGCCTATACTAAGTTGGGCACGATAAAATCGCATAACCAAATCATAGCTACATTTGAGTTTAGTAAAATGAATCTACTGTACAGGAAACATAATCATTTTGAATTAAAACAGACAGAGCAAATTTGAAAGAAATACCCAGTCGACTACTTCAATTCAAAACAACAAAATTATTCTAAAGCGAACCAAACCAAAACCAAAACCAATCATTCACTTATACTAATCTGAGAATGATAGAATCATATTAACTGAATCATAGGTACGTCCGTGTTTAGCAAACAAATTTCCCACTCATGATTTATAACGAAATTGATTTGGTCAACTGAGAGAAACATAATCATTTTGAATTAAAACGAACAGAGCTATAGAAAGCAAATCCAATTGATTATATTTATTCAAGACAACTCAAAAAAAACAAGATTCATATTGAAATTCATACCTAGACAATAAGAAATGGCTTTGATTATGATAATTTGGAATTGACGAAGGCTGTAGCCGATTTGACATTCCTGAAGACAATCGAACCAATGGTTTTTTGTTTCTTGTCATTAGCTTGAAACTTGTCCATTTCTCTTGACAACACTGTAACTTGGTTCTCTAAATATTTGATCTTTGACTGCAACAAGGGCACATCGATGTAATAACGCTCTAGCCACACACTGCATTGGGTGCATGATGTCTTTTTGGGCTTTGACATAACATTCCAGGGTTTGTTTAAGTCACCAGGGTTTTCATTTGGCAACTTGATTCCCAGGTATTTAGGATTGTTTTTGAGACAAGGGGGTAAATTAGATACATAGTCATAGGGTTGCTCGAAGCATAGGCCATGGGAATAGGGGTACTCTTTAGCTAGGAAATGCTCGATATCAGAGTCTGATTCCTCGCTCAGAACTATGGGCTTTTGGTCGACATTTGGCTTAGGTTTATTCCGGGCAAGTCTCGATATCAATCGATCATTATTCTTACCTTTGTTGTCGACAGTAGGATTACCCTTGACTTTCTTACTCACAGGCTTCTTGACAGCCTTAGCCTTGTCTGTTATGATGTCAGGTAGGTCAATGTCAGGGCAAACTGAGGGTTTGGAAGAGGGTAGAAGAATATGAAAAGGCACAGGTGGCTCGACCATAGTCTCACTAACCACAGCTTTATCGATTTGAGCTGACTCTGGATCAGCAAAGCCATTTATAGACAGAAAGGCTTGCCAATTATCGCCATGAAGGTTTAAATGGTGGACGACAATGAGTCTAATCAAGCCATGATGAAACAAGATGCTATCAACCTTCTCGCATTTGAACCTCTTAGACATTTTGTAAAGACTACGCAAGAAGTAATGTGGCATGTTCAAAGGATAGCCCATGAAATTCATCAATAACCCGAGGTGATACAAAAAGACCAAGCCATAACGACCTTCACAGGTCACAAATTGTTTCACAATTACCAAAATATCGTGCCACCTGGGTTTAAGGGTGGAAATAGGCATACCTTTATCACAGGAGACAACCTTCCTTGATACGAATAGTAATGGACACATCACCTCATCAACTTTGGAGTTTTTAAACCATCGTTGGTCTGTGGTTGCTAGTCCTATAGTAGAGCTTATGAATTCTTCATTGAGTTCAAGTTGTGTGTCACCTACTTTAGCCCTGCACCCGTCAAAGGTGAGGGTGAATTGTTGGGCAACCGAAAGGTTGAAGCCCTTGAACCTTTGTATAAACATGAGCCAACCACCGTTTTCTAAATCCTTTCGAGCATTATCAAAGAGTAACAAAGCCTGGTTACCATTTGGCTCTACGCGCACCACCGGTGCCATAGACAGGAGCACACGGTGAGCCAGGTGAATGGGCCAGGGTCTGAACACAGCATACGTAGGGGAAGAATGCTCACAGGCTTACCCGAAAACTAGCAAAGGTGAACTGGGATAGGGGGAAACATTAATGACAGATCGTGCGAAGGTGGTGGAGCTAGTTCAATACATGCAAAATAGTCATATCCACAGTACAACCGCCGGCGCATATTTACTATTCAATCCACTATTGCATAGGTTAAAACTACACCATTCAATCAACCAATGAAATCTATGGTAAGTGGATTAAACATTTGTGCGAGCAATAGTTATAGTTTCAAAACCAAAGCAATAAATCGAAATCACACCAAGGGTTTGATTATATGAACTATGTGTTGTATGAAACGATTTATACCAAGGGTCTTACCACAACACAAATGTGTTTTCATGAAACCAATGTGTCAAGTGAATCGATCAAAGAACATATAAATCAAATCACCAATGCATCACAAACTTGATCAAAAGAATATCAGTCTTGTAAAATGAAGTCATATTAACAAATAAAAACGCCAAATGAATAAGGATCTTGGAGTCTTGTCAATCGTATAACGATAAGTAAATTGGAAACGCAATGGGCATATCGACAAGAATGATTACAACAATCCAGTGACGATTTTAATGTGACTTCGAAAACCAAGTTTTCATGCTTGAAGTCGTGAAAACAAGAAAAAAGGTAAGTGTGCAAATAGTGCAAAAATAATAGTGTCGTTTTATTCAAGGATTGCGACGAAAATCAAGGTTTGCAAAACACTAGTGTAGGCAGCTTATAAGGACAGTAGAAAAATGTGAATTGGCTTCCAACACTATTTCAATTGGTTTAGTCATTGTTTCTTTGTGATATAGCTCTTCTTGTAAATACTTCTTATCATGCTTTAGATTTCTAATTTGGGTAAGTAAGTCTTGATTATGTCTCCTTAAATGTAAAAGTTCTTCCTTATTTCCTGACTTGTCGTCTTCATTTTTTTATTCCAAATTTTTTTGTTATTTCGTTCTTTAAACTTTTAATTTGTGCAAGCAATTTTTTATTAAGTAGCCTTAAGTGAGAGCTTTCTTCATCTTTTTCAGATAATTTCTTCTCATTCTTTAACTTCTTGATTTGTTCAACCAAGCTTTGATTATGGTTATTTAAACGACAATTCTCTTCATCTTTCTATGCTAATTTCTTAATGAGATCACGATTAGCTTGTTCTAACTTCTGATCCCTTTGTTTCTTATCTTTTGCCTCATTTATTTGTACCAATAACTTTTGATTATGTGTTTTTAAGTAAGAAATGTCTTTGTATTTTTCTAGGAATTTTCCCTCAAGATTTTGTTTTTGTCTCTCTTCTTGGTTTTTTAGCATTTGCTCCAACCCAAATTGAAATTGTAAATTTTTGTTGTGTTGTTGATAATGAATTAGTTGGTTCTCTAATTGTTTTATTTTCACTTCCCAATGCGTATCACCTTGATTTTCTACTAAAGTAAAAATATTTTTACAATATGGACAAGGGCGAGGTCCATTCATAAGGCCCCTTTCATATTCTTCCTCTTTTTATCAATAGGGACATTTTCCAAAAATGTTTTCTTTGTAGATTTCATAGTTCACTTCTTATTTTTTTAATAAATGATAAATGTATGAATTTCAAGGACCCACTTTAAAAAATAAAATACACTTTTCACTTTTTTTTTAAAAATCCTTTAAATTTCCTCGTCTTTTTGTGGATATCTATAACTCCACAATATTTGATATGATACCATCTCTTATTACTTTTCCATGGGCCAATGGTTTACCAAAACCATGGGCTTGTAAACCACCAATAGTAAAATCAAAATTTACTGTTCCTTCTTCTTTGGAACTTTTTCTTTTAAACTATCTTTTCTTTTTTTATTCTTTATTTTTCTTTCTTTCTTTTTTCTTCTCCTTTTTTTCATTTATTTTTTTTCCTCTTCTTGATATTTGGTAATAAATTATAATTTCTTGCAACTGAAAATTTATTTTTTGAATGGTAATTTTTTTATGATGTTTTTTTTTTAATGGAAAAATTCCCTCACGTGGTCAAAGACCTAGATAAATTAGAGAAACTTTGAAATTTTTTTTTTGTATGAGGCTACAAGCCTATATGGCCAATGGATAGGATAAAAAAAAAATCTATGATACCAATGTAAAGAACCAATCTAGTTCTTATGATGAACATCCATCATAAATGGAATAAATAACTGTAATCCATACTGGACAAGAAAATATATTGAATAAGAATATATATAATGAGATAAAATATATAATATATGATGAATAGATGTACAATGAGAGTGAAAAATGTATAAATAACCTAAAGGCACATATGGTGACCATCCATTAAAGGATAAGCCCTTTATACAATTAATAAATATTTATTATTATTATTATTATTTATAATTATTATCACTTAATATTTATATATTTTGTATGTTACAATGATCCTAGAACTCTCAGGGAGGTAGTGCATTTAAAGGATGGAAAACTATGGAAAAAGGCCATGGATGAAGAAATGGCAGCCTTGGATAAGAATGAGGCTTGGGATCTAGTGTAGTTGTCGATCGAAAGAAATCCCATTGGAAGAAAATTGGTATTTCAAAAGAAGCTGAATGCAGAAGGCAAAGTGGAGAAATACAAAGCTTGGTTAGTAGCAAAGGGTTATTCCTAGGTTCATGGAATTGATTTTGGTGAGATTTTTTCTCTTGTTTCCAAGCTAACTTATATTATATTTCTATTATTTGTTGCTGTTGCATTTTATTTTGAAGTAGAACAGATGGATGTGAAGTCAACATTACTACATGGGGATCTAGAAGAAGAAATCTATATGAAGTAGCCCTAAGGCTTTGCTGTGAAGGGAAAGAAGGAGATGGTATGCAAGACGAAAAAGTCCCTGTATGGTTTAAAACAATCACCAAGGATGTGGTATCAAAAATTTGATACTTATATGCTAGGACTTGGCTTCACAAGAAGAAAAGATGATCAATGTGTGTATTTTAAATTAATTGGTGATCATTTGATTTATTTGGTCTTGTATGTGGATGACATGTAGCTAATAGGAAACAATAAGGAGACTATCCAAGATGTGAAAACTCAGTTGTCCTCTAAATTTGACATGAAGTATCTCGGTGCTTCAAATTTCATTTTGGGCATGGAAATTAAAATAGATCGGGAAAAGAGAAAACTCTAGTTAAATCAAAGAAAAAATGTTGAGACAATATTGCAAAGGTTTAATATGCATGAATGTAAATTGGTCAAGGTCCCTATTCCTATTGGTGTAAAGTTATATGTGGATGAGATTCCCAAGACACAGGAAGAAGAGGAGGACAAGTCTCATGTTCCATATGCGAGTGTAGTTGGTAGTTTTATGTATTAAATGATCTAGACAAGATCAGACATTGCACATGCAGTGGGAGTTTTTAGCAAGTATATGTCAAAACGAGGGAAGGGGCATTGGACAACAATAAAAAGGGTTTTTCAAGTATTTGCATGGCATTGCTAGATATGGATTGTGCTACCAAGGAAGACCAGGATTGGATAGAGTGTTGGACATACATGGCTTTGTGGATGTAGACTAGGATGAAGATATGGATCATAGGATATCTACAAGCGAGTATGTGTTTAACCTGTTTGGAGGAGAAATCAATTAGATGAGAAAAATATAGTATATAGTGGCACTTTCAGCTACAAAAGCTAAATACATGGAAACCACTCATGCAAGCAAGGAGGAAATATGGTTACAAAGATTGTGTTCAAGTATTGGGTTGGTACAATAAGCTGTAAGTATAGATTGTGACATTCAAAGTGAAATTTTTCTGGAGAAGAGCCCAACTTATCATTAAAACACAAAACATATTGATGTTCAATATCACTTTTATGAGAGACACGGTCGAAGAAAATAAAGTGTTGTCGATGAAGGTGGACACTTTGAAGAATGTTGTAGGTTCATTAACAAAATCTATGAGCACTGAGAAGCTCTCTTGGTGCAGAGGATCTATGGGAATTGTTGCCCTGGATTGTTGACTATGTAACACTATAACCCATTGTATGAAAATAAAACAACAAGTGGGATAATTGTGGGTATGTTTTATAGCCCCCTGCGTAGGGGTGGGGGCAGTGCTACCAATTTTTTTTTCCTCGAAACGTTTCACCTTTTTTCCTCATTTTTCATGTCACCTCAATTTTTGTGTCCATTGTTGGGCGTTTTTTCGGCACATGGTTTTTGGCTGATGATTTTCTATTTCCAATTAAGGAATTAGGGTTGTTGACTAATCCGGGTCATTGGGTTAGGTTTTTGGATGTCACTGGCTCCTATATGTATATTGTATTATAAAAAATGTATGACATGAATGAATATTGAATATGCTGGTTTTTGAGATTTGGGTTTTCAAGGGGGAAATTTCTGTGTAATGTGTGTATTTTCCATTGTATCTTTTTTGTTCTTTTATTGAAAATATGTTTACAGTAAATAATTGTACAATATTAAAATATACAATTGTTATAACCCTAAATTGCACCACACATGTAGACCTGGCATCAGGCCATCTTATTTACTATTTTTTCCAAGCCGATACAGAACAACTTTTCCTAAAAACACAATTTTTGAAGATGTACGTACCCTGCAACAATACTTCCCGCATGTGTACACTAGTTGCACCACTACTGCTCGCGTACGTACACTAGTTGCGCCATTACAACCCGTGTATACCCACAAAAGTTGCAAAAAATAAAAAGTTGCAAGGGATTCATTGAGATTATGGGCTATTGGGTGGTTTCCCAACCAATTGACTGTTCAAACTTGTTAAGAACCAAATATCAATATAACATAGAAAAACCACAGAATAAGTAATCAACACCTTGAAAAAGAGATAATTTAAGATAATAAGCCTCTTCGAGGGGGAAACCTCCTTATACACCACATAAATGTTCCAGTACAAGATGATTCCAAATGAAAATGTCTCCTTGGTATATATAGGAGACTAGGAGGTACAATTACAACTAATGGACTCAAACCAACATAAATAAAATAACATTACTAATGTAATAAGCCCCAATTAAGGTGTAATGAGCCACTATTTAGGGCTTAACATGCTCCTCCCCTTGAGACAAGTGTTGTCCACAATGCTTGAGTAACTATGGATGCTTCTGTATAAAAGACTCATCTTCCCAAGTGGAATCTTAAGTCAGTAGTTTCCTCCATTTAACGAGATACTCTGAAATTGATCTATTCCTCAGCTGTCAAATTCTTGTGTTAGTGATGGCTTCAGGCTCCAATATGATTTTCCCTTCCTTGTCAAGTTCTATCAATATAGTTTGAACTGGGATCTTGTCACCTATAACCTTCTTTAAACATGAAACATGGAAAACTGGGTGTACTCGTGAAGATGCAGGCAACTCCAATTTGTATGCCATAGTACCAATCTTTTGCAACACCTTATAAGGGCCATATTAATTTGGTGATAATTTATTATCCTTCTTGGCTTGCTTAAGGGACATCTGTTTGTATGGTTGTAATCTTAAAAACACCCAATCCCCTACTTCAAAACTTCTTTCACTACGATGTTGATATGCTTGTTGTTTCATGCGATTCTGTGCCATGGTCAGGTTTTCCTTTAATATTTGGAGAAATTGTTGTTGATGCTTGATGTGATCTTCCACTGCTTGAACCTTAGATTTTAGTTTAGAGAAGAAGTGATGGAAGGAGGGTGGTATCCATAGAGTGCCATAAATGGTGTCATTTTTGTTGCAGTATGAAAGGAAGTGGTATACCACCATTCTGCCAAGGGTAACCATTTGAACCATTGTGTTTGTTTATTAGAGACAAAGCAACGAAGGTATACTTCCAGACATTTGTTCACTATATCGATTTTTCCCTCCGATTGAGGATGATAGGATGAGATATGAGCCAATTGAGTACCCAAAAAAGAAAATAATTATGTCCAAAAATGTCCAGTGAATATGGGATCTCCGTCACTTACAATAATCTTTGGGTTTCCATGTAGCTTTTGAAATGTCTCCATGAATGCGGTGACAATTGTACTGACTTTGAAGGGATGAGAGAGTATAAAAAAGTGTGCGTACTTGGTGAGTCTATCAACAATCACCATGATGACAGTCTTTCCTTCATACTTTGGTAACCTTGTTATGAAATCCATGGAAACCTCCTCCCAACGATGAATTGGTATGGATAATGGTTGTAAAAGACCCGGGGTCTTAATTGTTTCCACCTTATTTTGTTGGAAAACCAAACATTCTGCGAAAAACCTTTGAACATCGGTTTTAAGGCCATCCCAAAAAAATTCCTTCTTGACCCTATGGTAGGTTTTCAAAAATACCGAGCGCCCTCCTACTGGAGAGGTGTGAAATTCCAATAGTACATTTTGTTTGATTTGGGAGTTCTTACATAAATATAAGTGATCTTTGTACCATATTGAATCATTTTCCCATGTAAATGTATCTGATGCACTAGAATCCGGCTGCAACTTTTGAATGAGAGTCCACACTTTTTCTTCATTCTTCCATTCATCCCTTTCTTCTATTATCCAATCAAATTCGATGATCGAGATAACACAGAGAAAGGCCTCAACATATTCATCCTTTCTTGAGAGTGCATCTGGCACAACATTTTTCTTCCCTTTTTAATAGATGATTTCAAAATCATAATCCAATATCTTGGTCACCCATTTTTGTTGTTCTTCTAAAGATAGTCTTTGTTCCAAGAAGTATTTAAGACTATCATGATTTTCTTTTACCTTGAACTACCTACCTATTAGGTAAGTACTCCATTTCTTCAATGCATGTAGTATTTCCATCATTTCATTCTCATAAATGGTTTTGTGTAAGTCCTTTCCCTTGAGTGGTCGACTTTCAAAATCCATGGGCCTTCCTTCTTTCATTAGAAGAACACCAATTCCATTTCCCGAGGCATCATATTCCACAATAAAAGTTTTTGTGAAGTTTGGAGTGGTCAAGATAGGAGCTTTGCACATCCCCTCTTTAAGTTGTTCAAAAGCTTTAGTTGCCTCTAGAGTCCATGAAAATGCATCCTTCTTATTTAGTGTCGTTAAAGGTGCTTTTATTCTTCCATAGTGTCAAACAAACTTGCAGTAGTAACCTGTCAAACCCAAAAATCCTCTAAGATTATTCAATGTTTTGGGAATCGGCCAATCCATCATGGCCTTAATCTTGTTAGGGTATACCATGACACCTTTATGAGATACAATATGACCTAAATACTCTACCTCCTTCACCCCAAAGAAAGATTTGGGTGGTTTGGCATATAGTTGTTTCTCCTTTAGTAGTTGTAGCACCTTGTCAACATGTCATACATGATCCTTCCAAGACTTGTTATAGATTAGTATATCATCAAAAAATACGAACACAAATTTTCGAAGGAAGGGCTTGAAAATGGAATTCATCAACCCTTGGAATGTGGAAGGTGCATTTGTAAGGGAAAAAGGCATGACCAAAAATTTATAATGGTCATCATGAGTTTAGAATGTTGTTTTTGGGATATTTTCTTCCTTCATTCTAATCTGATGATACCCTGAACAAAGATCCAACTTTGTGAAATAGATTTCTCCATGTCGTTCATCTACTAATTCATCAATGATGGGAATGGGAAACTTGTCTCTAATAGTGATCTTATTGATATCTCTATAATCTGGACACATACCCCATGAGCCATCTTTCTTGAATACCATTACCACTGGTGCAGAGTTGAACTTTGGCTAGGTCTAATAATGCTAGCCTCTAACATTTCTTCAACCATGCACTCAATTTCACTCTTTTGGGCATAAGGGTATCTGTACGGCCTGATGTTAGGAGGAAAACTCCTAGGAATTAGGTGAATATCATGATCATGATTTCAAGTGGGTAGAAGACCTTTAGGAATATCTTCAAATACTTTGGAATGCTTATCAATGATCCCTTGAAGATCTAGAGGAATATATGGCTTAGATGTTTGAACATCTAGTGAGAATAGTTGTGAAATAAAACCTTGATGCCCCTTTTTCAATAATTTTGTCATGCCATTAGATCTTATCACCTTACTGGGTTTCCTTGTGATACCTCTTAACTCAATTTATTTTCCTTCCAATGAAAATTTCGTGAAAAGTTCTTGAAAATTAAAAGTCATTATTGCTAATGATTGTAACCATTGGATCCCTAGTACAACATTAGCACCACCCATGGGTATATCAATCATTGGACTATTCATTACATATTCCCCCATAGTAAGATTGATCTTATTTCATTTTCCTAAGAAATTGATAGTTCCTCCATCTACAATCATTACTTGAAACTCTGGCGCTAGATATACAAAGAAATTGAGAGCTTTGGCTAATTTGTAGTGAATGAAATTATGAGTACTGCAAGAATCAATTAGGACTTTTACCTTTTTCTTTTTGATATATCCTTCGATCTTTAGGGTTTAAGGAATGCTAATTCTAGCCAATGCATTACACGATATCATGGGAGTCAGTTCTTTAGACGAAATTGCTTCTATGTTTTTGTCTTGAAATGGTTCTTGTTCTTCTTCCTCTTCACAATATATGTAGAATAATTTATTCTTGCCACACTTATGTCCCTTATTGTACTTGTTGTCACAATTAAAGCATAAACCCTTTTCTTTTCCTTCCTCCAATTGTTGAGGTCTCAACCTTGTAGGTTGAGGTGTTTTAGAAGAAGGAGCATTATTCTCTATATAGATGTTAAGATTGGTCCTTCTAGTATCCATATCCATATTTTTACTTTCAACATTTCTTGCCACCCTAAATGCATTCTCCAATGATTTGGATTCCCAAAGGCAAAACTCATGTTGAATGTTATCCTTTAAAGGTCCTATGAATACATCAATCAAGTGCTCATATGGAATATTTGTTACCTTTATATTCAATCTTTGTAAGTTCTCAATGTGCTCTATAACTGAACCCTTTTTCTTGAGATTTATCAATTGGCTAAAGAAGGCATTGCTCCTTGTATCCTCATAGTGTGCTATCATTTCTTCCGTGAAAATTTTCCAAGTGATGAGTGATTTGTGAGAACAAATCCATCGATACCATAAAAATTGATTGGGTTCTAAATATAAAGAAGTAATTCGTACCTTTTGTGTATGTGGCACATTATGTAGATCAAAGAATTTCTCCATCTGAAGGATCCATGTGATTGGTCTTCAACCCAAAGTTGGAGTTTCTCCATTCTTGATTCATCTTCCTTGTGTCCTCATCATGAATTTCATGGGATACATTTTTGATTTCAGGTTTCCTCTCTATTAGGAAAATTTTCAATCCTTCCATGATCTCCCTTTTTAAACCATCCATCTTAGTATCCATTATTGCCTCCAATTTAGCTTCAATTGAATCCATCATCCCTTGTAGTTCATCTTTTGTCACTCTCTTATTTTGTAATTCATTTATGTCCCTACGCATGTCTTCACCTTCATCAAGAGTCCAAGTAGGACTGTCTAGAGGCTTATTTAGTGTAGAAGTTCCCTTTTTTGGGTGGCATGTTGGCCAAGTATCACTTTTGAACCTTGATTTTGAGGTGGTTCTGCTAGACAATATTTCTTCTGTTGTATCTCCAAAGTTCCATCCCTTATGGGTATGCAAATTTCATTTTTGTAGTTCTCTAATATTTCTTCTCTATAATTCCACAAGTATGATCAAAATTTGATGTGCCAAGTGGAATTTATGGTAACTTTCCCACAACTTGCTGATTTTTGGCCTTTCCAGGAGATATCACTTGTATAGCATGCCCCACACAAAATAATTGATATAAAGTTTTGAAAATCATAACAGAAATACTACAGAATGTCCACTATCCATTGCAACTAGTCTCATTCAATTTGGATACTCTGGGAAGAATTTATGATTATTTTACCCGGAGCATATGCTTGAGACTAGTCAATAGGACTAGTCAAATACCCTATCTTCCATAGGGTGTATATACATATTTAAGATGACCCAGAAGATGAAATTTTTACCAAGGATACCTTACTAATTTCCCTGAATAGCCTCCATATTTCAGGGTCTGAAACGTTACAAAAAAAAAATTATAGCAAAAATTTCGTAATGAATCAATTCAGGATGATTCTAGAACCCTATCTTACACAGGATGTATATCTGAAATTATAAGGCCTCAGGAGCTGAAATTTTAACCCAACATACCTTGATCTGTCTACTAAATATCCACCAAGTTGTTCCTTATGAAATGTAGTAGAAACACATTTATAGTGAAAATTCCAAGGTGTCTCAGATGTAGTAGTGAAACCCCAAGACCTTGAGCTCTAATACCATATGTTAAGAACCAAATATCAATATAGCATAGAAAAACCTCATAATAAGTATGCAAGGCATTGAAAAAGAGATAATTTTAGATAATAAGCCTCTTCGAGGGGGAAACATCCTTATACACCACATAAATGTTCCAGTACAAGATGATTCCAAATGAAAATGTCTCCTTGGTATATATATGAGACTAGGAGGTACAATTAGAACTAATGGACTCAAGCCGACATAAATAAAATAACATTACTAATGTAATAAGCCCCAATTAAGGGGTAATGAGTCACTATTTAGGGCTTAACAAAACCGCTTCATGAAGACTCATAATCAAAATCATAGAGTTAACTTCACATACAATACTATCAATATTAGTCATATCCATGCACAACTACAAATACATGTTATAAGAACCATTATTATATGCACAAGTAGCATAATATAGAGTAATAAAAATTACTTATATGCAACAAGATACAAGAATTAACCCATGTTAAACATAGATAAATAAGCACATAGTAAACATGACAAGCACATAAATAACACCTATAATTTATGGCAGTCACCAATTATGCATAGAACTCAGATGTTCCTCCTAACCATAGACTCTATTGATCATAAGATTGCAGAAATAGGTCACCCCCTAGTTGGGGCTTATATCCACCAGGAAAAAGGGTTCCTAGTGACAGGTTAAGGTCTGATTCTCAATAAAATTGCTTAGTCCTAGGGTGCTTTCTATTGCAACTAGTCTATAGTCCCCCATTTCCCACGCACTTGTCACACCCAAGGAAGTGTGCCCCTTCTCTAATGATCTTTCCCTCAGCTTCCCCACTTCCCTTCTAGGGTTACCAACAATAGTCTGGACAAGAAGTCTCTGATCCCTATGACTAATGCCCAATGCATAAGGTAACAATTCTAAGAAAAACTCTCACCTAGAGAGTATGTTCATGGGCATGACAACCCACTTTTTCAACAATAAATCTCTCACCCGGAGAGACTGCTCATGGGCTTGAAAACCCACCTCTTCGACAGTAAAACTATGATTAGAGTACATAAACCACTTACAAGCTTCTCTGTGCAGATAAGTTAATAATCGCCCTCTCTTAGATGGTCTGATCCCCCTCTGCACATCGAAAAATGAATAATGAATAATCCCCCGAAATAATCTAAGGCCAACAATATATATTGCATGACCTAAAATTGACATATGTCATCTTTAGAAGTACCTTAATCCACTTGGTGACTCATTCCCTACCCTTAGGAACCTAGGATAAAATAATTATCCAACATTACACTTTTCCAAAAATATTATAAAATATTCCCTAAGACTTAAGTATCGCCCCCTTTTCCCTTTTTTGTTGGAGTCAACCCTGCATCTCTTTTCTTTTGAGTCTATATGCACGAAATGATGTAATATTATATTCATAACCGTGATTACATCTACATGGATAGGCACACTAACCTATTTGTATCTCAGATCACCAGTCTCATAATCACACAAGCTCTCCGACCTCGATACATACACAACCATATATATACATGTATATAACTCAAATATATGCACGCACCCAGGTCATTCCCACGCTCTTACCTAAGTGTGTGCAACATTGTGAAATGTGCACACTTACCCAAGTGCATGCAACATTATGAACTGTGCACACCCTGTTTTGATAACAATTCTTCGAGCACTACTCAGGTGTGTGCAACATCAAAACTTAGTTCCAACAAATCACCGGCCTAAATGTACATTTACATTTACAATTGGTACCAATGACTCACCAACCTATATGTACAATTACAAAGGGTTTGGATCAGGGACATTACAATAGTAAACATTTAGTTTGAAGTTAAGTGTCTCTATAAGGGATCATCACTAAAGACATTCAAGGTTATCAAACCGACATTTAAATATTGAAAGATCTATTTTTATTCTTCAAATTCACAACCTTTTTAATCTAGTAGTCAATGAATAATTTTCCAAGTGTGGGAAGGAAATCCTTATTGTTTCTATTCTTAATAGTGGTGACAAAAATATTCATTCAAAAGCATAAGACTATTATGATAAGCCCTTGTTTAGATAAGTTGTATGTATTAATGTTGGAGAATAAGATTATCTCATGGTTTGAAAGTCATGATAAGAGAGATAAGGAGAAATATGGTTTTTTAAGGTCATTGTTTGACATTAGAACACCTAATTATTCTTAGTATTATAGCCAATATTGTCAAAACAACAAGGTTAATCTCTAGTGAATTGTTTTATTGATTTCAGAAACGATTTTGACACGCTCCTTAGAAATATCTTCTAGAAGAGGATATAATATATTGGGGTTCCTTTTGGGTCGAGCTTTGTAATAACTAGGCTATACAAGAGGGTCATTTCCAACTTTACAAATAAATATGGATGGTTAGATGAAATCATTTTAAAATTTTAATATAGGGGTTAATCAAGGTTGTTGTATGTCTCCCAGTACTTTTGGTATTTATATCAAGACAAGTTAGAGGATTGATTGGAGAAAATAGGTTGTGTAGGAATGGATTTGGCATGGTTATTCAGCATCCTCCTTCTATATGTGGACGATATCGTCCTTTTATAAAGGATCCTCTCTAACCTTGATATAAATATTAAAGATTTATATACTCACTATGGGATGTTTGTATATACAAATAAAACAAATGTAGTGATCATTATGTTGAAATAAAACACATATGGTGATCTTTTCTTAAATAACATCAACTTGGAAGATGCCATCTTTATAAGTATCTTAGAATTTATTTTCATCACAAGCTAAATTGAAAATATAGTGTTGGGAAAAGAACCAATGGAGGTTGGAAAACTTGTGTTGGTCTTGAGAACAATAACAAAGCTACACAACTTTATCTTTTGGAAGAAAATATGGTCCTTTTGAATACCATTTTTACCATAATGACTTTATATGGCTGTGAGGTTTGGGGCTGTAGTATATGTAGAGAAATTTCAAGGAAAACGAAGAAAATATAGAAGTGTTTTTTCATAAACAACCTTAAAATTAAGCACAATACAACTTATCCAATCCCCATTTTCGAAGTTGGGTATCCACACATTAAGAGTAAGGATATTATTAGGTGCTTAAGGTAAAAGCATAAGATTATTAACATGAATAATGAAAGGTTTTTGTAAAACACTAGTAAAAGTTGCTCAAGGCTCAAAAGAGGTTTGACTAGAGATGTAGTTTCTTGTTTAAACCATTCAATGATAGTGGAGGAGGATTCCCTACAAGATGTTAATATTTCTATATGCACAATCATAACTAAGTTTAAAGAGATCATGTGGATTTATAGGGAGATTGAGAATAAGAAAAAGTTGAAATACTGGAAATAAATCATTAACCCTAGATTAGAATATTAAAATTAGTATCTATATATTATTTCCAGGTCAAAAAGGAAAATAAATGTTGCAAATATAAGAATTTTTTTTCATGATCTTCATACTAAAACTTGGCATTGGACAAAACCTTAAACACCTTGGCATGGATTTGTTTTGTAAAATCTATGAGATGAATAAAGTAGAGGATGAAAAACTCTCTCAAATGCCCAACCTACAAACATATTATATCTAATTATGAAAACATTTGTAATAAAATGGAACTACATAGCTTATTAACCCATACAAATCAAAGGGAACTTGGATTTCTAAGTTATTCAATCAAAAAAATGACATAATAAATAAAAGTAATTAATTTACTTTTAAAATTCCAATATATCAAATTTGGTCTTAGTGGATGGTAATCATCATCACACCACCATATAACTTTATAAGTGTAATGCCATGTTTGTTGTAACTTGTTTGACATATTGGAGTTTATTATTTAAGGGCATTTTGTTTAAAATGACCCGGTTTATTGACTTGTTTCATTGAGAGGCACTGTCCACAACCCAATATGAGGGAGATGTGTAATCCCTTCCATACTCAACATGGATTTGAGATGTGGCATTTAAATAATAATAATAATAATAATAAAATATTCAATATCGACCATAAAAAAATATTTCAATGTCCACCTTAAGTAAAACATTTGTATATCAACGTTCCATATCCATCTTAACTCTATATCTATCATGATCGGAGAGGCATGAAGTCCCTTGAGGTGAATTTTTTTTTTTAAATTGAAAAAAATTGAGGAAAGGTTTTCACCTCAAGAGATTTGATCCCTCTTAGTGCATGATAAATATGGACTTAAGATGGATCTACATTGATGTTATGGTGATAAAATAAAACTCTTTAATTATTATGATTGATTTTAAATTTCAATAACGATAAATTATAATGAATTTTATTTAAATGTATATATGAAACATGGATGGATAAGATATACATTGATATGACATAATTTGCGTTATTATTTTATATGGTTATGGTACAGGAAATGAATATACTTGTGGTGATTTTTTTTTAAATGCCACTGATGGTTTTTAGTGTTATAGGGAATTCATATGTGTACATTGATGTGGGATTATGTTAACATTGTATGGACTCGAGATTGAGTCAGGATATGTTATGTGATTTATGATATGATTTAATTGTGAATGTGGAAAAATTTAACGCATTGATTTAAGTGAGTGAAGGCACAGGGAATTCTTGTTGATAAGTACAAAAATGGATAAATGGGGTTGTATGGAAGTATACATGGTATCATCAAGAGAGGAGGAGCACCATTCATGTTTCCCCCTACTAGCATTCATGGCCTTGGTTGAAAATCATGTGACACTTTTACTTAGAGGTTGGACAATGTCATGAGGGTATACTATGGATTTGGTCACTCATGTGGTTTAGGCATGGGGTGCATAGTAAGGATTCATCCTTATTCCTTAATGACCATAATTCTCTTAACAAGGACAACAAAGGTTGAGTTAACGCGGTCTCAACAGTTGCACCCTTTCCCCAACAAAAAATGTTTGATGCTTGAAGGACATGCTTGAATATGACATCCTTAGTACTTAAAAGTGACTTTTGAAGGGCATGGAGAAGCATGGTACCCTTGGTATCGATTATTAGTTGTTGATTATATACTGAAATATGGTTTATTAAGCATGTAAAAGGTGTTTGACTTAGCATGTGCATTTTAATTAATTTATAAGTGAAAAGTTAAAATGCATGGTTGATTGATTTATTGAGAATACAGATTAGTGCATTTCATAACTAAGAGAAATAAAATAGTTCATTTAATATCATTTAAAGAGGCCAAAGGACATTAACTCAGAGAGGAACAAATTCCATCCGTCGGATCTGAGCGCATGGATCAATAGTTGTTGGATCCAGAGGTAATTTCACAAGCCTTAAGTCCTTTGAAAGTGCATAGGAGAGCGGACTCACAAATTTTTGAAGCCAGTCAGAACCATCCATCATCCAGGGAGATATGTGGCAATAGATCTTAGAGTTTGTGGGAAAGAACTCTAGGAGATTTGCAAGGATAAGAGTTAAAAATTCACGAAGTCGTGAAGTGCAGAGTGACTCTGGACCGTCAGATCCAGAGGAGCACGTGGCAGAGATCCATGCACTCTAGGAAAAGGGAGGAAGAATGCAGGAGAGAATTGAATTTACAAAGTCGGAATCCATGAGGATATCCTAGTCGTTGGTTGAAAGGAGAGGACATGGAAACATATAAACTAATTCACAGATTCATGATTCGGAGAATTTGCAAAGAGAAAGGTGCATAAGTCACGAAACACAGAGTTGTGAAGTGCTCAGGAGTTGAGCCTCAGGTCATAGCCCAAGGTATTGTGAGAAGTGGGCCTAGGAAGAGAAGCTATCACCCATTGCATGGAACTAGCCAATTGAGAGTTCCAAAGAAGCAATCGTAGTCGTCGACTGTGAAGAAGATCTGATCGTCGATCTGAGTAAAGTGATTTCACCGATCTGGGTATCGAGAGATTTAGAGTCAAGTGGTGTGAAGATTCCTGAAGGTCGGAGTCCGAAGTGGATCACAGTCGTTGGCTGTTGGATGGGCGAAAACCATCAATTCTCACGCCAGTTGTGTTCGACAGTTCAGGGTTCGAAGGATTCATCAACAGCTGCATTTGGAATATTTGAAGCACGAAGTCCCGAAACACCATTTGGGATAAGCAGTAGGTCATAGCTGAGGTCACGTGAGAATATAAAAGAGCTAGGACAAGGAGCATTTGCAGGGTTTTGAAGGACCTGCGTAGAGAAATGTAAAAGGGGCCAGTTGTGTTCATTGTTCGGGGTTTGAAGGATTTGGTGTCAGTTGAGGTCGAAAGGACTGAAGCCAGAATTCAAAAGGGATTTAGGAGGTTTAGCCTTGGGTCACAGCATGAGGCCATATGATAATAAGGGGCATAGAAGAAGGACCTAGTGCCTGTCACTCCAATTTCAAAGGAGATCAAGGGTTTAACAAGAGCCCACAAGTTCTCATGGAACTTGCGCCTTAGGAGGCTGCAGAATTTTGTGTAAGAATTTTTGTAGTGCTAGCACACAGGATGATGTGTCAATCTATGAACATTTAGGTGCCAACTGTTATGGTTTCCCATTTGTGGAGGAACAAGTGTCCCACACATGTCATTGTACAACTTACAGTTGCCATTAATATAATGATACACTTGTATTTACAAAAAAAATATAAAAAAAAATATCATTTAAAGATAAATGCATTCTAAATGTGTATGAAATAGAAAATAAGTAATTTTTAATTACTATAAATTAAGTACTAGGGCACCCATGAATCAAGGAGAATAAAGAGAAACAAAGAATTCAAATTCAAATAAAAGTGTGGGAAAACAAAAGTGGGTTGTGAGTTATTAAAGATAGTTAATAAATAAATAAAGTAGTGATTACATGTGAACCTACTCAAATAGGAAATGAGGAGGATATCAAGGAAACATATAGGATAAAGGTAACATCCCCACTATAGTCCCCATTTTAATTAATGCTTAATGTAGATATAATGTGTGGCCACAACCAAGCGATGTATATGCAAATTGTGTTTCTTAATTTTAATAATAAAATTTGATGCCAGTTGCTAGGGGATATTGATAGAGATGGGGGATGAATTAATCCACAAGAGAGTGAAGGGTTTAAGAGAATGTCTAAGAGGGATCCAATGGGGAATTACCCATGCTTATAAATTCAACCCACTTCCTAAAAATTACTATCGATATATGAACCTTCTATTTTGTTGTTGAGTGTTCCCCAAGCCAATCATTGAATACATGTAAGAGGGTGGGTGTGAGAAGTCACATCCCATAGTTATTGGGAGAATGGGGGTTGAGTGCAATATGCTTGGGAAAGTGTATAAGTTAAGAAAGAAAACAAAGAGAGGAAACGTGTATGGTTAGTTACAACAGTTTTAAAAAGTCAATGTTTTTTGTATGAACAACAAGAAGAGGTTAGAAAATAAGAGCTTGGAGTTGGAGCAACCATGGAGGGAGACTTATGGAGTATATTTGGAGAAAAATACTAATGAGCTAGGTTGTCATGACTAAAGAGTGAACTCTTGTGTGAGTTTCACTGTAACATCACGTGTTTGTTGTTGTTTTCCTGGTAGGTTTCCTAGTAGTGAGATCCCTTGAGTTTCCTTGTAGAGAGATTCCTGGTTACTTGTGATAGAGAGACCCTAATAAATAAATGTGATGCTTGATGGAATGAGAGCAGTGAAAGGGTACATTTATTGGGTTGGACAAGTTGAGAGGATGACAATTGGTGGAAAATCAGGATAGTTGTAGGAGAGTACCAGTGGGTTGTATAATTTATGAGCTATGAGTGGACAATGAGATACCACCCTCTTTTGTGGATTTCTAGCCCCAACTTGGGTGTACGTTTTTATTGATATTTGGAACAAAAAATATATGGTTGGGTGGAACATCCATCCCAAGCAACTGACTGTAAAATCATTTTTAAAAGAAAAGTGTTTTATCTTGTTTCTGTGTTGCATTATGAGTTTAATTGTTGTGTATTAAATCTGTGTTTGAGAACGATTTATATACTATTGTGTTGAGTTATTTAAACTACATTGATGTCATTTTTAGCATGCTTTAGATGCATTTAATTAATGGTATAAGAGAATATTTAAATATGTGCATAATTCATAGTTGGTAAGCTACATGAAATTAGTTAGAAGGAAAATTTCATTTTTATGTGTCTCCCACGTAGTAATGATCCTCAATTTAGATAGGGGTTGTTATAGATTGGCATTAGAGCTTCTGGTTCAACACTGGACTCATATGGGCCAAGAACGAATGTGAATTTGGTAAAAAATCACTATTATAGATTTGTTCTATGATGGATTTGGGGAAAACAATGAATTTTAGAGAGAAATCCCCAAATGTATAAGCCATTTAGTTTGAATTTCCTCATAATCCTCTTAGTGGTGATCAATGGCATCAATATGCAGAGTTGCAGAGTTAAAATTCGACTTGGAAGATCGAATTTCATGTTTTAATGGTCATTGTAGAGTTGGGTGAAGTTTAATGAATCAACGACTGAGATTGTATTTGATTTCGAGATCAACGACCTAGATTCATCATGAATAGAATTGAAAAATTACAAGGTTTTCAAAGTTTTGCAAGGTCTAGCAGATCGATGACCGAGATTCATTTCCAGCAGTTGGGAAAATGAGATATATTGATGTTTTGTATTCTTTTTCAGTTTTTTGAAAGTTGGAGAAGATCAACGGTCAAGATAATTTTGAATGGTAGATTGATGGTCCAAATTCATCTTGGATTTGGTTGAAAATTTGTAAGTGTTGGAGTTGTCCAAGAGAATTTGCCAATGGTTGATTGTCAGGTCAACTAAATTGACGAAGTGATTCAATCACTAATGGAAATTTCTGATGGTCAGTGGTCAGGTTGGAAAATTTGGTGAATTTGTTTCTTCACCAACATAAATCACTGACTACCAATAGTCAAGTCGACCATTTTAGCAAGGTGTTCACTCGGTAAGAGGAATCGTTGATCGTCGATGACTGATGATCAGGTTGGCCAGTTCAACGAGGGGTTTGGGTCATCCAAGGGAAATTGTTGATCATCGATGAAGAAAGAAGGAGCATGATGTCTCATGCCATGTCAAAATCCATGTGTCATGTCATGTCAAACAAGTTGACAGCTTAAGATGATGTGTCATGCCACGTGTTGGGGCACATCAACTTAATTGCCATGCCAGTCAGAAATGGTCGATGGCTAATGATCAGGTTAGTCGGGCTAGAAAAGTATTTATGTATGCCAATAAGAAATGGCTGATGGATGATGGAGGGGTCAATCATTTTAGCAATGTATTACAAATCGGTTTCCAAAGGAAGGGGCTGATGACCGACGAGCGGGTCAACAATTTTGGCAGGGTGTTGCATGTTCCTAAAGGAAAATGTCGATCGTTGATCGCCAATAGATTTCATACCAATGAATGATATTTCTCCTAATTTCGAGATCAATGGATTAGACTAAAACATTTTTATAATAGTAAAACAATCAATTTTCTATGAAAGTTTTATATTTTTGAAGGTCTTGAACTTGTGGGCCGATTTTGAGACCCTAAATGAAGTTTTTAAGTAGTCAATTTTTATGAGAATGGGGTGTACCATGTACCCTAGGTACACCTTAAATATGCATCTTAAATAAAATAACCTAGAGAGAGATTTCCAATGAGCTACTCTGGATGCAAAACAAAGCTCGTATGAGAAATTTATAGTCGAAACAACTAAGGTAAAATTTATGCATCAATTTACTTCCAGAGGGAATAACTCATTACTTAGAAGTCCGTTTGGGGAAAAAAAGTAGTTTATGGAAATATTATGAACCATAGAAGAATCCATGTAGCCATAGTTGGATTATGGGTATGCAAAAATGTGCAAGAAGAGAAGCAAGACACCTGTAGCATACAAGGATAAAATGGGAAAAACAATCTAAACTTCTCTAGACCATAATTTTCAGCTCAGAGCTTAGATTTGAGAAACAAATAGTCATTGGAAAGGTATTGAGGATGAGAAGAAACATAAGAACCAAAAATTTTGAATTGGGCATTGGAGTTTATCATAAAGTATTAAATCAATTTTGCAACAGTGAAAACAGAGGGATGAGTGGAAAATTGCAACTTGTGAATGTTGTAACTTTTCGCTTAGAACTTGGAATGAGGCATGAGTATAGTTGTTGGAGAGATGATTTAGAGAGAAATGTGTCTAAGGAATCAAATTTTGAATTGGTGCATTATTTTTTTCATAAATTGATATGAAGAATAACTTGTATTCTAATTAACAAAATGTTTTATAGTATGCATATGTTAACAATGATTATTATATGCACATTTCTTGCAGAATTAGAGGTGGAAGAAACAAAATTGGTTCTTATATTAGGACTAGAGTTATGGAAGATTACCAAGAATATTACAACCATGATGAGGACATTAGTGTGCATTTCAACATGGGAAATGATAAGACAGAGTCTAATGGAAGAAGAGGTAGGCATGAGCATGTAACTATGAGAATCTTGCATAGAGAAGAGTAGAGCTATAGGGTAGATAATGAAAGGATTATGAAGACTCAAGAAGAGATACTTTAGAGTTTGAATATATTTCATAGGAAAGTTAACAAAGAATCTGGTGCCAAGCAAGAAACCGGTGCTAGACAAGTAACAACATTAAGATCCCATAGTAGAAGGGATGATCATAGGAATGACAGGAAGTCAAGAAGCATGAACAAGCGCCATCATTCTCCATGGAAATCAAGTAGAAGAACTAATGTAATTTCAGGGCTACAGAGGGTTATGGGAAACATTCTCATAGGGATATCACTGAATAGATCAATAGTATCTCCCTAGGATAATCCTAGATATCCTAGACAAGAGGGGGTAGAATTCATATTGGATTCCTAGAGACAAGTAATAGAACCACATACAAAGGGGTTAAGTAGATGGCTTACCTTTTCCTGAAGGATGTCCTTAGTGTCTCCTAGTTTTTGTAGTCCTGAAGTTATAGGTCCAACATCTACAACATGTTTTCTGTACACCAAAGAAAATACAACACCACTCTACTTGCTTTCCAATGTTAAGCTCCTAGATATAACTTGAATCTAATCTGATATATAATCTATTAAATCAGATTTGAAAATTTATATATCAATGAAAATTTTTCAATGGAAAACCAAATGATCTATTGATTGCAAATAGAAACTTACATCAAGATTTCATAACTTAAGTGTTGATGTAGGATCCTTCAATATCCTTGCTCCTTGCTTCTCCTTACAACTCCTTAGTCATGCTAGGCTCTAATGACTTATGGCTAGATGATTCTACAGTTTGGTAGCATAAACTTGCTATTGAATTCTTCCTCTTATTGTCCAGGGCTTTCCTTTGTTGTATATCTCTTGGAGGAGGCTTAGGAGAGCTTCTATTTCTTCTAGAGGCCACTAGAAACTCGAATGATGTTAGTTCCTAGGCTATTAACACTAATATCCAACTCATTTCTTTCCCCTTTCCTTGTAATTCCTATTTTGTAGAAGTTTGACAGTGCCTCGCTTGTTGAGCTACTGTTATGTAGTGAGGCCTCACTTGTTGCATGCTAGGTGTCACACGAGGCCCTCCAAAAATTCTCTAGAAAGGGTCAAACCATGGGAAAAATTTGCATTAAGGATTCTATCCACTAATGGCTTCCTATATGACATGTAGGGTGGAGATTAAGGATATAAAACATGCCCCCTAATGTGTGAGGTCAGGAAAGGAGTGTATGGTCGAAACACATTACAATAATGTACATCTAAACCAGCATAAGGAGATAGAAAAAGAGGTTCAATAAACCAAAGAGGACCTGCAGTCAAACACCAAGGATGAGTATATATAGACCAATCCCCCAGGTAGAGATACTCATAATCATAATGAGCATATTTGCCAAACAATACACCACGAATCCATGAAATGAAATGATATACCATGGCCATGAAAGAATACATAGTGGATCCATGTAATCAATAAGACCGTAGCAATGAGAAAATACAATGTGGATCTACGTCATGACTCAATTATAGCCACAAGAAGATACAATGTGGATCTATGTCAGGAACATAATGATAGCCAAAAAAATATACAATGTGGATCTATGATACAACATATAGATGTCAAGAATACAATGAGAACTGAAGATATTTCCCCTAAGGTCTTCATATACAAGTGTCATACTCCAATGCAAATTTGGAGGGGATGATGTAAAATAAAGATATGGCCCCAACACAAGGTCCTTGTCCCAAACCTCGATGGTACGAATCTACATAATGTGATTCAGATTTTATGAGCAGAACGAAATGACTATAGATTATTACTATATGCATAACACAGAATAACATAGATACAATAAGATTGGTTTTCTATTCAATAATGAAATAAGCTGAAACTATAAAATGCAGCAGAAAATAAGATTGCTGGAATGGTGGCAGCTTATCTCTGAGAAGAGATGTGACGGTTGCACTCATTCGCAAGAAGATGATTATAATGAGGATCTCAAGGCCCTTTTACAATAAATAGGAGTTTCAAAAACCCTAAACATCCAAAAACCTAACCCTAGGAGATGAAGCGCCAAAAGTCATGTGGGCCCCGTTTGGGTAAGTCGGTACATCAACTTCCCGGGGTCGTAACTTTTGCATATGATCTCCGTTTTAGGCATATGATAGCCCATTGGAAATATCTATCCGAAGACTACAAAAATTACACAAAATTTCATGGTGAAATTTTGCAACCTCAACATACCCCAAAAAACATCGTTTAGGGCCTCAAAACGGCTCCGAAAGTTCAGGACCCGAAAAACTGCTAAAAATAGTAAATTATCAAAATTGCTAGAAAGTTGTTTTGAGCCAGCTGGAAAGGTGGGTGGCCACCCATATCCACCTGGATCAATCCTTCCTCCTTAGGAAGAAATGGTCTCCATTGCATTGAGTTCCCCCATCAAATGAGGAAATTTCTGCTGAATTTGGCCTCGGGTGAGCCACTTGCCTTAGTGTAGGAGATGTCGTTCTTTGACGACTCGATAAAGCTGGATCCTTTGTTGTCAAGTGCCCTTGATCTATGTGTCCACAATCTGATCACTGGATACATGTTGTATGCAGTCAGGGTTGAGCTCTGTTGGTGTCAACTATTCTGCAACGTCTGAGGTGTCCAGTAATGGTGGGAAATAAGGCCGAAGGAGGTCCATGTTGAACACTGGGTGTAGTCCAAGGAAAGGAGGAATGTTGATCTCAAAATCATTATCCCCGATAGCCTTGGTGATGGTGTACAACCCATAATGGAGTGGGCAAAGATTTCGATGGGGTCCTGTAAGGCATTCTTTCTACAAGTGTAACCAAACTTTGTCACCCACCTAAAACTTATGTGGAACCCGATGTTGATCATGGCACTACTTGTACTTGTTATTGGACTTCTGTAGGATATCCTGAACCTGTTGGCAGATGTGATGGATCCTCTCAATGAATCGAGTGGCTTTGTTAGCCTCAGTTGGATCAGGAGAGGAGTCAGTCGAGGTGACTACAAGGGGAAGTGCAACATCTATGGGACCCAATGGTTGGAAACCCAACCCCACCTAAAAGGGGCTGTGGCTAGTTGAGCTATGCAGGGCTCGGTTGTAGCTATGCTAGACATAGGGAAGAATCTCATCCCATGTGCAAGGGTGCTTGGAATTATACATGTGTAGTATATGCACGATCATTCAATTTACGACCTCGGTTTGGCCATTTGTCTGGGGGTGGAAGGTCATGGATCTGGTGAGCTTGGTGTCTAGTAGTGACCAAAGGCTCGACCAGAATGTGCTGAGAAATCGACTGTCCCAATTTGATACAATGGTTTGCGGGATTCCAAAATGTACCCATACTCTTTCAAAGAAGACCTTAGCAGTGGCTTCTACTATGATGCTCTTCTTGCATGCAACCAGAATCACCATCTTAGAAAAGCGATCAACAACCACAAAAACACAGTCATTTCCCTGCTTGGTGGACGGGAGGACCGACATGTAGTCCATTGATATGGATTGCCATGGCCTGTCAAGAGTCGGAAGAGGGGTGTACAGGCCCTGTTTCTTAGTGGTTGGTTTGGCAATAGCACAAGCAGTGCAAGACCTGATATAATTGCTGACCTCCTGTCGAAGTTTTGGCCAGTAGAAATGTTTTTGTAGCATCGCCACTATCTTTTCGATGCTGAAGTGTCCTGCCACCTGACTATAGTGGGCTTCCTAGATCATCTTCACTTGCTCGCTTGATGGAACACATATATGGACCAGATGACACAACAACCCATCCTGAAGATGAAAATTATCAACCACTACCTTTGCACCCAACATTTGGTAGGTGGTGGCGAAGTCTGGGTCTGTCTCATAGAGTTGGGGCCATCCATAGGTCTCATGGCCACAAGATCTTATCACTGTGGTGAATGCCATGAATGGCGATCTGCTGAGCAATCAGTGATGCAGTTGGTGCTTCCTGTTTTATACTTGATGTTGAGGTGGAATTGCTGCAAGTATGTGGATCACTTTTGATGGCGGCCATTCTGCAATTTTTCTTGTGTCTGCATGAACTGCAGTGGATTACGATTAGTGTGGATGACTGTCTCCCTCCCAAGAATGTAATGTCTCCACTGGTAGTAGGCTTTCACAATGGAGTACATTTCTTTGTCATAAGTAGGGTACTTACGGACAACATCTGATAGTGTCTCACTATGATAGGCCACGGGGTGGTCATGCTATGTGAGAACGACACCCACAACATAGTCTAAAGCATGAGTCTCAATCTAAAAAGGATGTTGCATGTCTGGTAGTGAAAGTACTGGGGCTGAGCACAAGTGCTTCTTCAAATCATTGAACACTTGCTATTGGGGCCGACCCCACGCAAATTTCACCTTACCACCACCCTTGGTTATTTGGCTGAGGGCCCATGCAATATGGGAGAATCCCAACACAAACCTGCGGTAGAAATTGGCAAGGCCCAAGAAGATCCGAAGCTCAGTGAGTGTGGTTGGGGCTGGCCAGTCACGGATGACTTGGATCTTGGTTGGATCCACATGTATGCCATGTTTATCAATGATGTAGCCTAGGTAATGGACCTTGTCCATGCTGAAGGTGTTGATTAAGGTTGGTTATCATTGATGTCAACCCTTGAAGAAAGACCCATAGCACAAAGTTTTGGGTAATGGACCCAATAGTGTTTGATGTAAATATGACTCATTATTGT
>ML782073.1:188998-239461 GCA_009831015.1 Picea engelmannii | reverse complement strand
TCTAGTTCTTGAGTGTCTTTTTTCTTATCTAGTTCTGCTTGTAGTTTCTTGTTTTTCTTCTTTTCTCTTCTGATAACTTCTATGGCACTCATTAATTCTTCTCAGAAGTCAACTTCTGCCTCTTCAATTTCTTCTTCACATGATTCTTCATATTCTTCTTCGGAGTCTTGTTTATCAGAGTCTTCTACTGCCATGAATAGAACTCTCTCTGTTTCACTATCATTGACTTCATCTTCATCTAATGATGAGATGTCTTCTTTGGTGCAAAAGTTTTTCTTGAAAAATTTCTTTGTAGTTCTTTTACCTTTATATGTTTGTCTACCTTTTGAGTAACCTTCATCATTTCTCTTTTTCTTATGAGGACATTTGTTAGCAAAATGATCAATACCATCACAATTAAAACAAATTAAAGGAACCTTACCTTTGTACCTACTGTTGGTTCCCTTGTTCGGTCTTTTGACAAAGTTGGCCACTTCTTAATCATCTTCTGAGACGTCGTTGCTGCTGCTATATACTTCTTGTTCCTTTTTCTTTTGCTTTGATCTTTTTGATGCTTTGAAGGTTGCTTCTTTTACATCTAGATTTTCTTATTCAGTTCTCATCTCATATGCTGTAAAGATTCCATGCAGTTCATCCATGCTTATTGAGTTTAGATCTGAGTTTAGACTCACAGGCAAAGGAAATAGCAGAGACAGAAGGAGAAAAAGATGACATGATTAAGTTAATCATGGAGCAAAATGTACAACTGAAAGAAATGGAAGCTGAGATAGAGAAGCTAATGAAAGAGAAAGAATAGTTGAAACCCATGGAATTCATTCCATTGAGTGCAATTCCACTCTCAGGAGTGAGCTCAACATCACTAGCAGAAGTCCCATCGACGAATCCACTAACGTCTCTGGAAGAGACGGTTGAATTGGCCAAATCTATGGAAGAGATGAACCTGCAGGAGACAGATATTAACAGGTTTAAAAAGGAGATTGAGAACCTTCAGGAACTCAAATCTTCTTATCAAACCAGTTTATGCAAAGAAAAACAGGTGTCAGACCAGCTCAAACAAGAGTTGTAGTAGCTTCAGAAGCAAATAGTGGTAGGTAAAACACTAGTCGAAGTCAAAGATAGTGTTTGGACATACATCACTAAGTCTATGAATGAGATATGGCCAATGATATAAATTATGTTTGACCAAAATGAATTGGTGTAGAGAATCAAATGGGCCATCGAGAAGATCAGATCAGAATTGGGAGAGATGCCCACATAGGCTAATGAAATCATCAAGTTCCTAAATTCTAAAACCAGAGAGGAATTGGAAGAGTTGAGAATTGAGGATAGAACAGAGACCATCCTTGAGGTCAAGAGAGTCTTGACCAAGAGAGAAATGATGCTACAATTGTAAAAAAAGTTTCAAGCCATGGACCAAGGGGTACAAAGGTTTTTCAGCAAGATTGAGGCTCTACAGAAGAAAGGTCTTCCTAGTCTAAAGGTGATCAACGAGAAACTAATGACACTCCTAGACTACAAAAAGAGATTGGCCGATGTGGCTAAGGATAGTTCGAAGTTTTTAGGAATTCAAGGAAGCATCATTGGCAAGGCATTCCTAGATGCACTTCAGTTGGACATCAGTATTCAGCATGAGATCTGGTACATCTTCATCACCAAGCCTACTTTTTCCAAGTACATAGAAATGGATGAAGTCTACCGAAGGTTACTCAAAGTCAGTGTTCCCAGTCATCTTCGATGGGAAGAGATTTGTGACCTGATCGAGTAGTAGATGAGTTGTCCCAACCCATTCAGCTATCTAGTCAGATGAGGTCATGTAGAGGCCTCACCAACGGTTCACCCATAAAATAGCATGCAGTTGCGACACATCATCAAACAGTTCCTATATTTCTGTAATTTGTTAAGTTAGTTAGGCTAAAAATAGATTTACCATGTCTTGATCTTTAATGACAGGATCGTTTGTAATTTTGGGTTATAAATACTTCACTTTTCGAAGTATTGAGGGTTGATCTTTACGCCCTGCGAGCTATCAAACTGTAATATTTTTCAAGAGATCTTCCATTAATACAAAGAGGCATTTTTATAGGATTCTTGCGTGTATTCACTGGTGATGTTTTTCTTTCTAAGTTTAAAGTTATTCTCGCTTAGTTATCACACTGTTTGATAAATCTAATCTTTGAATGTAATGAACGTTGCAGGATTTATCTTTGTATACCTTGTTTCTCACTTTGAAATATTTTAGTGTTTCATCTTTTGATTTTATGATAAAGAAATTCTTAACTGATTCTTTGTTGTAATTGACATTCTCACCTTTTCTACTATTTCCTCATTTATGCTGCTAAAAGAATCCAGCGATTACATTATCTCACCCTGTGAAAAGTTTCTTTGCTTTCTGGTTTAGATTTTATTTCATGATACAGACCCCATATCCCAATGGATGTGTAAACTATCTCAGCCAACCCGACAACCACTACAACAACAAAACTAACATATTTTATTTACCTAGCCTAATATTTTAAATTTGAAACATATCTAAATCATATAGAGAGATCCCTCTCTGAAGTTGGTAGGGCTAGATCCAAGCTTTGAAGTGGTTGGATAAAGTTACCTCTCGTAGATTTCTTCTTTCCTGACAACCTCTGGGAAATTTGTAGGGCATTAACAACAAGTTTTGAAAAAGAAAACCAAGGAGGAAAAGGGTCAAGACTAGGTGTTTCACTTGGTGTCCCAACAAATGAATCCAGTCTCAGATCAAGACCGGTCATGTCAACTCTCATTAGTCCCAAACTAGGGAGGATGGATTCTAGATGATGCTCATCTTCCTTGGGCTTGTCTATGGAAGCCATGAAATCCAATATGGCCTCTTTTGAAGGAAACTCATAATCAATGGAGTCATGTGAATTGAGAGAGTCAACAATCCATATGTGAGGAGTCAGTTGATCACAATCCATATGAGGATGGAGGTGCTAACTAGTATCAATTGATGTTGATGGGATTTCCAGATCAACAATATTAACCACAGTGAGTGGTATGGATGTTCTATATGAATCAACATGCCCAGGACAAGGTACCACCCAAGGATCAAAAGACCCGAGGGATCTATTGGTAGATGAGGAAATCATGTTGATGGGGGCGATGGTTGCAATAGGAGATGGTGGGGAAAGGGGGAATATACCCATAAGTGAAGGATATTTGAACATCCCCACACCAAAGTTCAGAGCACAATGCATGGTATCACTGACAAAGGGATGGTTGCAATAGGAGATGGTGGGGAAAGGGGGAATATACCCATAAGTGAAGGATATTTGAACATCCCCACACCAACGTTCAGAGCACAATGCATGGTATCACTGAAAAAGGGTACATTAGACCCCAGATTGGATACAAGGACTGGGGTGAAAAATGCAAGTTGATCGATCGTAACGATTTTCCCTTAATGAGGGAAATGTAATACTCTAAAGAGAAAGGAAAAAACTGCAATCATCTCATAGAAATGAGTGCGACTGAGTAACAGAATATACTCAAGTGGTGCATTGACAACCTCTATATAAACGAAGACAGTCTTTCCACATAACTCTATGGGTAAGGAAGTGATAATTTCATATGGTTGGAACATGTGTCCATCGGAGGATTTTAAAATTTTAGCAGACATATCAAGCTTGGGAGAGCCAAGGTATTTCCAACAAGAAATCGACATGATGCAAGTCGAGGCTCCTTCATCCACCATTGTTTGGTAGATGTTTCTCCCTAACAGTCACATTATGATTTGAAAAGTAAGTTGATGGGAGAGTCGATGATTAAATTGGGTAGTTTCAAAGGTAATTAATCTCGACTCTGAGGGATCAACCCCACCTATGGCCGATAGCAAGGCTTTCCACTACGTGGGGAAACTTTGGAGAACTTCAAGTGATAACATGGCACGAGGCGCCTAGGATAAAGATTCCACAATACTGTTGTTTCGGGCATTCTATGTGTCGGGGTTATGTATCACACACCATTTAACTCCCTTCGGGGGGCGAAGCAGTGCATCAAGAAATGGCTTCTCTATCTGGAGAGTGCACTAGGTTGAGATGAAGATGTTGCTTCGGAGGTATCATTGGAAGGCTCAGGAATGTCGTAGTTTTTGCCTTGTGTCTGCAAGTTGATTGTTTGGCCACACATATAAATAGGATCATTCGATGGAGATCCCTCATGGTGAGGAGTACCTATGATTCCCCTAGTCATATGGGCATGATTTGAAGAAACCATGTTTTGAGTTTGAAGGGGGGAATTATGAGTTAAGACGAAAGGATGCTGAGGAGTCTATTGTTGTGCTAGGAATATGTGGACCTCACTCTTCCATGGGAACTGGTGGGTAGGGTAGTCGTCTCCACATATTGTGCAAGGAAAATGACTCTTCTACTTTTCTTTAGTGCCTCCCTCCTGAGAAGTTTGGGTAGTGGCAATCCCTTTCTCATTAACATAATTTTTCTTCTTGTTTCTCTTTTTCCTACCTCTAGGCTACTGAGGATTCTTCGGTTGCATGGAATGCACCGAATTCACCTCGAAGGTTTGGGTAGGGACCGCAAAAGTTTGACCACTAGTGCCAGCAGTTGAGGGTTGTGACTCAATTGACAGCTATCCTATTTGATCAACTAGCTAGTTGACAGGTGCATGAGAGATAGAACCAAACACATAGTTAGTGTGGGGTCTAGGGTGAGGTTGACAAGGATCAGTTGATGAGTGAGGATAATTTGGAATGATATCATACAAAGTACCCAACCGAGAGTAAATCAAATCCAATTGTTGGGAACACAAAATATCTTTCTCCTTAGTGGCCACCCCAATGATAGCTACATCCCAAGCAATGGATGGTAAGAGGGACTTGTTGAACCACTCCGTTAAGAGATTGTCCAAAATTTGAGTCTTAATCATTATATGCTTCCGACGTCACTCATGTATATGATCAGAAATATGAGTGGCATTGTTTTGATGTAGATAAGTCAAGAGCTCTGTTCCTATCTCATACCAAATAATCATTTGGTAATGGGTTAAGAACTCCATGGCTAATTCATTGAAACTTCTAAAATCAATTACTTTCAATTCAATACACCATTTAGTGGTGGCCCTGGTCAGGGATCTCTGGAAAAGACAAAGTATCACACTATCATCCATTAAATAATTGGTCGAGCACCACAAATGGTATGCCATGATGTGTGTGGAGGGGTCTTCTCCTGACTTACCATCAAAATTTAGAATGTATGATGGATTTTTTATGGCATCATTGGCCATAAGCGGTCATGCGAAATAGGGTCGTTCATCAATCATGACAAATACTTTAAGTTGAGCATTGCAATAAATGACAACAATGCGAAGGAGGATCGAGAGCGAGGTGGAGTCTCTGCTGTCCTATATGGACCTTGTTGTCCCCGTATATTGGTGATACTGGAAGGTAGAGAAATGATTGGAGAGTGAGTGCCCCTAGGGATGATGGCATTGGTAGGAGAATGACTACTCTCGCCACCAAAAAATATTCCAAGGGGGAAAATGGATGCTTCAGAAAAAGGATTCCTAGTGCTAGTCTCAGGAAAGAAACCTCCAGGACCAGATGTATAGAAAAAGGGAAGAATCCAATTTATCTCAAGGGATGTGCCTCCAGAGAAAGGTGTTTTGACCCATGGAAAATGAAAACCTCCAAAAGTATTGTTTCCCCCAGGTTGACTAGGGACAACCCAAAAACCACTAGGCATACTCCATCCAAAAGGTACACCTACCCCTGATGAATTCAGGTCGATGATTGGATTGGAAAAAGTGGAAGGGGATGCACTTCCCATGCTGAAACCAAAGTTATCACCCCCACTAGAAAAGAATACAAAAGTTGGCATGGAAGTAGAAGGGATGGGCATGTGCATGATAAGTATACTAATGGATGGATTCGATGATATAGGGGACATCCACCACATGGAGGAACCAAAAAAAAAATGTATGGATGGTAAAGGTCCAATGGAGATAACAGGTAGCAATGAGGACATGACTGGGATGCCCATGGATGATTTTCCACCAATCCCACTTGAGGATGGGATTATAGGTTCAAATGTGGATGAAGCACTAGGTCCAAAAATGGTAGGAGGATGACTGAATAAAAAAAAAGGATCACTAAAAATGTCCCTCACTTGGACCAGTAAAGGGGCATCTGGTTCAGTTAAAGGTGGGTTGAAGTTGGGTGGAGGACATTTTTCAACCACTTCTACCTCAACTAAACTGTCTTCGTCGAACCATAAATAGTACCCTTCAAAGTAGTTTTCACGGATATGGTGCCACTTCAGATGTGGTGCCACCTCTGTAATAGGCTCTAGTCCTCGTAATAGATGGGAATGGTATGGTAGTTCAGCCATGGTAAAAAGTCTATGTAATTATCAAACAACAATCAACCTATGTCTGACCTAGACTTGGAATAAAAGAGAACACCCCTAATCAAATATAGGAAACAAAAATAAAACCAATTGGCTCAATGGCCTTTCGAAAACCAACTGATGGGTGATATGAAGTCCCCACAATATTGACCAGTGAAGGTGCGAGGAGAAATTATGATGATCAAAGTGAAACAACCCTTACCATTGCAGGTACCCTTTATTAACCCTTTATTAATACGAGTACCGTCCAAGGGAACTGGGACTGTGAATGAACGTCTTACCTAGGTACTACAGACACGTCCCACCTACATTCACTTATGTGGATCCCTAGGAAAAGGCACTAAGGTTACAACCTAAAAATTGATGGCAAGGAAAATAGTCGTATGTCTAATCTCACGTAAGGGTAGGGTATCTAATCCCAAACCTATGAATGTGTGACCCAACAAAACCCCCTTATGCGTAACGATCGAAGAGATAATGCAAACACAAAAAAAAGTAGAGAGGGGAAATCTCCCTATTTTCCCTGATGCGACGTCGTGCTTGACTCCTGTGTAGAGGAGCTTCCCAACATGCTAGTTGCAAGAATGGATTTACAAACTCTTTAATGACTTATAGGTTTCATTTAATGGCATTGGAGAGTTTACTCTCCAATCCTAATCCAAGGATCTAAACCTATCTAATGTTGGTTTGTTGTCAAATAAAACATCTAATAAATTTTGAATTAAGCACTTCTTTTTATGGGATTTTTCTTAGGTTCAGGTAATGGATGAAACTTTGTATGATGTGAGGACTCTTGACGCAACCAAACAATGCAAATATGTGAGTGTAAAATATTTCAATTCAATGAAAGCTAGCTATGGGAGGGATAGAGAGTTTTCCTTTTTCTTTTTAAAATTCAAGGCAATCTTCAAACCAATCATCCAATCATACACAAAATATCCAAAGCAACAAATTCTTCTATGACACTCACAAGACTAATGCTTCAAAAGCAAATTAAGCATGCAAGGATTTTTTTTTTTAAGTTTTTTCCAATTTGAAATATAGGACAACCTTGACCTCAACAAGACAGACTAATGAAAACAAGGAAAAAACAAAAACGACAAGAAAAAATCTTGTAGGATATCAGGAAGAAAGTTAGATCACCATGCTCTAATGTCACTACAATGATCACACTCAAAACATTGCCTAGGAGGGGAGATCTAGTGATACACAAAGGTCATATGAAATTAAACACGAAACCAATGACATAAGTTCCTGGATCTCTTGATCTATTTAAATCCAAGTTCAACTTCTGAGATCCGATATTCAAAATTGGAAATTTTAGACAACAACAAGAAGACTATACAAACAAATAAAATCCTTTCACACCAATATACTCAACAACAACCTTGAAAATGATCAATGTGACAAGAAAATTTCTGCAGCAAGGGTACCAAGATACTCATAAAGGATATTGTAGAGATGTGCAAGCTCAAATGAGGTATCAAACTGGACAGACTTGGGATACACACTAAAAAATGTAGATCTTGGAGGACCTCATGGGACACATGCGAGGAAACATGTGAGGGGGACGCGTGGGACATAAGTAGTACAACATGCGAAGCCTGTTAAAATTTTAAATTTTTGAGAGGGAAGTGAATGTTCCAGATCTTCAGATCTGAACCAAACCTCTTAGATCTATTGTATCTTATCCCTGAAATCCTTAATGGAAGATAACAAGACTCAAACCATAAAAACATAGGAAAATCAATGCAAAGAGATTAAAAAGGAATGGATTCTCCCTAGTGGAGTCACCATTCCGTTATGGGAAAAATTATCACATGGATCTCACTGAATAGATCAATAAGATCTCCCTAGGATAATCCTAGATATCCTAGACACGAGGGAGTAGACTTCCTATTGGATTCCTAGAGATAAGTAATAGAACCACATACAAAGGGGTTAATTAGATGGATTACCCTTTCTTGAAGGTTGTTCTTAGTGTCCCCTAGTTGTTGTAGTCCTGAAGTTCCAGCTCCAGCCTCTACAACTAGCTTCATGTACACCAAAGACAATACAACACCACTATGTTTTCTTTCTAATGTTAGGATCCTAGATCTAACTTGAATCTAATCTGATCTATAATCTATTAAATCATATCTAAACATTTATATATCAATGGAAAATTTTTAGGGGAAAACCAAATGATCTATTGATTCCAAATAGAAACTTACATCAAGATTGCATACCTTAAGTGTTGATGTAGGCTTCTTCAATATCCTTGCTCCTTTCTTTTGCTTATAGCTCCATGGTCATGCTAGGCTCCAATGACTTCTTGTTGGATGATTCTAGAGTTTTTTAGCGTAACCTTGCTATTGAATTCTTCCTCTTCTTGTCCAAGTCTTTCCTTTGTTATATAGCTCTTGGAGGAGGCTTAGGAGAGATTCTAGATATTCTATATGCCACTAGAAACTCGAATGATGTGAGTTCCTAGGATATTACCACTAATATCCAACTCATCTCTTGCCCCTCGCCTCGTAAATCCTATTTTCTAGAATTTTGACAGTGCCTCACTTGTTGAGCCACTATTTTCTAGCAAGGCCTCACTTGTTATATGCTAGGTGTCACATGAGGCTCTCCAAAAATTCTCTGGAAAGGGTCAAACCTCAAGCAAAAGTTTCATTAATGATTCTATCCACTAATGGATTCCTCTCTGGCATGTAGGGTGGATATTAAGTCTATAATGGGGATAATCCTAAGTGTGTTTCCTGTTAGGAGACAAAGAATAAGGCACGGGGTAGACATCTTGCAAGGTGAACTCAGAAAAATCAAGCCACCAACATTTTGTGGTGAGCACAACAATGAAGAAGAGGCAGACTTGTCATCCCTTTCTGCAAATCCCAGAGCTAAAAATACAATTTGTCTACATATACACACCTTTCGTACTATACAACATGCATATATACAGGTTGGACCACTACAACCAGCGTACATCAAGAAGTGTGCCTAGAAATGAAAAATAGTGCCAAGTTTCCATGTCACGACAGGAGATCAATGATCCTTGGCCTTCCATATATTGGAAATGTTCTGACTCAACCCTTGAGTTCCACTTAAAGGCTATAAATGGGCCAATTTGGAGCTATGGAAAAGAGGAGAAATAATTCAAATTTGAGAGCAAAGTTACTCTGGAGGAATTATTTACTTCACATTGAGTCTGCATCCCTTTATCCTTTGAGTATGAACACATTGTTTATCCCCCAAGATCTTCTCTTATGGAGTGAGAACTCCATTGTCTCTCTTATATGAGCTTTCCTTCAGTGGAGGATTGAAGTGGTGTAGGCCCAGTTGGAAGGAACTTAGTTTCTTAGTTCTGAATCGTGTCGATATGGAAGTCTGTAACTTATTCACTTCTGCTGATTATATCTGAATAGAAATACTCTTTTCTCGCCCAATTGATATCTTGCAAATATTTGAAATGTTATTCCATGGATGTATTTTTTATGAATGTTAATGGATTATGCTATTGAATGTGCTAACATCATATATTATCACCATATGCTTGCATTGCTTGGTTGTTGAGGACTAGTTGCAGGTATATTGCTTTGGGTCAAGTGATCAATAGGGGACTTCATCAAACGTTTAGACGAGGTAGGCCTTTTATCTTGTCTTGCTAGAACATATTTTTATATAACATACTTGAGAACAAAGTTGATTTCTGCAGTCATTTCCATCTGTTGTGTTTTACCCCTAGCCATAGAGAGATTTTCCTAGTTAAAATGCCCCCAATCACTATTGGATTATTGAGAGGAGGGGTGAATTAGTAATCAACAATTTATACACTTTTAACCACAATTTATATTCCTTTAACTTATTCAACAATGTTCATCAGTTCTTCATTAATATGTTATGGCACCATATAACATTCACATCTATCAATGCATAATAAACAATAATAGACACATCCACACAATGCACAATACACCAGTATTTTACATGGAAACCCAATGCGGGAGAAAACCACATGATGTTTTTCTTATATGTCTTTAAGAATTACATTCAAGGAAGCACCAATTCCCAGTTCTCTAGCTCCAACCAGAAGGAGGCTCCAAACCCCTGTGTTCTCCGGCTCCAACCGAAAGGTGGCTAAAAACACCCAATTCTTTGGCTCCAACCAGAAGGAGGATCCAACCCCCTAATTCTTAGACTCCAACCTGAAGGTATCTCCAACTCCTTGGTTCTCTGAATCCAACCAGAAGGTGGCTCCAACCACCTATCCTTGCCATGTCCTATCACCTTGAAATATAAGTACCAAATGTAGACAATCTGTCACTATCATTGAATCAACCATTGTCACTGTCAACTTGTAAAAACTTGTACCAAGAACCTGTATGCATTATTAAATTGATATATTTATGTTTCAATGTTTTTTTTGCATCCATCCATATGCCATTAATTGTTACAATATACCAGCTTTAAAAACAACATTCCAAATCCACTAACAGTTTACTGCTAATATTTCAAAAGAGTTTGGATGTTCAGCCAAAACCTTTGCAAAAAAGATACCATCATTTACAAAAGGAAGAGCATCTTTTGACAACTGATCAACAACCTGATTGTATTCTCTATAAATATGTTTGGCTTCAATCTGAAGAAACTCTTGATCAAAAGCCTTACCTTTTCCATTCACGACTATAGAGACATTACCTATAAGTTACCACCATTAGCATACCAATCGATAACAATCTTTGAGTCTCCTACCAGATATAGCTAGATATAGCTATTTATATTTTCTTAATATAAATATTTTTTCTTTGTGAAAAAAAAAATATAAAATAATAATATTTATTTTTTATTTACATATAATATTTAAATAATAAATAATAGTTGATTGAAATTATGTAATTAATTAATTTAGTTTAATTAAAATTAAGTTTGATATATTCATATTTACTGAAAAATAAATAGCTATTAAAATTTAGAGAGCGTTGCATTTTTATTGTTTGGATTCTAAAAGTATATTTGAGAAAAAAATTACTAGAATACAAAATTGAATACTTACTCGAGATAAGACATAATTTTCTATGACATTTAGAAGTTACTTTTCCCAAATCCCCGTATTCGAGCTCATTGTGTACATAATTGACATTTAGAAGTTACTTTTCCCAACTCCCCATACTCGAGCTCATTGTGTACATAATTGACATAGGGTTATATGTTTTTAAATTAAACATTCTACACATTTCAAACATAAAAAAATTTAGACAAATAGTGATTTATAAAGAAAATAATTCAGTTAAAAATGTTTCTCCTATCTAACGAATGTATGTAATATTTTTTTTTTGAAAACTTTAATGCAAGAATTGCAAATAAACAATTCATAATCATAAGAAACATCTCTAACCTTGACCCTATGTGGCTAGAGGAGGATCTTGATATGATTTGCACTTAGAAGCTCTCAAGATTCAATTAAAAACTTGTTTGGTGTGTTGTTCGTTATTTATGACTTGCTTCCATGGTCTTCATAATAGTGTACTTGACCATGCTATTTCTTCCATCTCATTAGTTCATCAACTTATTAAAAATTTTATTTTAGAGAATCTTGAACTTCATTCATATCAAATTCCCATGTATTCCTAACTCAAAACATATAATTAGTTAGGAAGCTCAATGAAGAGGATATTAGTAGCGAATTAATTCACCTAATTTTTTATAAAACCAAAATTGACCTTTTCTTAAAGGACTTTGTAAATAATTCCAACACCCCCCCCCCGTAATAATAACAATATTGAAGATTTGAGCAATTTTTGAAACTCGTGTAACAATGCAGAGGTGCGAAAAATAGTGATTCTAGGGTCTTACATGCACTGGTAGGGAGAGAAGGAGTTTTGTAGCTCCGTGGTAGGGGGAAATGAATATTAAGGTTTCACATCAAAGAGGTCCCATCTCAAGGGATGTCAGATCCCAGGATAGACAAGTCCTTGGGGGAAGGGTTCACATAGGAGTCTCGAAAGTCATTTAAGGATGTGGTCAAAGGCAACCCCTAAAAAAAGGGAGAGGATTTCGATATGGGTGGATTCTGTAAAGGGAAGACATAAACATGTAAGAAGAAGACAAACCTGTCAAATCAAAGAAAGCATGAGAAGGAAACAAACTTGAAAAATCAGAAAAGTGGCTTCAGAACAGATGCTTAACTAAAACTGTGGAGAATCCCAAGTAGGAGGTAACATTGAATGGAATAGAAAATTACATCTAATGGATGTGTGACCACGCCCTAATCAGGAAATTCACAGGGATTTTGTCCTTGGAAAATGCACTTCAAATTTGGATAAAGGAAAGATGGAAGGTAAAGGAGAAAATAGACCTCCAACTAGGGTCAAAAGGCTTCTTCACAACAATTTTCATGGAACCAGGAGAGAAAGATACAATTTTCGAGGAAGGGCCCTACTTATTTAACTCAATAGACCTCCACATGCAATTCTAGAAAAAAACATTTTCCTCAAAGAAAAAAAACTTCACAGAGGCTCCAATTTGGATCAGGATGTATTCCTTTCCAAGGGAATTTTGGGAACCTGAGATTCTGGAAGGTATCGACAACAAATTAGGATCCTTTGTTAAAATATCAGAGCTGAAAGAGATGTCTAGCTATATCTATTATGATAGAATATATGTTTATATGAATGTGGCTAATTCTCTCCTTGAATCCATAATAGTATCCTACCAGGATGAAGAATGGACCCAACCTTTAGACTATGAGCTCATTCCTTTCTGATGTCAGAAATGCCAAGTCCACAAACATATCTTTAGGGATTTCCCCCTTAATTCCCACCCTCAAGGGAATATAGGAAAGGAAGCAACTGACCTAGATGTTTTTACCAAGATCCCAACTAAAGGGAAGGGAAGGAAACTCCAGCCAAAGCAATGAACAATTTCACATGACAAGAAAAATAGCAACGACTTCATGATTTTGGAAGGAGAACCCAGTGAAATCAGAGAGGAAAACAAACTGAAGGAGAGGAAGTAAGAGCTCAATAAATATTCACAAATAGAGACAGACATGCCTAAGAGGTGTAAAATAGAGAAGGAGAAAGAGGAGAAAGGAATTCAGGGGAAAGAAGTAGTGATGAAGGGAAAAAAAAGTGCAGTCATACACACAAAAGAGGAATCAGAAACAAAGATGACCTAGGATATGGAGCTATAGGAGACTGATATAGATCTACCGACCCTAATGGATATTCATGGGGCATATAAAATCAACAACCTTACCATATCTCACCTAAGGATGTTACAAAAAGACCTAGAAAAAGGGAAGGGGAAGGATCCAATATTGGTCCAGGATCCTCAACTTTTGGTAGCATGGGAACAAAGACTAACACCCTCAAACCTAAGAAGAAACCATTAGGAGAGGAAAAAAGGAGAGGGGGGAAACCTTACCAACAAAATTTGTAAGAAATAGGATCACTTATGGTAGACTCAGGAAAAGTAGTTTCCATCCCAGATAACTATTTCCCACCCCAACCTAAATGTTGATAATGAATATCACATATTGGAATATTAGAGGTATTAACGACCCTTCTAAACAATTTATGATGAAGAAAATAATTGGCATGATGAAGGTTGACATTTTCCTTCTTCAAGAAACTAAGTGTGACTAAGAAAACATTAGAAAAATAACTCAAATAATCTGGCCTGGTTGTAAAGATAAATGGATAGCCGCTGAAGGAGAATCTGGAGGTGTGGCTACCATCTTGGATCCATAAACTATAGATATGGAGGACCTCTATATTAGAATTAGGATGGTCACCCAAAAATTCAAAATGAAAGGATCAGAGGAAGAGGGATACATCACAAATGCCTACAACCCAAACACGCCTAACCTAAAGAGAGATTTCCTGGAGGAAATAAACTACTTAGGATCCTCCCTGAAACACCAAGTATGGATCCTAGGAGGGAATTTCAATATGATCATGACCCCCTTAGATAAGTATGGAGGTATTTGTAGGATTGAACAAGAGAGTAAATATTTTGGGGAACTTATAGAAAGGATCCAATGGGTCAATGTCACAACCATAAATGGGCTCTTTACTTGGAACAAAAAGAAGGGTAAGGAGAATCGGATTGCAATTCTTTTAGACAATTTTCTACTCTCTGAAAAATCATTTCAAACTAATCATGGCCTCTCTGTAAGTGTTCTCCCCTTCTAAGTCTTGGATCACTGGCCCATAGCTCTAGAGTGGCCCCAAGTATGGAAGCAAGGTCCTTCTCCTTTTTGGTGTGAAAAGTTTTGGCTTGACCACCTGGACTTCCTTACAAAATTGGCCCTCTAGTGGGGAGACGTGAAAGACCTCTATGGAACGAAAATGTTTCGATTCCAACAAAGGTTGAAGCACGTTTGAATGTGCCTTTGGAAGTCGAATAAAGAGTTTTTTATTAACATTTTCGAGGAGAAAAAGAAACTTGAACAAGAAATGGAGGAGATTCAGTAGAAAGGAATTCATGGACTCTTCTCGTTAGAACTCATTGTGAGAGAATTTGAAATCAGGGAATATTTGGTTAGATGAGAACTCTAGGAAGAGACTCTTTGGCGAAAAAAATATAGGATCCACTGGTTAAGAGAATGAGATAAGAACACTTGCTTCTTCCATAACTCATTAACCTAGATAAGGAACATGAATAGAAATGTGTCTATCCAAGCATAGTATGGCAACACCAAAGTGACAAAGAAGGATATTGATAAGGAACTCTTGGGCCATTTCCAAGACCTTCTCTCAGAACCTGTGATAAATAGACATAAAGCTATTAGTAAAATAAATGAAGTGATTCCCAGGTTGGTTCCCCCAGAACAATCTCAAATCCTAATGAGATTAGATTCCTTAGAAGAAGTTGAAGTAATTATTAAATGCATGGCCCCAGGGAAATCCCCTGTGCCAGATGGATTTACTCCTGAATTTTTTTAGGTAAGCTGGCCAGTTCTTGGCAACGATATCTAGGAAGTGGTGGATGAATATTGAAAATATAAATCTATCATGTAGGAATTCAATTCCACCTTCATCACTGTAATCCCAAATATCAAAGGAACATGCTCAACATATAAGTTTTTCCCCATTTCCTTATGCAATGTCATTTATAAAATTATTTCTAAATTGATAACCTCTAGGCTCAAACCTATCCTCCGACTCACCATTTCTCAGGAGCATGGAGGATTTGTAGAGGGCAGGAATATCCTGGATGGTATTATAGTATCCCATGAAGCTATTCACTATCTCAAGGTGTAAAAAAAAGTGGGAATGATGATGAAATTTGATATGTCCAAGGCCTGTGACCATATGAAATGGAACTTCCTTCGTAATATGTTTTTAGCTTTTGGCTTTGGTGAAGACTGAGTGGCTTGGGTTATGAATTTGGTCTCTTCATCCTTCTTCTCTATCCTGGTGAATGGATCCCTCTCTAATACCTTCAATGTTTCAAGAGGTCTCAGAAAGGGAGACCCTTTGTCCCCTTTCCTTTACATAATCTTGGTGGAAGGTTTGGGTTACAACCTTTCCCATGCTAAAATACAGGGGGAGATCAAGGGGATAACCCTCCTTTGGGGGTGTTGATGGCTGTAAGTGACACATCATCAATTGGAAGGTCAAATCCGAACCGGGTTTGTATAGATAACCCAAGCCATTTGGAGTGAAATGACCTGACGGGTTTAATGGCTCCATTGGCCAACTAAAATCCTAAAACAAAAAGAAATAAAACTGATCTAAAAGAAACTACAATACTATGTACATGAATTTAAATATCTACAAGTGTTAAAGCAGAAACGTAAATGTGATTATGAACAGGGTATTTACAATTTGCAAGTTTTGGTGGATGTCTTGCGAAATCAATGTTTTTGCAATTGTTTACGAAGTAGATAAAGAAAGCACATACATTTTATATTTTTTTCGTTTAATAACTGGAAATCTAAGAACTGTAAAATACTAATAAAACATAATTTGAAACAAGAACATAATAACAGTAAAAGCCAATTTAAATTGTTCCTATTTCAATAATAAATAAACTAATAACATAAATAGAATACGATTGAAACTAACCTGAGATTAATCAACTAATGAGTTTATTCCTCTGCATAGTTAAAACTCCCAGCTATCTTGCCTGTGAGGAGAACCTGTAACAAGGTTGTGCTAACATCTCTGGAGTAAACTCAAAGGTATTTTTGGGGTAAAGATATAAGAGTAGAGTAATAAACATATAGATCCGGTGATCTTGTAATGATGAACACTTATAGTAAAAGAAATTTAATATAAAGCACTCATTTAATACATCACTCAACATTTAATACATCACTCAACATCAGGCATAAATCAATGATATTTAAATGACATAATGATCACATATGTGATTTATGAACAACAATTTACTGACAGAATTAAAAGTGATGAATAAAATGAAATATCATGTTTTGATAAGACTAAAGCTGTATAACATATTAATATTCCATAATATAAAAGGAATAACGTAATGGGAAAGCTCCAGGATGGTCTAAAGCCAAAGAGTGAAAAGATTGTCCATATAGTCTTGAAAGTTACAAGTCCATAATGCGTCCAAATCCAAGATGTTTATACTAAAAAGAGTGAACAATATTTAAGCTAATTCAAGATCCAAAGGTTCATATCATACAATATATAGTTGAAGCCCCCAAAATCAAATAATATTACAAAAATGGTGAACTGGAAACCACTCATACAAGAGTTGATTTGTTCAAAATTAAACTAAAGTTTGATAAAAACATAAAAAAGGAGAAACTACTAAACCTTTGAGCGTATAATTGAAAGTATTTGCTCCAGGCGATCAACAACACAATCTTCCATTTCCTAAGAACAACAAAACCGATTTGATATATTAGAAAAATCAATTACTAATTACTAATTATTATTCAAAAGAGACTGGCTACAGAATCATATATTTTGTAGCTAATCTTATTTTTAGAAAATGAAATCAAAATTCAAATCTACCTATTTTGACTTTGATAACATAATTGAATGAAATCAAAACAAAATCATTTTACCATTAAAAATTAGACAAAGAGGGATCAGATAGTTTGGAATTTATAATTTCTTTGACAATGGTCATGTTCTTAATGATTATATTTCCAGCCTTCTTGATTTGTTTATTCTGCCTCTTTGTATGTACCTTGATATCAAAGTTCTCTTGTTTCAACAGAGTGTTCTGAGGAGTCAGGTTTTAATTTAGGCCTGTAAGAGAGGAACATCTGTAGAGTAACCCTCTACCTAGTCGAGGCAGATATCATAGTGTATCAGGGTGATGACAGATCGACATGGTACACTGTCGACAAGGGGTGATTTAATATTACTTGCGGTTTGTTTCAGATCGTGCCCGATACCCAAAAATCCTTATTTACCCTTAAGACATGGGAGTAAATTGGTCACGAAATCATACTGTTCAACATGGATGATAACCTCTTTCCTGGAACATTGATTTTTTGGGTCTTCACGAGCCAAGAAATCCTCTATCTCACGATCTGAACACTCATCGATCTCGATCGGTTCGATTGATCTCAGATGATTACCCTTTTGGTTTCTTAGTTTTTTAGAGATCAAACGACCAACATTCTTATTCTTGAAACTTAAATACGTGCTCTATTGTTTCCTTCCTTTATGGAGATTCTTGACAACAGATTTAACAATAGCGTTTAAACTAGAATCGTTCATAGGCACATGAGGATATTTTTCCTTTAATTCGACAATCACTTGTTTCAGAGATCTTCCAGGTGAAAACCTACATGATAATCCTTTATCTAGAAGGGTTTCATCAATAAATCTGGTCCATCAATCGAATTAATGAAATGGCTTTCAACCATTGGCATGTCAGAGTTAGGGTTTGCAATTAAAAGAGGGTTGGTTGTAGCATCAGCCTAGGTGAAGTTGTTTCTCATCATAAAGGTCTCCTAGTTGTCACCTATCTTTGACAAATGATAAACCAATAAGTTTTAACGAGTCCATGGTGAAATAGACTCAAATTGATACCTTTTCGCTTGTAACGCTTGGACATTTTGTAAAGACTCATCAATAGGTAAAAGGGCATATCCAACTCAAACCCTATGAAATTCATAAGAAAACATATATAGTATAGAAAAACTAGCCCGTATCGGCCCTCACACGTAACAAATTGCTTAAGAATTAAAAGTAGACTATGCCATCTAGGTTTTAACAGAGCGATAGGAATACCTTTTATACAACAAGTGGTTTTACGAGAGGTCATAAATAAGCTCCACGGGACCTCTTTTATTTTGGCATTTTTAAACCACCTCTTTCCTTTTGATGGGAGCCCTGTTGCTTTTCTCACGAAATCCTCTGTCAATTCCAACTGTATATCTCCAATCTTGGATCTGAAGCCATCAAAGGTTTGTGCGAAAGCTTTTGCAACCTAGAGATTATAGCCCTCCAAATTCTTGAGGAATACATCCCACCCATGAGCCTTTAGTTCATCAATAGCATCATCATGGGATAACAAAGCTTGGCACCCATTCGGATCGATACGAACTACGGGTGCCATTACCACTGTGACAAGGATGCAACAGAAATCACCCTGGATAGGTTTAGGTTCTGAATGGACGAGCAATAGAAACAAGTTTGAGTGGAAAGTGAAGGCATGAAAGTAGCTGAGCCTGGGGGCTATCATAACTCAGATAGGAGAGCTAGGGAGAACAAAAACCAGAGGGTTTATAGAATTACAAACCATCTCTCGTGATGAGTTCCAAAACCTATAGAGTACAAAAGCCCATGTGCATAATGAATAGTTTCATTAATGTTTTGGGCCAGCAAGGTAAGGAGAAAACACAAGTAAAGCATGCATGTACTCATTTGCATAAATGTTGATATGAAAATTAAACTCATGAGAAGAATATCAACAATTAACCAAGGTTCTTCATGCATCAAAAAATTTTAACATTGAACTATCGAACCATTGAATTCATAAAAACCATAATAAAACAAAAACTTTGATAATGGACTAATCAACCATTTCACAAGATTTGAATTTTAATCACATATGGGCGGATTTTTAAAATGATATTTCTAAGGTAAAATATTATGAAACCAAGCCAAGTTTTATGTTTTAAATTCATGCTTACAATCATGAATTAAAAATAAAACAAGCAAAAATGCTAACGGTAAAGATTCAATAAGGTATGCTTTAAGCCAATAGTCGCTTCGAAACTCAAAAATAAAAACATTTACAATTTAGAGGTGATGGGAGCTACAGAAAGGTGTAATCTCTTTCGATCATGTTAAGTATCAAAAATCATGTGTGGATGCCAACAATGGCGACGTACTAGGTGAAGCAGTTATCTCTGCATCAACAGAAAATTCATGTTAGGGTGAATCAGAAGAAATGAATTTTTTAGAAATAGTTAACAACAGGTCAAGCATATTGATCATAACTCAGAAAATATTGCATTTTAACATCAAATGTATTTCTTTCTAAAAAAAAATTCATCTGGTATCTAACTTAGATTATGTGTAGTGATTGTTTATGTAATTGACTTTGATATTGTTGACAAAGCCACTACTGCTAGCAAGTGTTCATAGCCTCAGTAGGGATGTCATTTGACCCACTCTAGTACCTCTATCCTATCCAAGAGTCATCCAATCATGATATGGGACATATTTTCATTTTGATCAACTTGAAACAGGCTTGAGGATCTTCTTAAACCCGACATTGCTTCGCTGTCAGCAGGCGTGTTCAGTACCCCGATGAATTTTCCTTGGTATCATGCATGGATTTACCCACTGCCAGCAGACTTGTTTAGTGTCCCTATGGGTTTACACACATTTCCCACACATTATCCTACTTTCAACCCTCTAGAAATCGTTTATAGTTTGCAGAACTTAGTAATATTCAAGAGGGTGGGGTGATACTGAAAATCTTGTGGTTTGTAATGAAAAAAATTGATCTTTCACCAATTATTCTTCAGTTTTGATGACCTTCATCGTGATTTGGATACTTAGAATTTGGTTAGGAAATCACCTCTAGGATGGGAAGGTAAAATTGAGTTGTTTTTCTCAAAACAGGGACAACATTAGAAGTTTAAATCACGTCTACTTGTAATTTCAATGAGAGCCAGAAACACTGATTTGAGCATAAACTCATTTCTGATGATCTGAGTTTTAACACTTACTACCCAGGTGCTTGGGAAGTCATAAACTATTGCTAATGAACAAAAATTATGATTCCCTTTCACAAATGAGATGGTGACTTAGACATAATTATTCAGAAAACAAATCAAAACCAAGAAAAATGAAAAGAACCAAAATAAAAAAATAGAAAAGTAAATAAAAAGCATATTTACAAAAGACTGGAATAGCAATCATCAGGTGAAATATCTCTTGAGATCCTAGCCATTCACTGGAAAAGTGTTTGGTTGTCCCTCCAAATTATGCAGATGGAAAGAACCGGGGCCCAATTTTTCATAAATTACAAATGGTCCCAACCACATGTTTTGGAACTTGTTGTGTTCCCCCTTCCCCTCGTGAGATTTATCCCACTTAAGAACCAGGTATCCGACATTAAAATTCTTGTCTGAAGATGAATTCAAATCAATCCATTTTTTTACAATTTGTTGGTGTTGATCCAATTTCTGCTTTGCCTATGTCCTTGCCTCCTCCAGTTTTAATAAGGCATTTATTTGATTTTTTATAGGATGGCACTCCTCTTCTTGAACTTTCTGCAACAACTGTAGAGAAGGGAGTAAAACATGCAGGGGGGGGATGGATTATCTTATGTAAATGAGGAAGAAAGGGGAATTACCAAAAAAGGATTTTGGGGTCACCCTATCGGCCCAAAGCACATTATACAGTGCATTGTGCTAGTTCTTGTGATTTTTTGAAACTATCCTTGTAATAATCTTGATTAAAGTTTTGTTTGTTGATTCTGCTAAGCCATTTCCTTCAGGGTAGTATCTTGCAAAATACTTCAGTTTAATCCCTTTTTCTAGAGAAAAAATGTTCATATAAAGGGATGAAAAGTAAGAGGTGTTGTCAAAAACTAGACATTCAAGAATGTCGAATTGGGTGATGATATGAGAGTTCAAGAAGGATACTACTTGATTTGTGTTCACCACTTTTAAAGGTACAACTTCAGACCATCTTTTGAAATAGTTTGTTGTTGTAAGGATATACTTGTGTTTCGATGAAGAAGAGGGGTTAATTGGTCCTATCATGTTGAGGCCCCATTGTTGAAAAGGTGAATCTACAGTAATAGGCTCCAAAGGGAATGTTTCCTTTTTCACCTATCCTACATCCTTTTGGTAGATTATGCATCTACGGGACAATGCATGGGCATCCTTAAACAAGGTAGGCCAATAGTACCCAACTCTTAGAACTTTGTGGGCAATGGTATCTCCACCGATGTGACCACCACCTTCACCTGCATGAAGTTCAGATATCACTTTTTTCGACTCTTCCTTTTCTAAACAACGCAGAAAAACACCATCAAAGTTCTTTCGAAATAATACATCATTTATTAACTGGAAATATGTAGATTTTAGCCCGAGTGCTCTTCTATTTTTAGGATCAATATTGCAGGGAACATATCCATGTGTCAAATAAAATTAATATTCTCATACTAAAAATTGGCAGTGACTTGTGCACAACTGATCTATTTTTTGCCAGGTTGATTCACAGTTGAGGTGTTTATTTGACATTCTTGTTTTTCAACCGAATCAACCACTAGTTTACACAGGCCTTGATTTCTGACAATCTGTGTAGGGGTTATTTCAAGGTCATATTCCTGTAATGATTTCATCCAATTTTCCCTTTTCTCACCTAGTTCTTTTTGTACTAATAAGTTTCTTACAACTGGGTAAGGAACAATAACCTTGGTTCTGGATTTCAATAGGTATGACTGGAAGTGTTTCATTGCTATGAAAATAGCATATTCCTGTTGATATACTACTGGGTAGTTAAGCTCTTCTACTTTGAAAGTTGAGCTCATGAAGGAAATGGGTATCTCATTGCTTTTAACATTTTTCTGTGTTAACAAAACAACATAAGATCAGTCAGAAAAAAAGGTGTAAAGAGTGAAATCTTGAGAAAAGTCGGGGCTCACCGAGGAAGGGGATTCTATTATCTATTTTCTAATTGAGTCAAAATCCTGACTTTCCTGTGATCCCCAACAGTACAAAACATGTTTTTTAATTAAATTTTCTAATTGTCTGGCCATTTCTGATAAGCTTGGGACAAATCTTCTGAAGAAATTAATCTTGCCCAAAAAGGACTGCATGGATTTTTTAGAAGAAGGAGGGGGAATTTTAACAATAGCTTGGGTTCTTTTAGGGTCAATAATCATTTCATCCTTAGACACTACAAACCCAATAATTTTACCTTTCTCCACTGCAAAGACCAATTTCTTAGGGTTGAGAGATATGTCGAACTTGCAACATCGTTCCAGGACAACCCTGAGGTGAGACAAGTGATCTTTCTTGTTTTTAGAGAATACGATGACATCATCAAGGTAGACCATGACTGACTGGTTAATGAGACCACCGAAAGAAATTCCCATTGCTCTCTAAAAAGTGGCACCAACGTTTATCAGTCCAAAAGGAATTTTCTTGTAGGCATAAGTGCCCCATGGGGTGCGAAAGGTGGTTTTAAGCTTATCAGAGGGAGACATGAGGACCTGGTTGTATCCCAAAAATCCATCTAGAAAAGATAGCCTTTCAGAACTAGACACCTATTGTAGAATTTGTTCCATTGGAGGAACATGGTAGTTGTCTTTATCAGATGCTCGATTTAGGTTCTGAAAATCAACACAGAGTTGAATTTCAACACTTTTCTTCCTTACAAGGACTAGATTAGACACCCATTGCATGGGCCTAACTGGGAAAATTATCTTTGCAATTAGTAATTTATTTAGTTCTTTTTTAACAGTGGGGTCCAATTTAGGATGCATCTTCCTCAATTTTTGTTGAAAAGGCTAAGTCTGTGGTTTCATGGGAATAACATGTTGTATGATGTTGGGGTTTAATGTTTTCAAGTCATCATATGTCCATGAAAAAACATCTTTAAATTCTTCAAATAACTTTATAAAAGCATATCATTCTTGCTCAAAACATCTCGTTCCCAGATTAATATTTTGAGGATTATCCTTTGCTCCTAAATTAACCATATCATAAATCAAAGAAGAACTTTTAGTTTTACAATTAACTGCCCCTCTAAATTTATCATGCAAGTCATAAAATTTCTCTAGTCTTACAATAGATCTGGGGATAGAGTTTATTAGATCAGATGTCGATTCAAGATATATAGGATCTGATATTACCGTGAAGTTTCGGAGGTTCTCATCATGAGTGCCTTCATCAGTGACTACACCTTGGAAAGTATCTTCCATATGAAGGAAGTTGATGATCTGTTGGTCATCATCAAATACTCTCCAATTTGTAATGTTATATGGGATCAACGGCCTGAACAACAATTCAATTGAAAAAGCATTAGGGGAAAGACCTTAAGTGGGAAATAATTTAGAAGCAACATTAGCCAATAAATCATCTTTTGAATTGCTCAATCTAGGAATGGAATTTATGTTAAATGCTGAAAACTTATGCATCAAACTCCATACCTCATTTTGGTAGCTTTTCAAATGTGGCGATAAGTAATGTACGGATTTTATTACCTGCATAACCATGATTTATGAATCACCAAATACTACCAAATTCCATACGTCCATATCCAAAGCTTTCCTGAGTCCTTGTAGAAGTGCTTCATACTTGGCCGTGTTATTAGTTCATTTGAACTCTAACCGGCAAGCAACAAAAGTCTTATTACATGTAGGATCGATGAGTACACAACCAGTGCCTGCTCCTTCTTTGTATTTGGATCCATCAAATTATAAGGACCATATATGTTCGTCGTTGGAAGTAATTGACATATTTGGCAAAGTTGATGTTTGAGTGTATGTTACAACTTCAGATTGTTGCACAGGATCAGTGATATGAAAGATTTTGATCATGAAATTACCAAAGAAGGTATTCATTCTCTACATTTCAAATGAATTAGAAGATGTAATGAAAGGTTCATTTGCATCATTAAGATCCGTTACGGTATTCTTAATATAACATTCTTTGTTTATCCTTATTTTGTTGGGTTGTCCATTTGCAAGCAGCCACAAGTGAGAGCAATCTGTGGCAAAGTAACCGTGCAACTGCTCCGACCAATCCCTTCTTAGGAACAAGCCATAAACTTTAGGGATATCAACAATGATAATATTAATTATCTAATGAACCTTTGGATTGGATGATAATCTAATTAGCACATTCTTAAGATCACCAATAACTTTAACGTTAGTTCGATCTAGCTGAATGATTTTAAGATCAAAAGGTTTAACTTCTACATTAAGTTTTTGGCAAACAGATAGAGCATCATGTTTGATGATGCACCAGAATCGACCATGCAATTATGTAAATTCCTATTAAAAATTTCAAAGGTTAACAAAAAAGGAGGGACATTTTTTCGAGCGTTAACAATAGAATTATGTTGATTTTTAGTTGTTGTCCCTAAAACAATTTTATCTATATTTGCTACAATTTTTTCTACTAAGTCCCTTTATCTGGAGGTTTAGATGTCATTTTAGTTGGGACCTTTTTGGTTGTATTTGAATCAATTTCTGCTGATTTTTTGCTGCTAGGATTGCTATTTTTACTGTTTTCAGTGATACTTTGAAGCATTTTCTGCAAAATAAGGGGAAATTTCAGCAATTCAAAAACATAAATATTAGCCCTCAATTTTTTCACATCTTCAATTAAATTGTATTCTAAAATTAGGGCTGCTAATCTTTGTTTCATTTCAGCTTGCTTTGATTTTTTCGGAAACACATTTTTATTCACCTCAGAAGGGGATTTTTTTTGCGTTTTGCTTCTTGTGTTGTAGGGGTGGACAGTTTTGAAGTTTTCTTGGAAAATCCTATCTGATAGGTGACCAAAAACAGGAGGAGATGAATCTTCCTCTTCCGATACCTCTTCCTCTACTACATCTTCAGAATTATCAGGAGGAACAAAATTAGAATTATCATGTTCTTCTAAAATGGTTTGCAAAGCATACTGTAAACTTTCGAAATTTAGACCTTTTGTGGTCGGGTTTGGCTGGTTGGGAAGAAAAGGTTTTCTGAAAGAAGGTTTAAAACTTCCTTTTCTTGTTGATGCCTCCTCGACTGATCTCTTCAAGTCAATGACCTGGATGGACAATTTTTGGAAAGCTTTCCGCAATCTTTCTAAGCCTAAATTTTCTTGTTAATTCTTAAGTTGAGGTGGTCTAGTGAGAATTTCTACTTTCTTATTAGAATATGAGGTTGTTTCAGCTTCACTGCTAAGATTGTATTTAAAGCTTAATATATCCTTTTCAATTTGACTCACCTCCTCAAAGGCTTCTAACAAGGTGTTCTTTTTAGACATTTTGACCCATATGGCTATATTATTGTGCAAGGCTTTATCATAATATGCAACAATTAGACTTTCCACAGGCATCGAATCTGCAGGGATTTTATTCTTTAAAGTAAGAAAGCTTTGGTTAAATTATTTCACTTTTTCCTTATGATTCATTTTTAGTCCGGAGAATTCCATAACCAAGACTTCAGGAGATTTATCATGTCCAAATGTTTCCAAGAAACAAGTTTCAAACTTGTCCCAATACATGATGGTTTGGGGCTACTGAGAAAAATACCTTGTGGAGGCATTTCCCTCAAAAGTATAAGGAAATAATATGCATACTACATCCTTGTGCTCAACGCTTCAGAGTCTAATGGACAACATAAATTTTTTGATGTGATCTTCAACGGATTGTTTCAAATCTAGATCAAATTTAGGCAACCACTTCTCTGGATGTTTTGGTAATGGGTGTTGAGGTATGGGTATAGCCACGACATCTTGATCAAGCCAAGGTCTGGCAGGATTGTTTTGGTTTACCATGGGAGTTGGTGGTGTCGAAGGCTGAGATGGTTCTGATGAAGAACTGCCTTCATCTGAAGATTCTCCTCCTGAAGAGGATGGAGATGAACCAGGTGGGGAAGGTGGGATACCAAATCCCCCAACTCCAAGGATAGTTGTTTCAATAAGATTGATAATATTATCGCCTAAATGGTTTTCAGGAAAACCAGTGCCTTTGAGCTATTCTTGGATATCTGTGAAATCAAGAGGTTGATTAAGTGGCCTACCAGGTTGTTTGATATGAGCTAAGGCACTATGAATTATGATAAGTGACTAACGAACAATTTCTTGGACATTGACCCCTTGATGAATTGGTGTGACCAGTTCAACAAGAATATCAGGGTTATTGATTGAGGTAGTTGTTGTTTCAAGTGTAACTTTATTGTCTGAGCAACTACATGTTACGCCATGAGAGCGAGTGTGTGGGGGAGGAGTCTTGCAACCTCCACGTGCCATCAATTAAATTCAGGCCCTCCTTCTAGCACCATTTTTTTACGGGCGTAAGTGACACACCATCAATTGGAAGGTCAAATCCAAACAAGGGTTGTCTAAATAACCCAAGTCGTTTGGAGTGAAATGACCTGGTGGGTTTAATGGCTCCATTGGCCAACTAAAATCCTAAAAAAAAAAAAAAAAAACTGATCTAAAAGAAACTACAATACTATTTACATGAATTTAAATATCTACAAGTGTTAAAGAAGAAACATAAATGTGATTATGAACAGGGTATTTACAATTTGCAAGTTTTGGTGGATGTCTTGCGAAATCAATGTTTTTTCAATTATTTAAGAAGTAGATAAAGAAAGAACATCCATTTTATATATTTTTTCATTTAATAACTTAAAATCTAATAACTCTAAAATACTAATAAAACATAATTTGAAACAAGAACATAATAAGAGTCAAAGCCAATTTAAACTGTTCCTATTTCAATAAGAAATAAACTAATAAGAGAAATAGAATACGAGTAAAACTAACCTGAGATTAATCAACTAATGAGTTTATGCCTCTATGCAGTTAAAACTCCCAACTATATTTCTTGTGAGGAGAACCTATAACATGCTTGTGCTAACATCTCCAGAGTAAACTCAAAGGTATTTTTGGGGCAAAGATATAAGAGCAGAGTAATAAACATATAGATCCAATGATCTTGTAATGATGAACACTTATAGTAAAAAAAAATTAATATAAAGAACTCATGTAATACATCACTCAACATCAAGCATAAATCAATGATATTTAAACGACATAATGATCACATATGTGATATATGAACAACAATTTACAGATAGAATTGAAAGTGTTGAATAAAATGAAATATCATGTGTTGATAAGACTAAATTTGTACAACATATTAACATTCCATAATATAAAAGGCATAACGTAATGGGAAAGCTCCATGCTGGTCTAAAGCCAAAGAGTGAAAATCTTGTCCATATAGTCTTGAAAGTTACATGTCCATAATGTGTCCAAATCCAAGATGTTTATACTAGCAAGACTGAACAATATTTAAACTAATTCAGGATCCAAAGGCTCATATCATACAAGATAGAGTTGAATCCCCCAAAATCAAATAATATTACAAAAATAGTGAACTGGAAACCACTCATACAAAAGTTGGTTTGTTCAAAATTAAACCAAAGTTTGATAAAACATAAAAAAGGAGAAACTACTGAACATTTGAGCATATAATTGAAAGTATTTTCTCTAGGTGATCAACAACACAATCTTCCATTTCCTAAGAATAACAAAACCAATTTGATATATTAGAAAAAACAATTACTAATTACTAATTATTATTCAAAAGAGATTGGCTACAGAATCATAGATTATGTAGCTAGTCTTATTTTTAGCAAATGAAATGAAAATTCAAATCTACATTTTGACTTTGATAACAAAATTGAATGAAATCAAAACAAAATCATTTTACCATTAAAATTAGCGAAAGAGGGATCATACAGTTCATAATTTATAATTTCTTTGACATTGGTCGTGTTCTTAATGATTATATTTCCATCCCTCTTGATTCGTTTATTCTCCCTCTCTATATGTGCCTTGAGATCAAAGTTCTCTTGTTTCAACAGAGTGTTCTAAGAAGTTAAGGTTTTAATTCAGGCCTGTAAGAAAGGAGCATATGTATAGTAACGTTCTACCCAGTCGAGGAAACTATCACAGTGTATCGGGGTGATGACAGATCGACGTGGGATACAATCGACAATGGGTGCTTCAATATTACCTATGGCTTGTTCCAGATCATGCCTGATACCCAAAAATCCTTATTTACCCTTAAGACATAGGGGTAAATTTGTCACGAAATCATACTATTCAACATGGGTGATAGCTTCTCTCCTAGAGCACTGATTTTCTAGGTCTTCACGAGCCGAGAAATCCTCTATCTCATGATCTAAACACTCATCGATCTCGATTGGTTTGATCAAGCTCAGATGATTACCCTTTCGGTTTCTTAGTTTTCTAGAGATCATATGACCAACATTCTTATTCTTGAAACTTAAATCTGTGCTCTGTTGTTTCCTTCCTTTACGGAGATTCTTGACAACATATTTAACATTAATGTTTAAACTAGAATAATTCATAGACGCATGAGGATCTTTTTCCTTTGATTCAACAATCACTTGTTCCAGAGATCTTCCAGGTGAAAAACTACATGATAATCCTTTATCTAGAGGGGTTTCATCAATAAATTTTGGTCAATCAATTGAATTAACCAAATGGATTTCAACCAATGGCTTGTCCGAGTTAGGGTTTGCAATTAAAATAGGGTTGGTTGTAGATTCAGCCTGGGTGAAGTTGGTTCTCATCAGAAAGATATCCCAGTTGTCACCTATCTTCGACAGATTTTAATGATTCCATGGTGAAACAGACTCAAATTGATACCATGTCGCTTGTAACGCTTGGACATTTTGTAAAGACTCATAAATAGGTAAAAGGGAATATCCAACTCAAACCCTATGAAATTCATAAGCAAATGGATATGGTACAAAACAACTAACCCGTATCGTCCCTCACATGTAACAAATTGCTTCAGAATTAAAAGTAGACTATGCCATCTAGGTTTTAACGGAGCGATAGGAATACCTTTTATACAACAAGTGGTTTTATGGGAGGTCATAAATAAACTCCACGGGACCTCTTCTATTTTTTCACTTTTAAACCACCTCTTGCCTTTTGATGGGAGCCCTATCGCTTTTCTCACAAAATCCTCTGTCAATTCCAACTGTATATCTCCAATCTTGTCTCTGAAGTCGTCAAAGGTTTGTACGAAAGATTTTGCAACCTGGAGATTATAGCCCTCGAACAAATTGAGGAATACATCCCACCCATGATCCTTTAGGTCATCAATAGCGTCGTCATGGGATAACAAATATTGACACCCATTCGGCTCGATACGGACTATGTGTACCATTACCACTATGACAAGGATGCAACAAAAATCACCTGGGATAGGTTTAGGTTTTGAACGGTCAAGCAATAGAAACAGGTCTGAGTGAAAAGTGAAGGCATGAAAATAGTATAGCCTGGGGGATATCATAACTCAGATAGGAGATTTAGGGAGAACGAAAAACCAGAGGGTTCATAGAATCCAAAACCATCTCTCGCGATGAGTGCCAAAACCTACAGAGTACAAAACCCCATGCGCATAATGAATAGTTTCATTAATGTTTTGGGCCAACAAGGTAAGGAGAAAATGCAAGTACAACATGCATGTACTCGTTTGCATAAATGTTGATATGAAAATTAAAATCATGAGAAGAATATCAACAACTAACCAAGGTTTTTCATGCATTAAAACATTTCAACAATGAACTATCGAACCAATGAATTCATACCAACCATAATAAAAAAAAAAACTGATAATGGACTAATCAACCATTTCACAAGATTTTAATTTTAATCACATATGGGTGGATTTTTAAAATGATATTTCTAAGGTAAAATGTTATGAAACCAAGCCAATTTTTGTTCTTAAAATTCATGCTTACAGTCATGAATTAAAAACAAAAACAAGCAAAAGTGAAAATGATAAAGATTCAATAAGGTATGCTTTAATCCAATAATCGCTTCGAAACTCAAAAATAAAAACATTTACAAATCAGAGATGATGGAAGCTACAAAAATGTGTAATCTCTTTTGATCGTGTTAAGTATAAAAAATCATGTGTGGCTGCCAACAGGGGGGTAGAGGATCTGTCTCATCTTTAGTTTGTGGATGACAATATTATAATGGTAACACCTACAGTAAAATAAGTGGATTCTTTCAAAAAAATCCTGGAGCTATTTAAACTTGCTTCTGGCACTTTCATTAACCAGGAGAAATCCCATATGATTTTCTTCAACACTCCCCCCACTATTCAAAGACATCTAACCACCTTGCTTGTTTTCCAACCCTCTTCCCTCCCAACTAATTATTTAGGATCCCCCGTTCTATCCAAATCCATCCACGACCCTTCCTGGGAGGTTATTATGGCCAAACTAGAAGCTAAACTGAGTGGTTGGACCCATCGTTCTCTTTCCTTTATAGGATGTATTCTCTTGATCAAGATTGTCCTCTCTTTCCTCCCCTTTACCTATTCTCAGTTCTAGTTGCCCCTTTGAATTATGTCAAAAAATATTGGTCCCTCCCGTGCAAGTTCTTGTGGGGTGGTCCATCAAAAGAAAATAAATGACCTTTGGTGGTGTGGGACACTCTTTGTATACAAAAGTCCTAGGGGGGATTGGGCATCAGGGACCCCTAGGTTTCTAGCAATACCCTAGAAATGAAACTCTGGTGGATATGGATAAAGTCTCCTTCATCCCTTTGGGCCAGGCTGTAGAGGAATAAGTATTTCCCTAGAATCCCACTTCAGAGCTTAATTAGAGATGACAGAAACATAAAGGGATCCCTAATTTTGAATAATGCATGGCAAAACCATGTTCTGTTTCAATATCAATGCTTATGGGAAATTCATAATTGGTGTTCAACCCTCTTCTAGGATGATGTGTGGGATCATCGTCCAATATTATGGGATGACATCAAGTATCAAAGCCTCCACCTTTCCATAGAACATGCCAGTTGGGTGAAGCTTCACCATTACTGGACATCCAAGCAAGCAAGATGAATTCCTTTCATAAGAACTTGGAATCCTTCATAGGAATGGCCAATTCAATTGTTAGGGTCCTAACACGAACATAGGTAGAACAATATATTCGGATGTAATAAAGGTCAATATTAATAAGGAATTTCAATAAAATAGAATAAGGCGGATGTATGAAGACCTAATAGAAGCTTCTGCTTCTAGAACGATCTTCCTCTAGATGCGTCTTTTTAGTATAAATAGGAGTCGAGGGTATGAGAACCGTAGCTTGGATATTATTGTAATAGAGCTCTTCTCAACTAGAGGTTGCCCCCTCGAAGAGGCCCGTGAACATTGATTTCATATTCAAAGTGTTATTTCTGTTGTTATTCTTATATCATTTCAGTGTTATTGTGGTGAATGTTATGGTTATATTGTTGTTATTCTTCCATTACTAGCATTTTATTTCTGTTCTGCATACATTTTATATCTGGTATATTACAATTGGTATCAAAGCACTTTCCTCGGTAGAAAGTGTGGGTTAATTTTTTTTTCAGGGTAGAGACGTATTCCGGCATCTTTAAGCCATGGAGTTCTGTTGTTATGCGCATAAACCCACGGTTGAGGGATTCATACACACAGGAAATACAAGTAGTACTTAAGCGCACATCTGTTGGCCATGCTTGTAACCCATGTTGGTACCCCTTTGAGTGGTAGCACATCAGACAACACCTGTGTATGGATCAACATATATTACTTGAATCCCTCATTAGATAAACCAATCGACCGTCTGACTACTATAGTGTCACCGAGAACAACACTCGGGAAGATACTCTCTAGTACCTGGGTAGTCGGGTAGTACAGCTAAGGGTACGATCTATCCTCCTTAGTTAGTGTCTTGAGATATTGGGCCGAGTACTACTGTTGGACCCCACACGTATATCAAAGAGCTATAGCATAGGGAAAACCCTTGTTTGTAGAACCCTTGAATACCTAACCCTTGGGGACAGGAACATAAACAAATTAAAACAGACAAGATCTATTGTCGTGCAACTGTGTTCGAGTTTCCAAGTAAATACACATTTCTTTCTGGTTAAGCATTTGGGCATTTCTCTCTGCAGTATTCTTCATACCGGAGTATAACTCCATAAAGAAAAAGAAAAAAGTCTGGAAAAATTTTCACCATTATTTCAGACCTATTCCATTGGATTCATCTCTTCACCCTTATCACATTCATTCATATCATTTTTTCGGCAAAAAGTTTTTACCCCGCCCGCCCCTTTTCAGTTCCCCCATCCTCATGGCCCATAATTGTAGCCAATACTTGGAAGATCACTTCAACACCTTGCAATCTGGTCTCATTGAAACCCAATAAGAAGTGAAACAACTCAGTGCTAATGTTTCCGCCATCAATACAACCATGCAGTCCTCAATGGGCGAAATCAAACAAGACCTCACCACCTAGCTTGAATTAGTCTTTTCATCACTCTGCACCAAATTTCATATCCCTACAGATAACCCTTCCTCTTCCTCACCCCGACATACTGAAGGTAACCATTCATCTCATTCCCATACCTTGCAGAACCATCACTTTCAATGTGACCTACGCCTTCCACGGGTGGATGTGACCAAATTTGATGGCTCGGACCCCACTGGTTGGGTAACCCAAATGGAATATTACTTCTCTTTATACAACATTACAGATGACTTGGCCAAAATCCGATATGGTGTTCTCCATCTAGATCAAGAACATTGACAATGGTGGCAATGGAGAAAAAATTCGAGTCAAGGGTATATTGCTTGGACACAATTTGTGGTAGATCTTTATGAATGCTTTGACACTAACACCAACCATTTGGGTCATTTGACAAAGCTGAAACAATTAGGAACAGTGGAAGACTTTATAGCTACCTTTGAGCGCCTGGATTTTAGAACAGAGGGCATGTCTGATGCCTTTTTCCGAGAGTGTTTTATCAGCGGCCTCAAGGATGAAATTCGGGCCCATGTCCTCATGGTTCGGCCTGAGAGTTGGGTGGAGGCTACCAAAAGAGCTAAAGAAGCACAACAGGTTGTATCTTCTCAAAACCACAAACCCTTCTTCATCCCTTGCCCTAAACCAGTACATCCCACTGCTCCCTCTGCTCCACTAAAGATCCAAAAATTGACCCAGGTTGAAATGGATGAATGCCAACTCAAAGGCCTTTGTTATAACTGTGATGACAAATATTTCCCAGGCCACAAGTGTAAAGAACAAAATCATTTTATGGCCATCTCCGAGGATATTTCAAAAGAAGATAAAGAAACTCCCTCTATGTCTGAATCACCTGAATCCACTGACATAACCCCTCCCTCAGACCCTCCCGAAGTAGAACTAGTCATTTCCCTCAATGCTCTCACTGGCTTCTCCGCTCTCTAAACCCTCAAGCTAATTGGTTACATCAAGCATCGGAAGGTCATCATTCTGGTTGATAGTGGCAGCACCCATAATTTTATTCATCGCGACATTACTCAATAAAATCATTGCTACATCCATGCCATCAATAATTTCCAAATCATGATTGCCAATGGTAGTTCCATGAAATGTGGAGGGCATTGTGAAAATGTGTGTCTCCAAATTGGTGACTACCACCTGAAATCCCATATGTTTTCTATTAGCATGGGAGGTTGTGACATTGTGCTGGGTGCAGACTGGCTAAGGACTTTGGGTCCCATTCTCATGCATTTTAAATACTTAACCATGCAATTCAACCAGGAGGGCCACCAATATAAGTTCCAAGGCATCACCACTGGTTCACCTGAGATCATTAGTTCCCATCGCATGGAAAAGTTGCTCAAAAAGGGTCATTCTAGTGTTATCGCCCAACTCCATGCCATACAAGAAACAAAGACACCCTCGGTACCGCAAGACCTCCAAGCCATCCTTTCTAAACATCAATTGGTCTTTTCCACTCCCCAAGGCCTCCCTCCTTCCCGTGGTGTTCATGATCATTCCATTCCCCTTGTACCAGGAAGCCTTCCTCCCAATATCCATCCGTATCGTCACCATTTTTCCCAAAAAAATGAAATTGAGAAAATGGTCCAGGAACTCCTTAATGTAGGCATTATCCACCCTAGTACGATCCCCTATTCATCTCTTGTGGTCATGGTCCTGAAGAAAGAAGGTTCTTGGCGAATGTGTCCTGACTTCCATTCCCTCAAAAAACTTACCATCAAAGACAAATTCCCCATTATTGTCATTGATGACCTCCTGGATGAATTAAGTGGAGCCCAATTCTTCACTAAACTGAATCTTCATTCGGGCTACCACCAGATACGTATGAAAGAGCCAGATATCCCCAAGACTGCCTTTAGAGCTCATGAGGGCCACTATGAGTTTTTGGTCATGCCCTTTGGCTTGTGTAATGCCCTCTTCACCTTCCAAAGACTCATGAATCATGTCTTTTGTCCTTTTCTCTACCATTTTGTCTTAGTTTTCTTTGATGATATCCTCATCTTTAAAAAAACCTGGACAGACCATCTTGCTCATGTGTATCGAGTCCTCCATCTACTCTCTCAGCACCAACTTTTCCTAAAAAAGTTTAAATGTGCTTTTAGCGCCTCAGAAGTAGAATACTTGGGTCATCTGGCTGGAAAAGATGGTGTTAGGGTGGATCCTAAAAGGATTGAAGCTATGCAAGACTGGCCTCACCCAAACACTCTTAAGATCTTGCGTGGATTTCTAGGCTTAACAGGGTATTATCACAAGTTTGTTAATAATTATGAAAAGATTGCAACACCTCTCACTGCTCTCCTAAAAAAGAACTCTTTCACTTGGACTCCAGCCGCTGCTCAAGATTTTCAAACCTTGAATATTGCCATGTGCACCACTCCAGTCCTCACCCTTCTCGATTTCACAAAGACCTTTGTGTTGGAATGTGATGCCTCGGGGAAAGGAATTGGTGTTGTCCTTATGCAAGAGAGTCGACCTTTAGCCTTTACCAACAAGCAACTATCTGAAATAAATCTAGGCAAATCCATCTATGAAAAGGAAATGTTGGCTATTCTGCATGTCGTGGATTTGTGGAATCCTTATCTATTGGGGAAACGGTTCCAAATTAAGACAGACCATCAAAGCCTCAATTATTTTCTGGAACAATGCATTTCCTCCCCAGAACAACAAAAATGGGTGACTAAACTCTTTGGATATGATTATGAGATCATTTATAAGAATAGAAAAAACAATGTGGTTGCATATGCACTTTCCCGCAAATATGAATATGAAGGATCCCTTTTTTCTCTTTCATTCATTGTACCAGATTGGCTCCAATCCATTCGCCAGGAATGGCTACAAGATCCCAAAAGTTCGCAGTTGATCCAGCAGTTGCAGTCCAATGCTCTAGCTTCCCCAGGGTACTCTTGGCTCCATGAGGAACTTTGATACAAAGGCCATTTGTATTTAAGTAAACAATCAAATCTTAAATCCACGGTACTTTCTGAGATTCATGCTACACCCACAGCAGGGCACTCCGGGTGCACCAAAACCTATGACAGGGTTAAATGTTCCTTTTTCTGGGATGGCATGAAATAGTACATTCGTAATTTTGTAGATGAATGTGACATATGTCAACACAACAAGGGAGAAACAGCAAAATCATCGGGCACACTATAACTACTCCCGATGCCACCTGCTATTTGGAAGGATTTCTCTATGGATTTTATTACCAGCTTACCCAAATTAGGAAATAAATCCATCATCATGGTGGTTTTTGATCGCCTTTCCAAGTATGCTCATTTATGTTCCCTTCAACACCCATTTACAACATCCATGGTGGCTCAAATCTTCATGGATCAGGTCTTCAAGCTTCATGGCATGCCGCACTCTATTGTTTCTGATCGCGACCCAACTTTCACAAGAAATTTTTGTCAAGAACTGTTCAAGATACAAGGCACAATATTGCATCTCAACACAACTTATCATCCCCAGACTGATGTCCAAATAGAAGTTGTCAACAAGTGTTTGGAAACATATTTGAGGTGTTTTGCCTTGGAAAAGAAAAATCACTGGGCTCAATGGTTACCCCTAGCTGAATGGTGGTACAACACTTCATACCATATAGCTACATGCATGACTCCTTTTGAAGAGGTATATGGACAGAAACCACCTTCAGTTCTCTCATACTTATCGGGTGACTCAAAGGTCCAAGTGGTTGACCTAACACTTACAGCTCAAGAGGCTATTCTTCGTACCCTCAAAGAGAATTTCGTCATGGAACAGAATTGCATGAAGCAACAAGAAGATCAAGGTCACTCTGAATGTCAATTTGTAGAAGGGGATCAGGTGTTTATTCGATTGCAACCTTACAAGCAAACTTCCCTCAAGGTCGAGCATTGTCAGAAGCTAACGCCCAAATTTTATGGTCCTTATACCATGCTCAAGCGTGTGGGACAAGTTGCTTATCAGTTAGCTTTGCCCAGCCATTTGAAGCTACATCCTATTTTTCATGTTTCATGCTTAAAGAAGGTGATTGGCGCTAAGTGCCAAATTCAAACCAACCTTCCAGAGTTAGCTAAAGAAGGATCCATTTGGCTACAACCAAAAGAAGTTTTGGACCAGCGTGAGCATCGCCTACGTCAGAGAACCATCAAGGAAGTGCTAGTCCAGTGGAAAGATACAACTCCAGTAGACGCCACTTGGGAACCAACTACCATTCTACAGCAATTTCCTCATCTCAAGCCTTGAGGACAAGGTTGTTTTTAAGGGGGCAGACATAACCCACACATAGGTAGAACAATATATTCAGATGTAATAAAGGTCAATATTAATAAGGCCTTTCAATAAAATAGAATAAGGCAGATGTAAGAAGACCTAATAGAAGCTTTCGCTTCTAGAAGGATCTTCATCTAGATGCTTCTTTTTAGTATAAATAGGAGTCGAGGGTATGAGAACCCTATATTGGATATTATTGTAACAGAGCTATGCTCAACTAGAGGTTGCCCCCTCGAAGAGGCCTGTGAACATTGCTTTCAGATTCAAAGTGCTATTTCTGTTGTTATTCTTATATCATTTCAGTGTTATTGTGGTGAATTTTATGGTTATATTGTTGTTATTCTGCCATTACTAGCATTTTATTTATGTTCTACATACATTTTATATCTGGTATATTACATCAATGGAATGATCAAACTAAAGACATGGATATGACAATTTTGCAAGAATTCTAGTTCTAGGTTAGAGATGATGCAAACATCATTATATGGGGCTGGTGAGGAGATGGATAATTTAGAGTAAAAAAAACCTATTTATCCTTGCAGGACCCAGGGGTCAGCCAAAAACTCCCTATATGGGGGAAAATTTGGTTGAACTCCCTTTGGCCTAAAATTTATAATTTCCTTTGGTTGGTTGCGAATAAAAGGATTTTAACTTGGGACCATCTTCTTCACAAAGGATTTGTAGGACCTTTGATATTTTCTCTATGTCTTGAAACCGAAGAGACTCTAGACCACCTTCTAGGAAAATACAATTTTTTTATGTAGATATAGGATCAAAGGACAAACAAATTCATAAGAATATACATGAAAACAAACAATGTGACATGATCCATTGAATTTTTGGGCACTAAGCCATTCAACAACTCCATAATCAATAGATATTGGGAGATATTTTTGGGATTTCTCATGTGGAATGTGTGGAAAGAAAGGAACTGAATATTTTTCAAAGATAAAGTCCTTACCAGGAACCAAATTTGGAAAATCATCTGCATCAATATGAAATAATCCATCGATGTAACTCCATGGTCGACCTGAGACCTCAAGCTAGAGTTTTCTAAGGAAACCATATTTAGAAAATTGAATATGGGGTCATGCTGGAACCATAATTCGCTGGCTTTGAAAGTGGAAAAATATCAAATTCATGACCATTGGATTCCTCCCTAGGTGGGTTTAATAAAACTAAATTTTGATGGAGTAGCTAAGGGGAATCCCAGCTTGACAGGAGCAGGAGGAGTCTTCAGGGACCACAACAGAGAGGTAATCCTTATCAATGAATAATTTGGTAAAATTGGTAGGGTTATGTTGAGGAATAACACTAGCTAAGGATCTTGGCTTCCCAGCCATGTCGGTAGAAGGTGATTCCCAGTTGACTATCAAAGGCCTCCAAAAAATCGTGAAAGGGGTGAAGGATGATAGGGTTTCTCATAACTGGAGGATTAGCCATGGTCTGTCTAAGCTTGGGAGCATGGTCACCTCTCTAGCGGCCATCATCCAATAACATATCAGAAGAAAGGAACATTCAATGGGAGAATGCATGGCCAACCTCGATGTCATGTTGCAGGAGTCACATCGGGTTTGGTGACTGGGGGACCCAATTCTTGTAGGGATGAAAGAGCATGTCCATGGATGCTACCACGTCGACCTGACCATGTGGAGCGTTGGGTATGAGATGGCTAGGTATACCTCCCAATAGATTGGTCTGAATCATGAAATAGGATAGGAAGAAAAGTGGCCAATATCAGACATCGAAGGTGCAACAGATGGAAGGACGCTCACCCATGTAGGTGTTTTGTAACCCGATATGAGCCTAGAGGACAAACAACATTCTTGGCCCATGCATGAAAATGAGAACCATTCTCATTATGAGGAAGATGAAAACTTCTAGAGGGATCCCAAGGATCGGGTGTCCCAGGTCTGTTACAATTATTACTAAGCATTCCATTGATGATAGATAGATCCCTTGGTACCGGTATGAAATACCAAGCTACTAATTAGGAGATGGAGCGACTGCACACTGCGAGTGATCTTGATAGCTCTAGATCATTGGTAAATATTCCAATCTCCTACCGATCCATTATGGAAACTTGAAAAATGTACCTCTAGTGCAGGCTCCCTAAATCCGAGTACTACCCTAGTAACTCTAATGATTTATTGTTTAGGGATAAATATGAGAGAAGGTTGTATATAAGCCTTGTAAGGAGCTTCTCTAATATTTTCTTTTTCCCAATCCCTCTGTCGCTTCTAAGTATGGAAAGTAGGTTAAAGGCAAGGGGGAGAATGGCCCGCCGCTAGAATAAGAAGAACAAGAGGTTTTTGGTAGGCCTCCATTACAAGGGAGCTTCCTTATCAAGGGGTTAAGGTCACCTCTCCAAAGTAGAGAAGGAATACTGATCCACAGAGGAGAATTTTTGGGTCCACTGCTTGATGGACGAAATTAGGTTAGCATATGCCATCGATGATTGAGTTTTAGCCTAGCATCGGAGGACCAAGGAAGACGAGATAATAAAGGAAGCGGAAAAATGGGTGGTTGACCCAATGAACCCTCATACCAGAGATACCCATTACTTAATGATGGTCAAGGAATTGGTAGCCCAAGATGTCATCAAAACTAGGAAAGAGAATGTTGAAACCCTCCACACAATTCACATTTTGGAGGGTAAATTCAAGGTTTATTGTAGGGCCCAACATGGTATCAAGTTCATGATTAATCAACTGTATCAGTGCTTGAATTAGCATGGGTGATTTTAGAATGCCTAGTCTCCTCCATGATCCCTCCAATGCCCAATTATGGTCGATGATGAGGATGAACAACTTTGGGCAGAGGAAGGTCAAACCTGGGACGAGATAGCCCGTAAAGGAAAGTAGGAAGCAGGGAGCCACATCGAGACTTCTGGGATTAAGTGGCTGCCAACTCCCCAGTAGGTTTTGAAAGTATGTTCTGTTTTGGTTAGTTCGGTTTTGTCTTTGGTTAGCTTGTTAGCGGCCTTAGGATATTATCTCAAGCTTTTTTTTATGGGAACACCTCCGGAACTCTATATAAAAAATTTCAACTATGATGATCCGAATAGTTCTGAATAGGGTTTAGGGGTCTGGTTTCCTTTTTTTGGTAGACCCCCTTGTTCAATCATTTTTGTACTATATTGTGATATAATATAACTTTCTTTCCTTTTTAGTTTAAAAAAAACAATATTGAAGATTTGTATGATAACTTTACATTGAATTTTTCAACTTGCATAAATAAGTACTCTTTCAATACATCTTTCAAAAAGAAAATTTAACCAATTAACTAATCTTTGGTATGATAAATATTGCAAGATTGATAGGATAAATATTAGATATTCCCTAGATTAATTCTTAAACACTATTAAAATAAAAGAGTACAAAACTCTTCTTAAAAGAAATAAACATAAATACATAAAATAATAAGGAGAAACATTTTAACTCAAAAGGCTAAAGAGAATACATAAGCATTTTAAATCTTAAGGATGAAGAGAATTGTAATATTTCTATGGGTGGATGCAACTTGTAACTTAAAAAGATTTATGAATACCCTATATTTTAGTTAACAACCAAATCCTTCTCATTACAAAAAATATTTTCACTCTAGAAAAGGAGAATAGATAACATTTTAACTCAAAAGGCTAAAGCGAATTGTAATATTTCTATGGGTGTGTTGACCAGTCAACACACCCTAAAAGTCTATGTTCATTTTTTACTTTTGGGTACCACTTGATCCTTTACACTATCTGTTTTTCCTTCAGTATGAAATTGATACCTACGCTTGTTTCTTATGTTTCATGCTTAAATTTTCTAAATTTCTCCTGAACATACAACAAAGAATCATCTTAAGCGTTAAAGGGTCCTTAATAATCTACTTAGGGAATCGACAAAATAAATATTTACCTGACGTGCTTAGGAGTCCGACATCAGTAAATGTTAAAGGTGATGAAAGTCATTTGAGGAGTTTAAAATAACACCAAACATCGATCTTCATTAGCATCGGCATTCGAAAGTATTTCTTTTTATGATTGACAGGGGTATCACTGAAGACAGACCCATTCGGCTTCGACAGGAAAATGAAAAGGTAAACGTCGCGCAAAGAGGAAAGCATTATCACCAATCACCAACACCCGAAGCAATTTTGACGTCGGAGAGTTACAAAATAAAATACACATTAAAATTTTACATTTAAAATTACCGATCCCCGACAACACTCAAGTATAGATAGTCGCAATATCTTCCTCCTTTAGTGCTTTCAACATAAGTAGATCCCTTAAGTGCAATCCTTACTCACCATCCAAATGATAAATTTGTGTTCAAATATTTTAAGTAACCTCGGGTTAATAAGCCATGTCAACGTCGATCAATATTGGGAGATTTAGAGAAAACATATCAAAAATTTCACATCTGCAAAAAATAACAATTATAAAATCACATAATCTGCAAAAAACTCAGATAAAGGAACGTAGTTAATTTACATCCAAAAGGGAACGTTATACATTCAAGGAGCTTCAAGTTTTTCATGTAATTAGAAATTTCCCGCCAAACTTGGGCTACATGCGAACATGTATCATCAGCATCTTTTCTGACTGACCCGGTCACAGTGAGAATAAAAAACTCTTACAACAAGAGGGAAGAAATGTTAAGGGACACTTTGGGGAACCCAAAGCAGGGGGGTCACCCATTATGCATCTCTTACACGCGCACCCTCTCTCGGACTGCTTCTCGCACCATGTAACATTTCCTTTTCCTTGTTCGCTGCCATCCTCTGTGCCTTGCGCAACTACACAATTGTGTCTTGAGCTTCTCAAAGCTATCTCTAGAGCCAAACTGTGCTTCCTCTGCAACCCTGCAACACTGATACTCCCTGGTTCTTCACCGCAAACTAGCTCCGCAACTCCCTGTTTTCTTGATAGAGTTCAGCTATCGCGAGCTGTGATTTCTCTAACTACTATATGGGACTCTTAACAGGAGAACCCAATCCTTTTACCCTCCCCTTTTGTCCCCCGCTTCCTTCACTGGCAGTCTCCCCAAGCCTCGACCAGTTAGTAAGCATCATACACCCTTCAATGGTCAGATATACACTCAACTCAACTCGGGGGTGGTCTCCCTCCCTTTTTCCCATGTATTTCCTAGGCCTCCCTCTTCTCTGTGGTGTCCGAAGATCTAGGGGCATGGCCCCTATCATACCTCTTTAAGGCATACTTCCCTCCACCCCAAATTCTGCTAGAGGCGCTGACACCTTCCCTGAGAAAATGCTTGTACCTCCCGTCAAAGCTTCAAAGACATTGGGAGCCAATAAGAAGGAATCCCAGGCATGTTGGGGCTCAGACCTGGCATTCCAGCTACCTCGTAAACCCCGTCCCTTGTTAGGGGATTATTCCATAATTCAATGACGTGGTGGCTCGGATGCCTATAGGTGATAAGGACCATTGTGCCAAGTCTTGCCTGAATAAACGCACAAGATCAACATCACAGAGGCACAAACTAGACATATGCATGGAATTCCCCACAAAATTCCTATAATTTATAGCCAAACAAAGAAGCAAACTAGAGCGTGCCAAAATAACACTCACGCTTCGTGATGAGATACCTTGAAGACTTAGCATGTCACAACTACTCGTCAAACACAATCGAGAATGCTTAAAGCACTGCCGAACAAAGTTCCAGAGAATGTGCAGTATGATCGTTCCAATTTCTTTAAACTCCTCGTATCCCATTATTGATGAATGATAGTTGACACACTTGGTGATATGGGTTCTGGAGGCATTTAATGACTTCCTTACTATGATACTCAATCTTCTGGGAGCATACACATGCACGCTCAACTCTGGCATATTTTCCCAGTCCCAAAGGTCGAGCAGCCACTATGATGGCTCCAATGCACGTATCCATCATAATCGATTTACTATGCTATGGAGCAACGACATGACTCATTTAAACTGAAGAAGAATGGTGGCATGGATGAAAGATAGCGTGGGTAATTCGAAGGAGCAATTGGGATCATGTAAGTATTGAACGGTCAAGAATAACAAGCTTCACAGGTACGCACTGGTCCTTTATGTTTGTTAGTACCTTATGTCATATCGCTTGATCACTAAACTATCTCAATCCCACTTGTAGGAACGATTCCCTAATTCCTGAACAATTATTGCTCCACATTCTCGTCGATGAACCTAAAAGAAATGCCGAAGAAAAATTGATAGAGTAATGAAGGAAGCAGGTCTCCCCGAATTTGGCACCCCCAATAATTTCACTGATCTAAGCAATGTGGTCAAGCTACATGTCGAACAAGATAAGCTATGGACCAAAGAGTTCTAAAAAATATCCGGTGCAAAGGCAGGACAAGTGTGAAAATTCACAGAACATACGATTTGAGCCCAAACCATGCTACAACAACTGAAGTTCAGTTTAGTAAAGTATCGGGCGCATGCAATAGATATCAGGGGAATATACGCAGCCCCAATGGAACAACATAGATTTCCATGGGCCCAAACTTGTGAAAAATTGTTTATCGGCTGGACTGAATATGAGAGCAGCCATCCTTTCCAATAAGTATCTCCAGACGACTGTTAAAGAAGCTATTAGAAGATAATGTGACATGGTGATTTATGTTTTGTTTATACTGCAATTAGCCATTAGTACCGGTTAAAAAAATATATTATAAATAAGGACATCAACCGATTAATCAAGGGTCAATGGTTGTTATAAGAAATCCTTTTTTTTTGGCTTGTTAAGAATTATTTTGAGACTGTTATGAATTGAGAAGTCCTTCTAGACCAAAGACAAACTATTTTCATTAGATGCATTTTATTGGACTTGGAGAAGAACTACTTCTTATCATGTTTCATGAATGATGCAGTAATGAGTAAGAGAAATTAATTATGTTGTCAAGTTATCTGGTGCAATGTCTTGATGTTCTTTGCTTTAATGATGAAGATAAATCGTTGTGTTATTGTGTAATGAATGTTTATGGTAGATGAATTATTTTTCTTTCCATTATCTTGTTACATATGTTTTTTTTATTTCTGGTATTTAGTTTCTCAGACAGTGATTGGATGCTCACATGGTTAATGTATTAGTACTAGGCTTGTGGTATAGAGTAATTGTCTACATGTTGAGTAGTGGGTTATCCCAAGATTAACATCTTCCCCAATAGTTAAAAATTAATCCTGTTAATTGTCAAGTTGGCTTATGTTGGATTGCATCTCTCATATCAGCCCCACCCAGCAGAAAATACAAAAGAGAATAGTCCTAACTAAAGGAAGAGCCTTCACAAAGAAAAACAAAGTGCATTGATAAATTGGTCGGATCGCAAGATCTGGAGAACCATTCCATTTTAAATGCTGCAAAGTCTAATTTGGCCTCGATGGCAAGTTTGGTTCCTACTGTTGAGTCGAGGGATTTAGGTCCCATCAACAGATTTGATGCTAGAAGGAGGGCCTGAGAATGAATGGTTGAATATATATTTTGTCTATCATTTCAAGCAACCTACAGATTCGTAACAACCCATATGCATGGATAGTCTGTCACAAGACAACCCACACATGTTGAAAATTCCCAAAACAGATAACTCACCCCAGCCTGAAGAAGAACCTTTTCACCCTGAAATACCTTATGCCCTTCCTCACGAGGAAGTGAATCAATTTAGAAGAATCACTAGAGCCTACACCCAATAGATCGGTGTGATGTCCTTAGCTCCCATCCTTCCTCAAAGAAAACAACAAAGTAGACCAGTGGTCAACACTCCCGACAAAGTTTTCGTACACTTCGTAGAATACTTAATATATTTCATGATTACCTAAATCCAAGAACCTCTCGATCTGATACCCAAAATTCTAGCCACCAATTTCCCCGAGCCAAACGACTTTTCAGAAGAAGAAGAGTTCAACTCAGACTTTGAAGATATGGAGGATAATAATAACCATGAGGAAGAAAGGGAGATCCTGCTTCAGAGCAATCAACCTTGGTTGGTCGGAGACGCCATCATTGTCCATGGATGAGTACATAATCTGCCCCAACATCCATGGAAACTACTTCCCAAGTACGACCCTGAAACTTCAGGATTACCTGAAGATCACATCAAGAAGTTCATACACACGATCAGGCTTATGAACGTTCAACATGAAGATGTAGTCCGCAGACCCTTCCCCTACACATTTTAAAATTTAGCTTCCACGTGGTATTTCAACTTTCCAGTAGGGTCGATAACTAGCTAGACCAAGTTCCAGAAAAAATTTCTAGATACGTTTGCAGAAGAAACCACGACGGGGGCCCTGATGGCAGAGTTGTTCGCAGCCACCATGAGTCTGAAAAAAATGGTCAAAGATTTCAATAAGATATTCACAACCATCTTAAAAAAATTCCATCTCGCGGCGAAACCAACCCAAGAGTTACGAATCAAGGTTTTCGCCAACGTGCTCTCGACTTCTATTTCTATGTTTGTAAAAGGAGCTGCTAAGAAAACCCTGGCAGAAAATTTTGAAGAGTCCAAAATGATAGAATTCTAGATGAAAGGATGTAAAGAATGCCAGGTCTCTCTAGTAAATAAAGAAACCCAGCACCCTCCCAAGGGGGTACTTCTTCTGACTAGACCTCTAGGAAAACTGGTTGAAAAGACTCCCGACAAAGGTAATGGTGATATAGAAGATCTACAATGCATAGTTAAGAAATTATCGAATGAAATTATAGACATGAAGAGAAATGTAGGGAGGGAAACCAAGGCCAAAGGGAAAACAAGACTTTATTTAAAAGAAACCTACCTTTCAAAGAAATTGACCCCCCCTGCTAACTTGAATATCGATCTAGGGAATGTTGGGTCTGATTCTTTCTGTACTTACCATCAGGAGAACCACTCTAAAAGAGACTTCCCCCAATGGGTACACGCCATGAATTTAATGGCCAATAGCTTTCTAGCTGAAGTCTCCCTGACTAAAAAACCAAGTAATTCAACCATGAATATTGTTGAGTAAGAAGAAGTGGACCCACCATGAGATACAACCATGCTAATATGGGATCCCGACCTGATCATGCCTTCCGACGATCTGTTTGAGTCTCGAGAACAACCTGTGGAATTTTTGGCGATATAGACTTGCAGCAATGGGGCACCTAGGTTAAAATATACTTACGTCGCTCGAGCCTCGCAAAGTAAATTTACTCCCGATCACCCGAAAACATATTTCCCCCTCGATAAAAATCCTATAATCATCCATACCCTGGGATCACCCATACTAGATTACAACGTGTTTGAAGATTTGAAGAAACTAAAGGAAAATCTTTCCATTATGGACATATGCATGATCCCTCAATAGAAAGACTTTTTGTTATAGGCGTTGAACTCCATGAGAAATACGATGGCAGGCAGTGGCCCAGAAAAAAAATTGACTCACGCAAACCCAGTGGGCAAACCAACTGTGAACACCTACTCGAGAGATAGAAAGGAAAAACCTTTTGTCCCACCATTCTTCTTAATGTTTGAAGTATTTAATAGAAGCCTTCACAACTGTTTGGTAGATTCTGGAGCATCCTCCAACATCATGCCCTTGGTTATCTGCAGAAAATTAAATGTTGTTTCTCTTAAGAGCGATAAACATTTCATACAACTGGACATAACCTAGGTCAAGGTCATAGGAGAACTCAGATACGCGATGATCAGAATATTGACGCACCCCACGTTTGTGCAAGTGATCAAAATTATTGTAGTAGATATCCCAGAGGCATATGGATTATTACTAAGTCGATATTGGTCTGAGAAGTTAAACGGTTACTTCTGTACGGATTGGGCACACCTTTGGCTACCACTGAAGGGATACAAGAACATGATCAGAATCGATAGGGAGAGATATCTGAAACATACGATCACTGATTTAGAAACCCCTAATGAACCCCTGTCCATAGATGTTCCCATACTGGGAAATTATTCCTACGACTCTTACTTTGGAAACTTCACTCTCCTCTTGTTCGATTTCCCTCTTACTCAAAACTTCGAATTGATTTTCCAAGACAAATCACCTATACCGATAAGAGATACCCTCTTCTGCCAAAACACAGTGCTAGGACTTGAGAAACAAGAGGTCAGGGAGCAAGAAACTGATAAGAGCAACGAAAACAATGATCCCACAAATTTGGACCCTCTATTTTGATGGATCTAAATCTCAAGAAGGGTCTGGAACAGGATGCATCCTCATCGATCCTATTGGTAAATGTCATTTCTTGTCTTGTAGGCTAGAGTTCGAATGCACCAACAACACTGTCGAATATGAATCTCTAGTACAAGGATTGAGGAAAGCCATAGATTTGGAGATCAAAGGATTGAGAGTTTTTGGGGACTCTGAGATTATTGTTAGACAAGTAATAAATACTATACATTGCAATTCTCCTCATCTGAAGAAATATCAGCAAGAGGTGCATAAGTTAATAGAACACTTTGAAGCTTTTAACATCACTCTGATCCCCAGAACAAAGAATATTCTTGCTGAATCCTTGGCCACAACCGCCTCCAAGCTGTCACCTTTAGAAGATTATGAAGCCTACCGATTCACTATAGATCTGCTCTACAAGCCATCGGTACCTAATAGAATTTCCAATTGGAAGGTCTTCAAAGGAGATGAACAAATCATAAACTTCTTGACTAACCAAGACAATTTCAAAGATCTCGCTATTAATGATCAAGAATTCCAAGAGTTGTCAACAAAAACAGATCCTCGGACGGGACGACCTGCGGATAAATCAAAGGATCACATGATCAAAAAAGGGATAACCAATCTAGAAAATATTTTTTATCTCAAGGAGCAATTAAGGGACCCAAAAATGCAAAGACTAGTATCTCTTGTCCCCTGCATGAAACTATAAATCTTGGGACCCCTGAGAATCCAAGGAATGTGAATCTGGGAAAGACTATGTCTAAAGAAGAGAGGAAAGACTACCTCAAATTATTCAAACAATACCAGGATGTCTTTGTGTGGTCCTATAGGGATTTGAAAATGTATGATACCCACATCATTCAACACACCATCCCTTTAAAACCAGAACTAAAACCTTTCCAGCAGAAGCTCTGAAAGTATCACCCATCCCTGGAACCTCTTATGTATCAGGAGTTAAAGAATATTTTAGATGCCAAGATCATTTTTCAGGTTAGACATTTCGCTTGGGTAGCTAACCTTGTCCCGATGAGGAAGAAGTCATGAGAGATCCGCCTTTGTGTAGACTTTAGGAACCTCAACAAAGCTTCAAAAAAAGACAATTACCCAGTCCCGCCGATGGAGCAACTCTTCCAGACCGTGTCTGGCTTGGAGATATTCTCTCTACTGGACTGTTTCTAAGGTTATAAACAAGTCCTTGTTTCAAAGGAAGATCGTTTGAAAACCACTTTCCAAACCAAATGGGGAACCTTCACTTACAAGTGCATGCCTTTTGGGTTAATTAACGCAAGAGAAACCTTCCAAAGAGCCATGGAAGTGGCTTTTTGGGGACTAATCAATAAATGTGTGGTTATGTATCTAGATGATGTAACAATGTATTCGAAGAACAAAGAAGAGCACATCCAACACTTAACTCAGATTTTAGAGAGATGTAGGAAGTACGGTGTATCCTTAAACCCTAAGAAAACCATCTTCACTGTCGAGGAAGGTAAGTTGTTAGGTCATATTATATCTCAAGCAGGGATTCACATAGATCCAGAAAGGATTAAAGCAATAACTCAACTCCCCTTACCCCATAATAAGAAATCTATGCAGTCCTTTTTCAGGAAAATCAATTTTGTAAGAAAGTTCATGCCCGACTTCGCAGAAATCATCAAACCCTTACAAAACATGATTCACAAAGATGCATAATTGAAGTGGGATGATAAGTAGAAGGACACCTTTAGCAATATCAAGGCTACCATTTCCCAGGCTCCAGTGTTGCAAAGCCTCGATTTCAATAGAGACTTTTCCCATTATACTATCTCCTCCAATATCATTTATGAGTACTAATCTTCAAGGAGCTGAGCTCATTTATCCTGCTATCGACAAACAAGCCTATGCGGTTTATAAGGCAGTAAAACACTTCCAGTATTACATCCTCAAGAATCACACTAAAGTAATCGTGTCACACCCTGCAGTTCGATCCTTGTTTACCCAACAAGAAATGGGGGAAAGAAGAGGGAAATGGATGGAGGTAGTCAAGGAATTTGATCTATATATAAAACCTACAAAACTAGTAAAAGGGCATGGGTTGTGTAAGATTGTATCCGAAGCCCAAGATCAAGTAAATTAAGATCTCGGAAGGGAGAATGAGATGGCATTATGGTGTGGTGAAATAGCATACATCTCCCCAGGATACAATTCTTGGTATAAAGAACTAACTTATCTTCTACATCACGAGACTTGTCCCGAAAACCTCAATCCCAAAGAAAGGAGAGCCCTGAGATCAAAATCTGTGCAGTATCATCTTATAAATTATATGCTCTTCTGGATCAATTACAATGGGGTACTATTAAGATGTCTCGAACGAGGAGATGCAGACAAAGTCTTGAATGAACTCCATGATGGCCTCGTCGGGGGACATTTTGCAGGTAATAGTACCACTCATAATATTCTCAGAGCCAACTATTATTGGCCCACCTTGTTCAAATACGCTCATACTTATGCCAGGAACTATAAAACTTGTCAAACAAGTGCTAGAAAGGATAAAAAAGAGGCAGTCTCGCTCCAACCTATTACCGTCTCTCGGCCTTTCAAGTAGTGCGGGCTGGATATCATAGGAGAAATCACACCTATTTCCTTGAAACTGCACAAGTACATTCTTACTGCCACTGACAGAATGGACAGAGGCCATTCCTCTGACTCATGTGAAGGAGAAGGTGGTGATCCAATTCATAGAACAACAGTTGATCATGAGGCTTGATGTCCCCTCTATGTAATGTCCCCCACCTCTTAGAGAGGTGAGGAGGAGACTCAGTGGCCTGGGCACCCCCACTAGGTCATAGTCTCACACTGAAGGGGGGGAAAGTCAAGAAGTTAAAAGTTATATTTTTAAGTTGACTTAAGAAAGGGAAAGGATAAAGAAGTAATAGATAACTCAACAGAAGAATAGAAGATTAACCCTGGGAGTTATCCTAACTCAATAAAGAATTAGAAGGAAAAGTATAAGTAAGAGGCTGGGGTGCACCTGTTATTCATTCTGGTTTTGGATTAGCATTTGCTATTGCTCTTGAGCATTCAGTTTGGGGGTTTTGCTGTACAAACCCTTGGGAGCAACTCAGTGGTGAAATATCCACTCACCTTGTTCCACAGCTTGGTCTCGAGGATGAAAGA
>ML782073.1:152171-182851 GCA_009831015.1 Picea engelmannii | reverse complement strand
AAAAGTTATATTTTTAAGTTGACTTAAGAAAGGGAAAGGATAAAGAAGTAATAGATAACTCAACAGAAGAATAGAAGATTAACCATGGGAGTTATCCTAACTCAACAAAGAATTAGAAGGAAAAGTATAAGTAAGAGGCTGGGGTGCACCTATTATTCATTATGGTTTTGGATTAGCATTTGCTATTGCTCTTGAGCATTCAGTTTGGGGTTTTTGCTGTACAAACACTTGGGAGCAACTCAGTGGTGAAATATCCACTCACCTTGTTCCACAGCTTGGTCTCGGGGATGAAAGACTCCTCCACACCATTCTAGTCTCAGGGCCAGTTTATCGAGGGAGGTTCGATCCAGCTTATCCTGAGGGACTAGGGCCATTCTAACAGTTGGTTTTTGTTTGCAGGGGCATGACCATCAGTTTGAGGGATTTTCTGGAGGGTTATCATCATTCTACAGATTGGGACATCTCGGAGCCATAGGGGACATCCTGTGATTCAGTAAAACTCAGATCTAGGGAGATCTGCTTGAGATCTGAACCTAAAACTTCTCCCACAGGATTCTCATAGCCCGATCTATATTCTTGGAGAGTTTCAGAGCATTTAGAGGGCTCCTTCATCAGAGCCAAACCTGCTAGGGTTTCATTCATCCAGTGGGGTGCACCATTCAGTGGAGATTTCAGATCTACAACGATTGAGAGGGATCTTGGAGAATCGGGCATCTGGCTTGTTCTCACCATCACCCGATCTATATTCTTGGAGATTTTAAGATCATTTGGAGATCTCCTTCATCAGGGTCAAACCAGCTAGGGTTTCAGTCATCCAATGGGGCACACCATTCAATGGAGAATTCAGATCTATGGAGTTCGGGAGTGGATTTGGGAATTTGGACATCTGGTTTTTCCTTGCAGTTGCCCGATCTATCATTTGGCAGATTTCTCAGGATGATTGGACACTTTTGGTAGAAGGGCAGAATTATTCAGGGCTTCAGCATTCTAGCAAGACGTGGCACTTTCCAGCTTGGAGGTTGAGCATTAGTACAGCTCACATCTGCTTGATTTAGTCTTCATTGTATATCCAACCTTTGGAGGCTCATTTTGTATTGTCAGGAGCATTTTTTAGCAGCTCATATCTATTTCTTGTACGACCATCTGAGGTTTATGCTAGATCGGCCATCTATTGTATTGATCTTACATTGCTCATAATAAAAAGGTCAGATCTTTGCTTGTGCTTCTACATCTTGAATATATTGTGATCTCCATGTGTTGATGAATCTTGTTTACACTTAAAAACTCAATAAATTAGTAGTAGTTAGTGATTCCAAGAAAGAATTTGGCTTGGGATCATTACACTCTATTATGGTCTTCGATAACGTAGCTTACTTTTCTTCAACCCTGTTGAGAGAGTTTTCTCTGGACAAAGGAATCGTAATTAAGTACTCTGCAAATTACTACCCCCAGGGAAATGGTGTGGTTGAATCAACTAATAAAAACCTGGTAAGGGTATTAAATAATACGATCACAGATAACCAAAGAAATTGGCATAATCTACTCTCTATGGGCCGATAGGGTCACACCTAAGGAAGCCATAGGAAATTCCCCATACTTTTTGGTCTATGGGAAAGAAGCCATCTTCCCAAATGGACTCTATCTTTTGTCTTTTCAGCTGGCCCAACATTCCAACGAAGAACCCTTATTGACCATGCCACAAAGGATTAACACTTTGCTTATGCTAGAATAAGAGAGAGAAAAGGCTAAGTCAAAATTCCCATCTCACCAACAAATAGTGAAAAGATGGTTCGATAAGCATAAGGCTAAGGAAAATAATTTTGAAGTAGGAGACTTAGTCCTGAAGTGGGACAGAGAAAATGAACCTAAGGGGAAACATTATAATTTTCAGAGTCTATGTCTTGGACCTTTTCAGGTAGCTGAGAAGATTGGAGTAGGAACTTATCAATTACAGAACCTGATGGGAGAAACTGATGCCCTCCCAGTAAATGGACAAGCCCTAAAACAATACTTCTACTAAAATTAAATAAAAAAAAAAAAAAATGGGTCATGGGTCAGGGCCATAGGAAACGAAGGAGGAACAAAGATTTTTCTTTCGCCCAGTGAATCACCATTTGTTGAGCACTCAATACACCCTAAAAGTATATGTTCATTTTTTACTTTTGGGTACCACTTGATCCTTTACACTGTCTATTTTTCCTTCAGTCTGAAATTGATACCTGTGCTTATTTCTTATGTTTCATGCTTAAATTTTCTAATGTTTTCCTGAACATACAACAAAGAATCATCTTAATCATTAAAGGGTCCTTAATAATCTACTTAGGGAATCAACACACTAAATCTTTCCCTGACACGCTCAGGAGTTCGGCATTGGTAAACGTTAAAGGTGATGAAAGTCATTTGAGGAGTTTAAAATAACACCAAACACCGATCTTCATCGGTGTCGGCAGTCAAAAGTCTTTATTTTTACGATTGACAAGGGTATCGCCGAATACCGACCTGTTTGGATTCAACGGGAAAAAGAAAAGGTAAGCGTCATGCAAAGAGGAAATCGGTATCGCCAATCGCTGACACCTGAGGCAATTTTGACACCAGAGAGTTACAAAATAAAATACACATTAAAATTTTACATTTAAAATTGTCGATCCTCGATGCCACTCAAGTATATATAGTCGCAATATCTTCCTCCTTTATTGATTTCGACGTAAGTAGATCCCTTAAGTGCAATCCTTACCCACCATCCAAATGCTAAATTTGTGTTCAAATATTTTAAGTAACCCCGGGTTAATAAGCCATGTCAATGTCGATCAATATCGGGAGCTTTAGAGAAAACATATCAACAATTTCACATTTGCAAAAAATTACAATTATAAAATTTCATAATCTACGAAAAAATTGGATAAAGGAAAACAGTTAATTTACATCCAAAAGGGAACATGATACATTCAAGGAGCTTCAAGTTTTTCATGTAATTAGAAAATTTCTCGCCAAACTTGGGCTACATATGAACAAATATCGTCGTAGTCTTTACTAATTGATCTTTTTCACAGTGAGACTACAAAACTCTTACAACAAGAGGGAAGACATGTTAGGGTCACTGTGGAGAACCCAAGGTAGGGGGGTTGCCCATTATGCATCTCTTGTGCATGCACCCTCTCTCGGACTACTTCTCGCACCATGTAACATTTCCTTTTCCTTGTTCGCTACCATCCTCTACACCTCGTGCAACTGCACAATTTTGTCTTGAGATTCTCAAAGATGTCTTTGGAGCCAAAATGTGCTTCCTCCGTGACCCTATGAAGTTGATATCCCTTGGTTCTTCGCTGACAACTGGCTTCACAACTCCCTATTTTCTTAATAGAGTTCAGGTATCGCGATCTAAGCTTTCTCTAACTACTGGATGGGACTCTTGATGAGAGAACCCAGTCCTTTTCCCCTCCCCTTTCATCCCCCACTTCCTTTACTGGCAGTCTCTCCAATCCCCAACGAGTTGTTAAGCACCGTAGACCCTTCAGCAACTAGATATACACTTAGCTCATCTCGGGGGCGATCTCCCTCCCTTTTTCTCGTGTCTTTCCTGGGCCTCCTTCTTCTCTGTGGTGTCTGCTCCTCTTGGGGCACATACCCCATCATACCTCTTTCAGGCATACTTCCCTCCACCCCAACTTCCACTAGAGGCGCTGACACCTTCCCCGAGAAAATGCCTATACCTCCTGTCGAAGCTTCAAAGACACTGGGAGCCAATAAGAAGGAATCCCGGGCGCGTTGGGGCTCAAACCTCGCATTCCAACTACCTCACAAACCCTGTCCCTTTTTAGGGGAGGATTCCATAATGAAATGACATGGTGGATTGAATGCCTACAAGTGATAAGGACAACTGCATCGAGTCTCGCCTGAATAAACACACAAGATCAATGTCACAGAGGCACAAACTAGATGTATGCACAAAATTCCCCACAAAATTCCTAGAATTTATAGCCAAACAAAGAAGCAAACCAGAGTGTGCCAAAAGAACACTCATGCTTCATGTCGAGATGCCTTTAAGACTTAGCGTGTCACAGATACTCATTGGACGCAATATAGAATGCTTAAAGCGCCACCGAACGGAGTTCCAAAGAATGTGCATTATGATCATTCCAATTTCTTTAAACTCCTTGGCTCCCATTATTGACGAATGATAGTTGACACACTTGGTGATACAGGTTCTGGAGGCATTTAACGACTTCCTTACTACAGTACCCAACCTTCTGGGAGCATACACATGCACTCTCAACTCTGGCGTCTTTTCCCAGTCCCAAAGGTTGAGCAACCACTATGATGGTTCCGATGCATGTATCCACCGTACTCGATTTACCACGCTATGGTGCGACGAGATGACTCGTTTAAACTGAAGAATAGTGGCGGTGTGGATGAAAGACAATGCATGTAATTATAAGGAGCAACCAGGATCACGTAAGTATTGAACGGTCGAGAATAACGAGATTCACAGGTATGCATTAATCCATTATGTTTGTTAGTACCTTATGTCATATTGCTTGATTGCTAAACTATCTCAATCCTGCTTGCAGGAACGATTCCCTAATCCCTGAAAAAATCTTGCTCCGCGATCTTGCCAATGAACTTGAAAGAAATTCCAAAGCATAATTGATAGAGTAATGAAGGAAGTAGGTCTCCCCAAATTCGGCACCCCGAATAATTTCACTGATTTGAGCGACGTGGTCAAACTACAGGCCGAACAAGATAAGCTATGGACCGAAGAGTTCTAAAAAATAGTCGATGCAAAGCCAAGGCAAGTGCGACAATTCCTAGAACATCTGATCTGAGCCTGAACCATTCTACAACAACTGAACTTTAGTTTAGTAAAGTATCGGGTCAATGCGGTAGATATCAGGGGAATATACATGGCCCTGATGGAACAACATAGATTTCCATGGGCCCAAACTTGTGAAAAATTGTTTATTAGCTGGACTGAATATGAGAGAAGTCATCCTTTTCAAGAAGTATCTCCAGATGACTGTTAAAGAAGATGTTAGAAGATAACACCACGTGGCGATTTATGTTTTGTTTAGATTGCAATTAGTCATTAGTACTGGTTAAAACTTTATATTATAAGTAAGGACATCGGTCGATTAATCAAGGTTCGATGGTTGTTGTAAGAAATCTATTTTTTTTAGGTTGTTAAGAATTATTTCGAGACTGCTATGAATTGAGAAGTCCTTCTAGATCAAAGACAAACTATTTTCATCAGATGCATGTGATTGGACATGGAGAAGAACTACTTTCTATCCTGTTTCATGAATGATGTAGTAATGAGTAAGAGAAATTAATTTTGTTGTCAAGTTATCTGGTGCAATGTCTTGATGTTCTTTGCTTTAATGATGAAGATAAATCGTTGTGTTATTATGTAATGAATGGTTATGGTAGATGAATTATTTTTCTTTCCATTATCTTGTTACATATGTGTTTTCTTTCTCGTAGTTAGTTTCTCAGACAGTGATTAGATGCTCACATGGTTAATGTATTAGTACTAGGCCTGTGGTATAGAGTAATTGTCTGCATGTTCGGCAACGGTTTATCCCAATCTTAACCTATTCCCCAGTAGTTAAAACTTAATCATGTTAATTGTCAAGTTGTCTTATGCTAGCTTGCATCTTTCATATCATCCCCACCCAGCAGAAAATATAGAATATAATAGTCCTAACTGAAGGAAGAGCCTTCACAAAGAAACCCAAAGTCCATTGATAAATTGGTCGGATCGCAAGATCTGGAGAACCATTCCATTTTAAATGTTGTAGAGTCTAATTGGGCCTCGGTGGCAGGTTTGGTTCCTATTGTTGATTTGAGGGATTTAGGTCCCGTCAATAGGGTGGATGCAATTTGTACCTTAAAAATATTTATGAATACCCTATTGTTTTAGTTAACAACAAAATTCTTCTCATTACAAAAAATATTTCCACTATAACAAAAATTGAGTTTGAAGTTAAGTTCTTTGAAAAAAGTAAAACTAAAGATATCGAAGGTTGTCAAACTAACCTTTAGGGATGATTTTAAGGATGGAAATTTATTTTAAAATGTAGAAACCTTGGCGAATCTTACTAATCCTTCATATGCCAACTATAAATGTATGGCGATATTTTTATAAAAATATTCAAATTTCTAAGAATTTTATATAGTATTTATAAAATTTTGGTGATTTTTACGGTAAAATAATTTTATCCTATAGAATTTGGGCGAATCATTTTTAAAATAACGAATCTCGTTTTTGGAAAAACCATGGAAAATTAGCCCATGAGCGAAATTTAGCCCCTAAAATCATCCATGCTAACCTTTTAAAGGTCGAAAGATCTATTCTTACTCCTCACATTCAGAACCTTTTTAATCTAGTAGTCAATGAAGGATTTCCTAAGCTTTGGAAGGAAATCCTTATTATTTGTATTTTTTAAATCAGTGACAAAAATATTCATTCAAAACTACAAGACTATTATGGTAATCTCTCTTTTGGATAAGTTGTATATATTTAATGTTGGAGAAGAACATTACCTAATGATTTGAAAGTCATGATAAGAGATATACGGATAAAGATGGTTTTTTTTTTTATTGACATTAGAGCACCTAATTATTCTTAGGATTATAGCCAATATTGTTGAAACAACAAAGTTAATCTCTTGTGGATAGTTTTATTTATTTAAGAAAATATTCAATACACAATCCTTGGAAATAGTCTAAAAAGGAGGGTAGAATATATTGGGTTTCTTGTTGGATTGAGATTTCTAGTAATAAGGTCATGCGAGAGGTTCATTTCCAAGTTTATAAATTAAGAGGGATGGTTAGATGAAACCAATTTTAATATAAGGGTTACGCAAGGTTGTCATTTGTTGCTTATTATTTTTGGTATTTATATCAAGAAAAGTTAGAGGATTTACTGGAGGAAACAGGTTGTGTAGGAATGAATCTAGCATGATTATTCATCATCATCCTTCTACATGTGGATGAATTTAGAAAGCATTCTCTCTAACCTTGATAAAAATCTTTAAATTCTTAAATATTTATGTACTCTCTATGGGATGTTTGTAAATACAAATAAAACAAAAGTAGTGATCATTATGTTTTGGCATTTGGATGTTTGTAAATACAAATAAAAAAAAGTAGTGATCATTATGTTTTAGAATTTGGATGTTGGTAAACACAAATAATTCCACAATCTTCATACTGATATTTGGGATTGGACAAAACCTAATACACCTTGACATGGATTGTTTTTGTAAAATGTATGAGACAAATTAAGAACAATATGAAAAATTGTCTCTTAGACTACCCAACCTACAAATGTATTAGACCTAATTTTGAAAACATTTGTAATAAAATGGAACTACATACCTTATTAACCCATAAAAATCGAAGCGAACTTCAAAATTTAATTTCTAGTTTATTCAATCATAAAAATAGCATAGCAAATCAAAGTAATTAATTTAGTTTTAAAAGTATGATATACCAAATTTGGTATTGGTTGATTGCTTCTCTAATGGGATAGATGGATAGAATCAACAAGCTCAAAAAATCATTTAGGGAGATCCATTACCCTCATGTTTATAGGGAGCTAAATAAGGAAGAAAAATTTATCTCGAAAAAGGCATTGACGAAGACCAGAGGAAAGATCAAATACAACTTGTAGGTAGATGGAAATGAGGGCCCTCCCCTCTTTTTCAATATTTTCTAATTACTTAGCATCTTTTTTTTGGTCTGACTAGTCTACTGAGAATTTTGAGGACAATATACTCTATATTTTGCTTCTCTGTTTTCTTCTCGTAGCATAGATTATAATGGAGCATAGATGGTTGTTTTATCTCCATGAGACTCATGGGTTATATGCTACATTCTGGTTATAGTGTTGATGTAATGTAAGCTCCAGCTCAGAGACATATTTTGAAGCTATTTAAAAAGTAAGGTTTTTTAGTCTTTGTCAAGAATATTGGAGGCATGCTATGTCAGCATGAACTATGAAGTTGATGAAAATGTGTACAAATTATATTTTCTAATATAAATGAGCAATTTTTCTGTTGAAAAAACAATCATCATCGCATCATCATAAAACTTTATAAGTGTAGTGCCCCATTTGTTGTGACTTGTTTGAAAAATTGGACTTTATTATTTGAGGGAGTTTTCTTCAAAATGGCTTGGTTTAGTGACTTGTGTTATAATGATAAACTCAAACGCTTTAATTATTATGATTGGTTTTAAATTGGCATAATGAAAAATTCAAATGAATGTTATTTAAATGTTTATGCAAACATGGATGGATAAAATGTACATTGATATGAGGCAATTGATGCTATCATTTTATATGGTTATGGTACATGAAATGAATATATTTGTGGTGCAATTATTTTCAAATGCTACTTATGATTTGTCTAGTGTGACAAGGAAGTCACATGTGTACATTGACATGAGATTACATCAACATTGCATGGACTTTAGATTGATTTAGGATATGTTATGTGATTTATCATATGATTTAATTGTGAATGTGGAAGCATTTGATGTGTTGAATTAAGTGTGTGAAACCATAGGGAATGCTTTTTGATTAGTCCACAAATGGATAAATGGGGTTGTATGGAAGTGTGCATGGTATCATTAGGAGAGGAGGAACAACATTCCTATTTCCCCCCTAATAGCACTCCTTTTCTGTAGCCTAAGTTGAAAATCATTTAATGATTTTACTTAGAGGTTGCACATTACCATGACAGTAGGTTGTGGATTCAATAACTCATGAGGTTTAGCTAAGTGGTGAGCAAAAAGGAGAAATTCTTATTCCTTAGTGACCCTTATTCTCTCAAAAAGAGAAAAAAAGGTTCAGTTAACAAGGTCTCAATAGTTGCACCATTCCCCCCAGCAAGAAAGTTGGATACTTGAAGGGAATGTGTGAACAAGGCACCCTTGGTAATTACTAAAAAGTAACTCTTGAAGGGAATGGAGAAGCATGCAAAATTTGGCATCAATTAGTTATTGAGGATATATTGAGATATGGTTGATTAAGCATGTAAAAGATTTTTGACTTAAAATGTGCATTCTAATTAATTTGTACGTGAAAAGTTAAATGCATGATTCTGATTGATTTATTGATCACATAGATTAGTACTTTTCATAAATAAGAGAAATGAAATAGTTCATATAAGATCATTTGAAGATAAATTCATTTAAATTTGCATGAAATAGAAAATAAGTAATTGTCAATTACTAGTGCACCCATAAATAAAGGAGAATAAAGAGGAACAAAGAATACAAATTCAAATAGAAGTGTGGAAAAAGAAAAGTGGGTTGTGATTTACTAAAAAGAGCTAATAAATAACTAAAGTAGTGACTAAATGTGCACCCACTCAAATAGGAAATGAAGAGGAGATCAAAGGAACATCTAGGAGTAAAAATATGAAATGTGGTACTTGGGTGATGATCAGTCACTATTTTATATTTTTAAATAAGGAAATTACTTGTGAACTTATTCATGTGAGTGAAACATGGGTGGGTGAATAATAAGTAATCAATAAATTATAAAATCACAATTTTTCATGATATGGACAAGTGGTTTTGGCCACAAGTCCTATAAATGGAGGCTTGAGCTAGAGAGTTCATGAAAGAATTTGCACCTTAATGTTGGTTGGTTTCCATAATATGTAAATTTATATTGGTTCTTGTTGAAGAGTTTGGTTTATTGAAGAGTGTTCACAATATTTGTTGGCCCTTGATCAAGTGTTGAGGATTCTTGGTCATGTTTGACCTAATTGTGGGACTTTGACAGGCTGTCGAAGGTAGAGCGTAGGAAGAAGCGGAGATAATGGGATCTTTGCCCATTTTAGGGTCCTTTTTTGGATTCAGTATTATGTAATAGTTATGGGATGTCAGACCATGGGTTTACCCATGCTTAAGCCTATTTTGTAAATTATAAATATATGTCTAGGCGATGTAAGGAGAGGCATCTATGAGACTGAGAGGTCGATGAGATAAGTGTTGAGTGCTAAGTGCAAGTGTGGATTGTAGATGCTTTGTGCATATTGTGTGAGAATTACAGAGCTATGTGAAAGTGGTTGTAATAGACTATGGAAGGCTTTGTGTTGTAACGCAAGGAAGGAGGATCTAGTGAGGTGCACAGATCTCCTGTCCTCTGCGGAGTAGGATCTTGTGACTCTGTGCATGTAGACGATTGACTAGAGATAATAAAGAAGAGAAGAGTTGGTGGACGTAGCCCCAGGGTGGGGTTGAACCATGCACATGTTGTGTTTCTATGCTTTGTGCAATGTATTGATGTGTTTATGTGTATACTTGCTTAGAGCTTTAATATAGATAAATGATAGATAGATATGTTGATGCTTAGTGCTTTCTTAGTGCTTAATGATATGGATGGATGTTACATCTAAATTATGAACATGTGCTTAGTGCTTGAATATAGTAGATCTGAATGAATACTATGTTGTGTTGTAATTAGGGTTTAACAACGTTGTAACTAAAGAACTGAATATTGATGAATGTTAACTGTTGAGTGCTCTGTTAAGTGATTAGAATCACAGACCTGTGTCCTAGATAAGATTGCAGACACTGGAGTCCTACAACCACCCCTACCTCTACCTCAGGTGAGACTTCATCTGCTTCGCAGGTGTTGCTGAAAGGGTCGGTAGTTAGGGTTTTGTTGGTGCATTGTTGTAGCATTGAACCCTTGGTCTGCCCTTGTGCCAACAAATGGTTCTTTGGCTGGGACCTGAAACTATGATTGTTGGGAACTAAGGAAGAAGAATATTTGTGAAAAGGTCCAACCTGAAACTGTGATTACTGAAGAATATTTATGCAAAGATCTGACTTGAAATTGTGGAAGCTTTGTGCATAGATCTATCACTCTAGTGCGCAGTATTCTACTTGATCTGTGAATCTCTGTGATAAGAAAAGAAGTTCGATATGAATAAATGAGGTAAGATCTGAATGCTTTGTGCTCTGATAGAGGTAAGAATAGTGAAATGTTTTAGATATGAAAGCTTTGTGATGTGTAGAAGTAAGATTAGTGGAAATTTTTGTTTCTAGAATATGAATCTAGGTATGTCTGATAAGAATTTTCCTAGCTTGAAAACTAGGGCACTGGTAGAAGAAAGAATATTTGATACAAGTAGATCTAATAAGAATAATGAAATATATGTTATACCTATGCATAGAAAGAATGTTTTAACTAACAAATGGATGCAGGACCCTAGAAATAATTTGTTGTGGGTTAGCTACCATGATCCTAGTGCGTAGTATAGGAAGCGTTGGGGATCATTTAAAAGAAAGAGAGGATTAGCCCTTTGTTACAGTTGTAGAAGATCAAGACATATGGCTAAGGAATGCCCTAGTAGAATACCTAGTTGCCTCTATTGTAAAGCTATGGACCATGAAGTATTGGATTTCCATAGAATGATTGCTAAAGTTGAAAGGATGAATATGAGGCAAGAAGACCACAAGAAAGTTCAAGAAACTGAAACCATGACAGGACCCCATAAAGAGTCAAAGAAAGCAGTGCTACAGATGAAAGAAACCCTGAATGACCATCAACATGTCATCTTATCAGAGGTCTTTAAAGAAAAAGAATGCATTGAAGCAAGAATAGGAGACTTCGACATTTACTGTGTTTTATATGAAGAAACACAGGTGAATATCATGACAAAAAGAACTTGGGAACTTTTAGGGGAGCCTTCTATGATTCCTTCATTAGGAGGACTAGGATTATTTAGAGGAAAACTGATAACCCTATGTGGAAGACTTACCCAGATATCTATAAGTGTTCATGGAACTTTGATAGAGGAAGAATTTGAAGTTGTTAAATTTAATGAGAATACCGCTCCATTTGCTATGTTACTAGGAAAAACTTGGATTGAAAGAGATCATGGTAGAAGGAAAGAAGAAGAAGTCTTAGAACAAAAGAAGCAGGAGTTGAAAGATTTCATGACTAGGAGGATCTCACACTTGATAGAAGAACAGGAGAACCGAGCGAAGCTATTTAAAACCAGAGACTTGGATGTCGAAATGGGAAGAACACTAGAAGACCCATAAAAGACTGAAGTACCTATTCCAGATACAGATGAATTATTACCCCTTATTTCTAGGAAAGAATCTCACTAGCATAAAATTACTATGCCAAAGGAAGATAAGAATCAGAATGGAAAAATGAACACAGAGACCAAGCTCACTGGAAATAAGGCTAGAAAACTAAGTAAAGAGAGAGATAAGATCGAAAAGTTACAAAAGGTTCTAGAGGGAAATTCACAGAAGGAAAATTTGCAAAATTGGAACTTCGTCGGGATATCAGAACAATGTCACATGGCACTTTGCCATGGCGAAGCCATATAGCCATTGGGAATAGTATAACCATTCGACTGGCAGCCCAAATGGATAGAAAGGCATTTATGGTTAGAAAGTTCGCCACCAAACTGTTGGACCATGCCATAACGAATATAACTAAGTTAATGAAGGTTTCTCACCCATTGCAAGAGATCCATTGACAAGTTATCTACTTATCCTATAGTTCCATGCAATGAGAATACTTTTTCCAACCGTGACTATCAGAGACTACAACATAGTTGATTTCACACAATGATCATTGTGTTAGTGGCAACTTCAGTCATACTACAAAGAAGACCTTGAGGAGATCACTAAGGATTGGTCGGTAGACCTCCTTATTCTTGCAGACTCTGTAGAGATGTTTGGCCCTCACAGCCTAGAGACTGCGCATGATACACCCGGACCCAAATGAACGAAGAAGATCGATAAGGTTCAAGACTTAAGAAATGACTCAAGAAAGATTGCTTCAGTATCACCTAACCGAGGGGGTGATGACGAAGTAGAAGAGATAAATGGAAAAGGAGTTGAACAGAAGCAAGGCGAAGTAACATCTCCTAGAGATGAGATCGATCCCCTAAAGAAGAGGAAGGTTTCTCCTCTGAAACTTTCTTCCCAAAATAAATCAAGAGCCACTGTGACCAAGATGAAGATTGTTCTCATTACCGATGATTTTGACTTCATCATAGCATCCCTAAACAATGCTTTGCTGGAAATCGTGGAGAAGTAAGAAGCCAAGCATGAGGAAATGTATAACAGAATTAAGGTCAAATTCCAAGGGGTACAACAGACCCCTCAGTTCAACCGTGCAGTGTCCACTGTGCCCCTACCATCAGGAGAACCAGATTTTGGAGCTAAGCCAACCCAACTCCACTGATTAGATGATGCGGTCAAAGCTCACCTTAGTCACACATAGGAAGAATTTAACAAAACAATCCACCCAGACCTTGAAGCAAGTACAAGGAATAATTATAGAACAACACAAAGTTGGAGAATAGGAGAAGGTTTCTCTCCAGGCAAAGTTTGAAGAAAAGAAAGCACAGATGCAACAAGGAAAAGACCAGTTGCTCGCAAAGCAACTCAAAGTGAAAGAAGAAGTAGAGTAGCTCGCAGAAGCTATCCAACAGCTACAACAATGAATAGTATATTTATAGCTCTGCACCGTACCTGACACCCTATAGGATGTAAGGGATCAAAGGGAAGCAACTGCTCGAAGGGCAGTTGAAGTAATAAATGTCCTTTCCCTGGAATACAAGAAACTAACTAATTGCAGTGTCCAGACATATGAGAAACTCACTGAGAAACCATAATTGAAGGCATTGGAGTCACAGCTCCACGAAGCAAAGTATCAAGCAGAGACAATAAAGGCACAGTTGAAGCCCCTATCAGCTGTGGAAAGAATGAAGCGATCCCAGGAACAACACACTGCCAAACATCAGGTCCAAACCATTCAGAGAAGAGTTATGAAAGTAACTCAGAGGCTCCAACCTGTATAGGATGAGGCTTGTTAATTGTTCATAGATTTCGAAGGCCAAGGAGTGGAATTGGAGCAAGTTGTCACTATAGTTGAAAAATGCCTAGAAGGACATGTCAAAAAAGCAGTAATCCAAGATTTCAATGAATAGGAGGTCATGGCACAACAACAAGTCAAAGCATCTTGAGCCAAGCTCAAGGCTTTTGAAGTAGAAATAATCATATCAGAGTGACTTGAGATGAGTCAAAGGTGAGTGTTGGGGGCCTGTTGGTCGTTGACCAAATGTTGAGGATTCTTGGTCATGTTTGAGATAATTTTGGGACTTCAACAGACTGTCGAAGGTGGAGCACAAGAAAAATAAGAGATCATGGGATCTTGACTCCTTTTAGGGTCCTTTTTGGGATTCATGACTATGTAATGGGTATGGGATGTCATCCCATGGGTTTATCCATTCTTAGGCCTATTTTGTAAAGTATAAATAGATTTCTAGGTGATGTAAGGAGAGGCATCTATGAGACCGAGAGGACAATGAGATAAGTGATGAGTGCTAAGAGCAAGTGTGGATTGTAGATGCTTTGTGCATACTGTGTGAGACTTGTAGAGCTAAGTGCAAGTGGTTTTAATAGACTGTGGAAGGCTTTGTGTTGTAACGCAAGGAAGGAGGATCTAGCAAGGTGCGCAGATCTCTTGTCCTCTACAGAGTAGGATATTGTGGCTCTGTTCATGTAGACGATTGACTAAAATTAATAAAGAAGAGAAGAGTTGGTGGATGTTTCCCCAGGGTGGGGGTGAACCATGTACATGTTGTGTTGCTATGCTTTGTGCAATGTATTGATGTGTTTATGTGTTTACTTGCTTAGTGCTTTAATATAGATAAATGATAGATAGATATGTTGATGCTTAGTGCTTGCTTAGTTCTTAATGATATGGATGGATGTTAGATCTGACTTATGAACATGTTCTTAGTGATTGAATATAGTAGATCTGAATGAATACTACATTATGTTGTAATTAAGGTTTAACTGTGTTGTAACTAAAGAAATGAATATTGATGAATGTTAACTATTGAGTGCTCTGTTAAGTGATTAGAATCACCGATCTGTGTCCCAGCTAAAGTTGCATACACTAGAGTCTTGCAACCACCCCTACCTCTACCTCGGGTGAGACTTCATCTACTTCGTATTTTTTGCCGAAAGGGAGAGTAGTTAGGGTTTTGTTGGTGTGTTGTTGTAGCGTTGAGCCCTGGGTCTACCCCTGTGACAACAGGAGGTGGGGATTTCTTCTCAACTTTGAAGATTTACTCTTCAATCATTTTTCTAGCTTGGTACCTTTCATATAACCCCATTAAAACTCGATGGTTTTTGGGGAAGGAGAGTATCCATTGGAGTTGGTAGGGTGGCCAACCAATGGACTATCAAACCTAAGTAAAAGAATATGCAATAGGAGTACAAGATCAAAAGTAAATATCAAGGATCAAAGGCATTCTATGATAATTCTTGTATAAAATATTTGTCATCTTTTGTTTAGATAATTGTTATCTATGCTAATTTCCACTAGATCAACCAATTAAGGCATGAGTTTCATTTTCTAGATGACCTGAGTTCAATACCCTTATGGTGTGCTTAGTCGGAAGGAGACATCCAAAAGTATATCCATGTTAAGGGTTGGTGTATCCTAGGATGGGTGTGATCCCTAGGTGATTTTGGCGGATTAAATTCCCCTAGGTTTTGGTTTCTTAGCCAATGGTTGAAATCATGTCCCCACAAGTGACACATATTTCTAATAAAAAAAATATTATTTTTATCTATTGGTTATAAACAATGATTTAAAACACACACACACACACAATTTTTTTTTTTTTGTTGTAAATAAAAAAAGTTGTATTTCCTTAGATTATCATCAAAACATTATGCATGGAAAAACTAGCCCCCTATTCTTCCATGCATATGCAAACCAGAACAAGTGGTGCGTCGTTAATTTTTTTCTTAAGTATGGTACAAACTGGACTCCCTAAACTATGCAACAAACTATCTACAACCACAACTATTCTGAACAAAGAAACATAATAATAGTAAAATAAATTAGACTATGGGAGAACCCAGATTGCCATCACCATTTGGATGTTGGAGTTACTTCACACACACCTAGGATTTATTTTTCCTAAGGTTTTTCCTTGTTTATTATTCATAATTAGTCATTATATAGTCTCCTATATTTTAGGAGAGAATATTCCACCTGGAGAACATTCTCTTTCAGTTGACACTTCAGCTTGACTAGTTGAGTTGAGTTTAGATGTTGCATTGGTTTTATCACCATGCAACATTGGGATAATCACCATGATAATTCGACCTTGCTTCTGGATCATCACCAAACTGGCACATTACCCTTGATTCCCTGAGTTAACTCCTCACTACTCTATGTTCAGTCAATTAACTGAAGACTAGTTGACTAGTTAACTCAACTAGGTGGCAGTTCACTCCCGTAACTGCCTGAGAGACTAGACTAGGTGTAAATTCACTACTGTAACTATTGGTGTGTGTCCATATCACTCTAGACCACCACTATGGTGCATTGGTTCACCTCCAATGCAAACTCATTTATTTATATAGAGTATATCATGTGTAAATTATTCATTATTCATAACGGTTAATGAGAATTATTTCATTCTTTCTCTCCTTCTTCTTCTTTTTCCTTTTCTCTCTGAAAATGTGTATCATTGTTTATATAGATCTATTATGTGTAGTTTCAACACATTTACATGGTATCAGATCCAACAAACTGCTAAATAAAATATACACCAAATTGTTTTGCAGGTACAAAAGATTGAAGATAGTGGAGAGATGGTATTCCAAAAAGAATTCATTCTTACACCTTACAACTATTTTTCATGGAAGGAGAAAATAACCATACATATCCGATATAGAGGGATGTACAGGTTAAAATTGAATACAGATACAAAATTGACATCATCCATATAAAAATCCAAGTACTTAAATCGCATGGATGAGGCACTCAGAACAATTTGCAATCTTATTTCTCCCGATCTCCTTTTTCATATATCTTCCTATAAGACTCCCAATGAAGATTGGACCACCTTGGAAGGGCTCTTTGGAAAATAGGATGATATGAGGGGACACACACTGGAGTTGGATCTGGTCACATTGGATCCATAAAGCTTCGAGAATATCCAAGATTTCTTTACAAAATTCAAGGATTTACTGTCGCATCTCAAAGCCTGAGGGGTTGATAAATCGAAGGAGGAGAAAAAATGGTTCTCACCATTCTCTCCAATCTTGGTCCTAAATTCTCTGTATTCATATCCAGATTCCATATTGTCATATTCTCCTCTGGAGCCACCTGAAATACGCCTTCTCTTGAGGACTTTATCGAATCCCTGACACAAGAGCAAACCAAGCTCATCAACATGGGCACAATCAAAGGCCCGAGGGTGCATGCACTCACTTTGCATTATGGCAGCCACAAATATCAGAAATATAAATATGTAGATAAACAGAAATCTCATGCACATCCGAATAAGGAAGGATACACAAAACCTTTCACCGATTCCTCTGTATCCAAAGGAGAAAAGGAAAGAAAATGGGAGAAATGCATATACTGTCACAAAGGATTTCATTCAAAATCCAAATGCATGCAAAAAGAAGTAGAATTGATGTATCAAATAATTCAGCAAAAAAACCTTGGAGATATCATCCTCGAGGGTGCAAAGAATAAGAATCCAAAAGATCCGAATTCCAAGAAAGGCAATTCTAGCCATGCCTTGATTGCCATCAACTCCTCTCCTAATGCCTGGATCATAGATTCAGGAGCATCTCATCACATGGTTGCCTTAGAAGTAGTATATTCTTCATTAGATTCATGCAAAGGTCCTCCTATTCTGATGGTGGACAACTCTTATGTCGAAGTCACCGGCAAAGGAAGGATGGAACTCACCAATGGAAGCTTCGAGAATGTGTTGCACATTCCCAAACTTTCTGTCAACCTTCTCTTTGTGTATCAGATGATGAACTTCAGAATCGAAAAGAAAGTCATATTCAAACCAAATTCTGTGGACATCTACGACATACAAACCAACTCCAGGGTTTCTACCAGTGAGGTAAATCATCGGTCTAGATTGTATACTTATTCTGAATTCATTGAACTTGGTTCTGCTTTACTGCTTACTCATGTTGATGAAAGTAGTAGGAGATGGAATGAAAGTTTTGGACATTTGAATTTTAGATACATGAAACATCTTAGAAAGCACAAATTGGTTGATGGTCTACTAGACATCCATTTCTCCAAGGGAGTATGTGAGGGATGTGTTCTTGGAAAACACCCTCAAGAGAAATTCAAAAAAGGAAAGTCTCAGTGAACCTCCGCACCTTTAGATCTGATCCACAGTGACCTTATGGGTCCTTTTTCGCATCCATCCATAAAAAAAGTGAGGTGTGTTCTCACTTTTGTTGATGATTTCTCACGTTTTACTTAGATCTACTTTCTCAGGGAAAAATCTGAGGTATTTCAACACCTCAAAGATTTCAAAGCCCTGGTTGAGACACAGTCCAAAAAGAAGATAAAAGTCCTCTGAACTGATAACGGGGGAGATTATGTGAATCATGAGATCCACAATATTTTCCATGAGGCATGGATTCAGTTGCAACACGCAGTTCCCTATACTTCATAACAAAACAGAGTTGTTGAGCGAAAAAATAGATCTCTAAAGGAGATGGCTTCTTGCATGCTGCATGAAAAGTCACTACCACAGATATTATGGGATGAAGCACTTAACTGTGAAACATACATCCAAAACATATCTCCACATATATCTATCAAGGATAAGACCCCGTATAAGTCTTGGAGTAGCCTCAAACCATAAGTGAACCACTTTCACATTTTTGGTTCATGTGCATGGGCCCGGATTCCCTTTGAAAAGAGGAAGGCACTTGATCCATAGAACACTGAGTGATTTTTTTTTGGATACCCTGATGGTGTAAAGGGATATCGAATTATTAATGTTTCCTTAGACCAGATCATCATTGAGCATAGTGTCCAATTTTAGGAAAGTGTCTTGCATGTACCCCAACAGACACATGCAGCCACCTTCACTCTTCAACCTATCTGAGCTGATGAGAATACACATGTTGACTCTTCTTCATACGATATTTATGATTCAAAGGACTCAAATGATTCAGATTTATAGTCAGTATAGTTGGATGCAGAGTCAGAGCATTCAGATGCAGTTGCAGAGCCAGAGCAGAGGCCCAAGTGGGCACAAACTACTCTTTAGGCTATAGGGGATCTCGTTGGTGATCTAGATGATACTAGGAGGACTCGATCTGATTTCGAGGAGCCTCCTATTGCACTCACTTCCAATGAACCATTGCCCTCCAGGAATCTTTTCTTAGTTCAGTCTTCAGATACACAGTCTTATGGTGAGGTTTCTGGAAATCCCTTTTGGGAATCCACCATGCAGGAGGAGTACAACTCCCTCCTCGAGAACCAGACTTGGGATCTGGTTCCCCTTCCTTCTCGAAATAAAATTGTCAGATGCAGATGGGTCTATAGGACCAAGAGCACAGTGGATGGACAGATTAGTAGATACAAATCCAGTCTTGTTGGCAAAGGCTTTCAGCAGGTTCATGGCATTGACTATGATGAAACCTTCGCTCCAGTAGAAAATATGGATTCCATACAATTTCCACTTTCCATTGCAGCAGCCAAAGGATGTGAAGTCCATTATATGGACGTGAAGAATTCATTTCTTCAAGGTGATCTCTCTAAGGAGATATACATGGAGCAACCCCAAGGATTTATGCAAGACTCATCTTTGGCCTGTCGACTGAAGAAGTCCCTTTATGGCCTCAAGCAGGCTATGAGGTCATGGTATTCCAAGATGGACTCCTACCTATTTTCATAGAACTTTGTAAGTTGTAAATCAGACCTGAATGTCTACATGATCAAGATGCTTCATTCACTTCTACTTTTAGTTTTGTATGTTGATGATTTGTTGATCACCGGTTACTTGACTTCAGGGATTGTTACAGTCAAGAGGATTCTACATGACAGGTTTTTGATGACAGACATGGGTCTGCTACACTTCTTCCTTGGACTCGAGATCAGTTAGGATGTATCAGGAATCAAACTATCTCAGGCCAAGTATGCACAAGATATCCTTGAGAGATTTCACATGATAGACTGCAAGTTTGCTCTGACTCCTTTCCTATCAAGAGTCAAACTTTAGGATGGTGGGGAGACTCCACTGGTTGAAAGCACACTATACAAATAGCTAGTGGGGAGCTTTTTGTATCTCACACACTCTATACCATACCTCTCATATGTAGTTGGCGCAGTTTCCAAGTTCATGCAATATCCATAAGAGATACATTCGAAAGATGCAAAGTGTATCCTTTGATACGTACAACGAACCATCACCTTTGGGATTCATTATGCAACAGACTCTACATTAGATCTCATCAGGCTTACTAATTTTGACTGGGTTGGTGATAGCATTGATCACAAGTCCACATCAGGTTACTTGCTCAGTCTTGGTTCCTGGACTATCTATTGGTGGAGCAAGAAGCAAGATGTCATTTCTCTATCTTCAACTGAGGAAGAGTACAGAGGGGTAGTTAACATAACCATTCAGGATACGTGGCTACAACATTTTCTCACTGAGTTGGGAATTTAGTTTCATTGGGTGATTGTCATCTGCTATGACAACCAGAGCACTCTGAAGTTTTGCAAGGATCTAGTTCAGAGGCAGCTTATGAAGCACATCGAGATCCACATGCACTACATGCGGGACTTAATACATGAGGGGATAATCAACTTATAGTTCTATCCTTTAGCGAAACAGACGACAAACATATTCACCAAGACCTTCATTGAGCAGAAGTTTCATTCTCTGCGAGGTTGTCTTGGAGTGAAGGACACAATTTGCTAGAAACTGTAGTTCTTGTTTTTACATACATTGTACCTTCAGGGAGGGGTTTTCCCATGAGGCTTCCCTGTTTCCTCACTTTATTTTTAGTGAATATTTTGTATTTAGGTACCTAACATGGCCTCGTATTTAGGTACCTAACATGGCCTCGTTGCTAGGACCCATTCTTTATTTTCACCATAGTGATGTTCAGGGGGGGTGTTGGAGATACTTCACACACACATAGGATTTATTTTGCCTAAGGTTTTTCCTTGTTTATTAGTCATAATTAGTCATTATCCAGTCTCCTATATTTTAGGAGAGAATATTCCACCTGGAGAATATTCTCTTTCAGTTGACACTTCAGTTTGACTGGTTGAGTTGAGTTTAGATGTTGCATTGGTTTGATCACCATGCAAAATTGAGATCATCACCATGCTAATTTGACCTTTATTTGGGATCATCACCAAAATGGTGCATTACCCTTGATTACTTGAGTTAAGTCCTCACTACTCTCTGTCCAGTCAGTTAATTGAAGACTAGTTGACTAGTTAACTCAACTAGGTGGCAATTCACTCATGTAACTACCTGAGAGACTAGACTAGGTGGCAGTTCACTCCCATAACTGCTGGTGTGTGTCCAGATCACTCTAGACCACCATTATGGTGCATTGGTTCACCAACAGTGCAAACCCATTGAGTTATACATAGTATATCATGTGTAAATTATTCATTATTCATAACGGCTAATGAGAATTCTTTCATTCTTTCTCTCCTTCTTCTTTCTCCTTTTCTCTCTGAAAATGTGTGTATCATTGTTTAGCTAGATCTATTCTATGTAGGTTCAACACATTTACATTGGAGGTCATGGAGAAAACACATAAGATTGGAAACATGTTGGGCACCTATTTTTGGCTAGCTCTCTTGACAAGGCATCGATAAAGGGTATTCTAGTGAAGCTTCTATGTTGCATCTCATCTCATTTCAAAAATTAGTTATAGATTATCCTCTAAGAAGCACCATGTGTTGTGCGAAAATGGAGCTGAAGCTACAGGTGGTTGAGAATCACCAATAGGTGGAGCCACTTCTTCCTTCTCCATGGTAGGAATTTCTTCTTCGACAGGGTGACTTTCCATTTCTGGAGCAAAATTGCCTTCTAGGAAATGATCACCAAAAGTGAGGGGCAGAGTGAAAATATCAGAGGAAAAGAAGAGGAAGGAGTCCATAGGTTCCAAAGGAGGAGCTTGAGGGAACTCTTCCTCAACATAAGCCATGGGTTGATCATCATCCAAACAATTTTGGGTAGAGACAGTTGAATTAGTCAAGGAAGGACCAACAGGGTGAGCATGAGAAATGGGGGGAAGAATTGGTTCGGTGGAGGGTCCGGTATGATGATGCCAATAAATAAAGTTGTAGTAGTCCAATCCCCTCTTCGACTTTCCCATTTTTCGAGGAATTGGGGAATATGGGGAAAAATGGCCATTAGGAGGTGGAGAGGATTCCTAGAGGATGAAAAACCAAAATGGGAGGGATAAACCTGAGTTTGGAATTGAAAAAGAACATGAACAATGATACAATTTCCAATGCTTATCATCATATTTGCAATTGACTTGATAGTGGAGAGCTCCATTAAGTCCGATTTGGCAGCACGCAGACAACTTGTACCAGGCCTGGTAGACTTTAGATCATGCTTTGAGTGTGTCATTAATGCTATATTCCTACACAGGTTCACCATCGTTCCCATCGAGTGAATGTTACTCATGTGGAAGGGACCAAGAGAGAGGGTGGCGGCTTGGGGTATTAAATTCTCAGCTTGCATGGTTTCTAGATGTCGCCCCATCTGGGGGAGGACAGTCTATGAGTGAAATATACATACAATGAAGCAACAAATATAGTGCTAGGAGTTGATGAGACTTGATTAGGATGTCCCCTTCTTGATATGAGACACCTTCATTATCTAGTTTATCAACTACCTTATTTACCTCTCGTCGCACATGAGAAGGGATTAGTGTGATCCAGATTATTTTCGACACGAAATGAGAGAGGAGATATAATAATGAACTGTATAGAAATATATCATATATCCAATAATATAACAAATATTTATCAGATATATAAGCATAAACAAAGAGATACAATAATACACAATTTATATTAATGAGCGAAATGTACAAGACTGTAAAAATACAGAGTGAAAGACTCACTAGAATGGTGCCATCTTATCTCTCAGAAGAGATGTGATGGATACTCACATTCAAAAGAAGATGATTATTAAAATGAGGCTCTAAAGGAATTTTTAACATAAAGAAAATACAAAACCCTAACCTTGGAAGATGAAAAGCCAACAGTTTTGTGGATCCCGTTTTAGGTAGTTTGGTGTATCAACTTCTTGGGGGCATAACTTTGGACTATGATCTCCGTTTGGGGCACATGATAGCTTGTTGGAAAGGTATCATAGAGGAGATTAATTTTGGGGGATCAATTAGTGCCTTCAACTATTATTAAGGTTTTATATCACGAAAAACCTTCATTTAGGCCCTCAAAATGGCCCTGAAAGTTTAGGAACCAAAACACTGCTAAAAATAGTGAATTGCCAGAAGATTGTCTTGAGCCAATTGGAATAGGTGGGTGGCCATCGATATCCACCTGGATCAATTCTCCCTTCTTAGGAATAAGTGGTATCCATTGCGTTGAGATCCTAAGGGAGAGGGAAAAGCATTTTCTAAATCTGTATCTTGATTAGTTGCTTGAAGTTGTGCTGCTTAGCTTTTTGAAGGTTGTCAAGAATCTGTGGCTGGAAGGGTTGGACCCTTTGAACCACTATGGATAAATGAGATGAATGTGTGAGGACGTAATCCTTGTTCTTTTCTTCATTATTTTAGACCTACTTTTGGATAGAAGGTGCTTGGACTGAGGCTGTAGTAGTTGTGTTGTTCTTCTGTTCACCTTTTGAACAGACTGTTAAGAAGCTGAATTATGTAGTATGAGATACTACCTTGCAGCACTATTTAGGTGGGACAATATTTTCCAAATACCTCTGGTATCCTATAGAGATGACCCCCTATATTAACAGTGACACTATGGGGTCGAAAATCATAAATAACATGATGCTTCTACATATATGATTGGCCCAAAATAGCATCACATACATCTATTGGGGAAACATCACATAATAACTCATCTTTGTAGGGATGGATGACGTATGACAATGGACACTGCTGGTCGATATGGAGATATTGTTAGGATATTTAGAAACTTAGGAGTTAGTTAAGATCTACTTGGTCTAATGTGTCATTAGGTAAAAGTGTGCTTCTTAGTGTGTTTATTTAGTATGCATTAGTATGCATTTGTAGTTAGGAAATCCAATGGTCATGATATGTTCCTGACATAGTGTGATCGAACGATTCATATTATCCTTGATCTTAATGACCATTGATATGTGGATTAACACCCAATTGGTCCATGATATCTATTTAAAGAGCATGGAGGTTCATTTATCAATGAATGATTGTGAGAAAATCTCTTGTAAAATCTCCCTGTAATCTTTTTATTTTTCTTAAATAAATTGTTCCAAGTGGTCACGTTGGCTGGGGTCATGGATGTTTCCCCGTAGGGGTTTTACCACGTCACCAAATCGATGTGTTGATCTTTGATCTGATTGTGTGAGTGGTTACTGGAGGTGTTCGTCGTCTGTTGGAATACTTGTGTTGTCAAACATGGTATCAACGCTTGTTTGAAGAAATGCTCCTCTTGTAGATCGAGATCATGAAGCCAAGTTTAACCATATCCATTTTATTCCATTTATGTACATTTTTAGGATGAGAGTACTATTCCATTGCATCCGAAGTGCTCGTTTCAGTTAGGAACACTTTCTTTTTCACTCGAAAAGGTTTTTTTTTGCACAAGATGCAACCATTTCAATTAGATCCGGAGGTATAAAGCCTGAATACGACATTTTTAAATTTTTGCAGAGTATTATTTTGTTTTTATATTATTTTCTTTCGGGTTGCTACTCTTTTAGATTTGTGTGTGCTCTTTTCCCTGCACCTTGTGTGATCTTGGCAAATCAGAAACAAATAGGAATCAAGATCTAACCCTTGTTTTCATCGAGAAGCGAAATTTTTTTCTTATGTGAAAAGAGTTTTTTTTAGCACGCTCTCCAACTACAACAACTCCATTCCTCTTGCTAAACAATACATGTTTTTCTATACCATTTGGTTAAAAGTTGCCCTATTAAGTAAGAGGTCTTGAGTTCAAGTCTCTCTTTTTGTTATGCTAGACCATTTGGTTAAAATTTTCCTTATTAAGTAAGAGGTATTGAGTTCAAGTCTCTCTTTTTGTTACTGTTTTTTGAAAAAGTTCATGCTCAATTGTAAAATGTATTTCACTTCAAGTATAAAAATGAATCACTATAAGTAGCTTTAATATTTTATTTTAGAGTTATTTATGTTGCATTCGACTTTTCTTTCATAAATTAACTTGATTGTAAAAGTGATCCCCACTTGATTTTATAAAAGTGGGTCACTTCATAAAGCAACTTACACGACCACATGGTCCTTTGGTTACCATTTATGCCCATTTTAAAAATGGCATAACTTTCACAACCGAAGTCCATTTTTAGTGCCATTTTTTTTAAAACCACCTAATTTTTTGAGATATTTCCATCCAGATCATTAGTTTCTGTTTTTAAATCCATATTATCTACATATTTAATATGACTTCTTCCAGTAATATTTTACTTACTAGCACCAACTACTTCCAATGGAAATCTCATATGGAGGATTTATTAAGAAGTAAAGGATTATATCAGATTACCTTGGGAAAGGAAAAAGAACCCACTGATGCTGATAAGAAAGTCAAATGGGATAATAGGAGTGAAAAAGCACATGGACTAATCAAAATGTCCATCTCTCCTGATTCAAGGTTCCACCTTAAAGAAATTGATGACCCCGATGAAGCTTAGGAAAAGATTGAATCTGTGTTTGGTAAACTCAATATTATTCGAGCACAACAGTTAGAAAATCAAGTACTTAATTTAATTCCAATTGATTTTTATTACATTGGAGAATATCTATCTAAGTTTAAAACACTCAGAATTTTGTGAAAAATGTGAGATAAAGATGTAGGAAGAGCATTGTATCTATCTTATTCTTTCTAAGCTAGGTAGTGGACATTCTGTGTTTGTATCTACATTTTATGCCATGAGAGAGGCTCTAGGGAAAGCTTATAAAAACCCCAGTCTTGATTCCTTTTGTTCTTATTTGATTAGAGAGGAAGATAAGCTTGTACAACCTAGAGTGATCAACACTGCAGGTACATCCAACAAAGTATTAATTTCCCAATAGAAAGATAAACCCAAGAATCCAAAGAAGAAACATCCTCTCTACAACAACAAGAAACATAAGGGTCCCAAACCCACTCATACAACTTCAACTCCTAATGGTGAAAAATGAGAAAAATATAAAAATAAGAAGATTGACAGGCATTGCAACTTTTAAGATAAAGATGGTCATGATGAGTCCAAATGTTTCAAGAATATGGCATCTTTAGAAGCAACAATGAAGATGCACAACATCAATATTGACTCTACTTATTCTTCTTCTCCTCATGGACATGCACTTTCTGCTTCTGGTGTCTCTTTCAATACAACTTCTACTTCTTGTTCTGATGAGTGAATTATTAATTCTAGTGCATCTTATCATATGGCTAAGGATAAAGACATATTTTTTGCTCTAAATGAATGTAACACCAAGAAAATATTTTTTAGTGATGATAGATCTCTTAGTGTTGTGGGATCTGGAACAGTTCAAGTAGATAATGGTCATTTCAATGATGTATTATGTGTTCCAAGTATTTCTTGCAAACTTATATCAATATATCAAATCACTCTTTTAGGTGAAGGTAAAACCGTAGATTTTTCACCTCGCCAATTTGTAATCAAGGATCTAAAATATCCTAAGCATGTTCTTGCAACTGGAATTGTTGATGATATTATCAGGTTGTACAAGTTTGAAAACTTTGGGTCATCATATTTTTCGTCATTTTTTGTTGCTCATAGCGATGACTTGAGAAAAATTTGGCACAAACGGTTTGGTAATCTAAACTATCGCTCATTGCAACAACTATGTAATCAACATATGGTGATTGGTATTACTCATGTTTCATGCATAGATGGTGTTTGTGTTAGTTGTGTTCTTAGAAAACATCATGAGGACAATTTTGACAAGCATGCCTCTTGGCATGCCTTGGGCCCTTTGCAGCTTGTTCACAGTGATTTGTGTGGTCCACTTTCTACTCCTTTTTCTGGGTGTAAGTAATTCTTAACTTTCATTCATGACTTTTCCATATGTACTTGGGTTAAATTCTTAAAACTTAAGAGCGAATTTTTTTACAATTTTTTGGCCTACAAGGCTCTTGTAGAAAAGCAATCTGGACATCAAATTCAAAGGTTAAGAACAAATAATGGAGGCGAATATGTGAACAATAATTTTACAAGTTACTGCACTACACAAGGCATCCAAATGCAACACACTATTCCATATACACCACAACAAAATGGTGTTTCTGAGAGAAAGAACCGCACATTAAAAGAAATGGCTAATTGTATGATCCAATCTAAGGGATTAAATCTAAAGTATTGGGTGGAAGCCATCAACTGTGCAAATTACATAGTAAATCACACTCCCACAAAGGCTCTTAAAAGTATAACACCAGAAGAATCTAGGACTAAAATTAAATCAGATGTAATTCACTTCCGTCTATTTGGCAGTATAGCATGGGCTCACATTCCTAATGAGAAAAGGAAAGCATTGCAGCCTAAAAGTGAGAAGTGTATATTTGTTGGTTATTATGAAGATGTCAAAGGTTATAGACTTCTTCAACCACATTGTAATGAAATTATTATTAGAAGAGATGTTAAATTTGATGAAAATATCTTGGCCTGCGAGCCTAATTCGATGATTGTTCCTTCTTCGGCCTGTGAGCCATCTGCGATGTTTGTGCCTTCTTCTGTTTCTATTCTAGTTTCTTCTTTAGATGATGATAGTGAGGATGAAAATCCACCTCCGCCTTCTCACCTTCCTCTAGATGAGTCCTTTGAACCTAAACCAACACCATCTCCTCCGCTTCCTAGATGGGTTCGTTCAACATGAGAAGCAGTTGGTGATCTTGTCGGTGATCCTTCATATCAACGTCAAACACGTTTATAGTTCTAGCGAGCCTCTTCTCTTTTGGATAAATTTTTAGAGACTCATGATCTAGAGACATTTGTAGAATCTTTAGTTCATCCAGATTGGGATACAACAATCAATGAAGAGTATCGTTCTTTAATGGAAAACAATACTTGGGATCTTGTACCTCTTCCAAAATGAGGAAAACTTATCAAATGTAAATGGGTTTGCAGAACTAAGTATGCATCAAATGGAAGTGTCAAAAGACACAAGGCTCAGTTAGTTGCCAAAGAATTTTCCAAATTTGAAGGAATTGACTATAATGAAACCTTTTCCCCTATAGCCAAAATGAATTCCATATGCTTTGTTCTTTCCCTTGATGCCTCACACCAATGGGAGGTCCATTAGATGGATGTTAAATATTCCTTCTTGCACGGAGATTTTCAAGAATAAATATACATGGAACAACCTCCTGTCTATGTCCAGAATGATTCTGGCCTTGTTTGTCTCCTTAAAAAATCTCTTTATGGTCTTAAGAAAGCTCTCTGAGCTTGGTATGCCAAAATGGACAACTTTCTTATTCACACCAGATTCACTAGATGCCATTATGATCCTAATGTATATACCAAGAAAGTAGGAATCCATCTCATCATCCTTGTTCTTTATGTTGATGACCTTATCCTTACTGGCAATGAATCAAAACTTTTAAACCATGTGAAAACTAGCCTTAAGAAGAAATTTGAAATGTCAGAATTAGGTTTTTTGCACTATTTCCTTCGCCTCCAAGTTTTGCAAACCATCCCCTTATCCCTTCTAGTCTGGAGTCAAGCTTACTGCCAATTATACTTCTCTCGAAGTTGATGCCACCCTATACTGTCAGTTATTTGGTAGCCTCTTATACTTGACTCATACCCATCCTAATCTTTCCTTTGTTGTTGGTATTGTTTCCCAGTATATGCAAACACCCCATGAAAGTCACTGGAAAGAAGCTAAAATAATACTTCTCTATGTCTGTGGTCCATTTCAGTTCGGGATACATTACAGTTAAGGGGGGACTTGTTTATTAGTTGGTTTCACTGATTCAGATTGGGTTGGAAACCCTGATGATTAGAAGTCTACTGTAGGTTATTTTTTCATCCTTGGTTCAAGATCTGTCACTTGTGCCTATAAGAAACAACAGGCTATTTCACTTTCTTCAGTAGAAGCAGAGTATAGAGCAGTGGTAAATGCAAGTCAGGAGGCCTTGTGGATTTAACAAATCCTTTCAGAGTTTGGATTCTAGCAACAACATTTGACCAGCCTTTGGTGCGACAATAAGAGTCCCATCAAGATCGCCAAAGACCTAGTTCAGCATGAGTAGAAAAAACACAACGAGATACACATGCACTTCATTAGAAATATCATTCATGATAAAGTTATTGAAGTTCTCTTTTTCCCTATAGAAGATCAAGTTGCAGACATTTTCACAAAGTCTCTTAGAGAAGAAAATTTTTCAAAACTCCGATCTATGTTAGGAGTTCAGGAAGTTGTGATCAAGGGGGGATAGACTATAATGCCTCCTTCCTTCTCCTATTGTGTCAATATTGTAAATCCTTCAATCCTATCCCAAGTTTTTCTTAAGGGGGATTTTAGGATATTTAGACACTTAGGAGTTAGTCAAGATCTACTTGGTCTAATGTGTCGTTAGGTAAAAGTGTGTTTCTTAGTTTGTTTCTTTAGTATGTATTAGTATGCATTTGTAGTTAGGAAATTAGACAGTCATGGTATGTTCTTGACATAGAGTGATCTGACGGTTCATATTATCCTCGATCTTAACGGCCATTGATCCGTGACTTAACACCCGATTGGTCCATGATCTCTATTTAAATAGAATGTGTTGTTGGGTATTTCCTACCCTACAGACTAATAAGCTAGGGCTCTAAGCCTATACGCAGATCATGACCCTTCAGATTTAACCTTTAACCTTCTACACAAAATCTCAACCCCTTTTCTCAGACAAGCACAAGAAGAATGAACTAACCTTGTTTTCCGAAGGTTGAAGTAGATCCTCCGTTGAGTTGTTGTCTCTTTGCTACTGCTGCTCCTTCCACAAAGCTTTCCTGCAAACAAGACAAAAACATATATGCATGCTACAGATCTACTAGGGGGTTAGAGATAAAACATAAATCAGATAACGAAGATGAGATTCATGTGTTTCGGGACGGGAAAAGTATCTTTTTCATTACCATCAATATAAATCAACTTACAATGATTTCTGAGGCTGGTCACCGTTCCACGATCCTGATCCTGGGCTCTTCCTCTTCTTTCTGTCCTCCAACTGCTGTTGCATGTATTTCTCCTGACGCTTGAGGCTAGGCTAAAGGGTTGGGACAGAACTGGCTTGGTAATTTGGCAGAGTTTCTTTGCTATGATTTTTCCTCCTTTGAATAGTACCCCTACCCCTCCTTTTATAGGCTGGAAGGAGCTAGGTTTCTTGGCGAACTCTCGGCCATGCATGGCTCGGCGTTCCAGTTAACTAACAAAAAGCCCCATGTCCCGGCGGAAACTTTCCTGATTTTTTGCTTTGTTAGGTACCCGCGGGCTGTTTTGGGTTAGCCCGCGGATACCCGCGTGCAGTAGAAGGATAGCAAGTGGATGCCCGCGCCCAGTGAGCAGTTAGGGCGCGGGTTGCTTGTTTTAAGTGGTTTTTTGAGGAATTTCTCAGCATGGCTTTGGCTAGGAAGAGGCATGAGTAGGCCTGATACCAGGTAAGCAGGGATAGTGCAATT
>ML782073.1:78308-139209 GCA_009831015.1 Picea engelmannii | reverse complement strand
ATCAGATAACGAAGATGAGATTCATGTGTTTCGGGACGGGAAAAGTATCTTTTTCATTACCATCAATATAAATCAACTTACAATGATTTCTGAGGCCGGTCACCGTTCCACGATCCTGATCCTGGGCTCTTCCTCTTCTTTCTATCCTCCAACTGCTGCTGCATGTATTTCTCCTGAAGCTTGAGGCTAGGCTAAAGGGTTGGGACAGAACTGGCTTGGTAATTTGGCAGAGTTTCTTTGCTATGATTTTTCCTCCTTTGAATAGTACCCCTACCCCTCCTTTTATAGGCTGGAAGGAGCTAGGGTTCTTGGCGAACTCTCGGCCATGCATGGCTCGGCGTTCCAGTTAACTGACAAAAAGCCCCATGTCTCGGCGGAAACTTTCCTGATTTTTTGCTTTGTTAGGTACCCGCGGGCTGTTTTGGGTTAGCCCGCGGATACCCGCGTGCAGTAGAAGGACAACAAGCGGATGCCCGCGCCCAGTGAGCAGTTAGGGCGCAGGTTGCCTGTTTTAAGTGGTTTTTTGAGGAATTTCTCAGCATGGCTTTGGCTAGGAAGAGGCATGAGTAGGCCTGATACCAGGTAAGCAGGGATAGTGCAATTTAGGGTTATAACACAATGGAGGGTCATTTGTTTATGATCAATTGTGAGAAAATCTCTTGTAAAATATCTCTATAATCTTTTTCTTTTTCATTAATAAATTTCTCCAAGTGGTCGTGGTGGCTAGGGTCGTGGATGTTTCCCCGTAGGGGTTTTACCATGTCAAAAAATTGGTGTGTTGATATTTGACTGATCTAGATTATGTTTGGAATGAAATGAAAGAAGATATATTACAATGAAACACTCATGAAAATTTTTAGAAACAGAGAAATACAACAATACTTGATTTCTATTAATTAAAGAATTGTAAAGAGACTGTAAAAATACAAAGTGCAAGACTCGCTAGAATGGTGGCAACTTTATCTCTGAGAAGAGATGTGACGACTATGCTCATTCGCAAGAAGATGATCAAAATAATTATATGGAGGCATTTTTATGTTAAACAGGAATTCAAAAACCCTAGACATCCAAAAACCTAACCCTAGGAGATGAAACGCCAAAAGTCATGTGGGCCCCATTTGGGTAAGTTAGTACATTAACTTCCTAGGGTCATAACTTTTGCATACGATCTTCGTTCTAAGCGTGTGATAGCCCATTGGAAAGATCTTTTTGAGAAATATTCATTACGTCATCAAACACTGACTCTATCTACAGTTTTACTGTGATGAGACAAAATAACACTGTTAAGGGCCCCAAAACGGACCTGGAAGAAAAACAATATGTTATGACATGAAAACATACAAAATAAGCCATTTGGATTAGGTGGGAGGCCAATAGTATCCACCTAGAAGATGTGTAGGGATCCATACAATCCTACAAGTGTAGAACCCACAATTACAAAGAAGTGCAGAAGAATGTGTTGAACTAAAAACTAACAAAAGGAGCCAGTTGGAACAGGTGGGTGGACACCAATATCCACTTGGATCATTGATCAGGTTGTGTGAGTGGTTACTGAAGGTGTCTGTGCTCTATTGTAATACCTATTTTTTCAAACATATATGATCCCTATAAAATGCACCCGATGTTTTATGGCCGCTGGTGTGGTGTTTTCGACAATCCCAACTGTTTGACAACCTCTATTGAGATAAGGTTCTTCTGGCTTCCACTATCAATAATGAAACAAAATGGGGTCCCCTTCACCCACATATGTGAATGAAAGAGGTGCTCCCCCTCCTCAGGATCTATTGGTTTTTTTGATGGAATTTTTGTGGTCGCAACAATAGCAGTGGGGTCTATGTCAATGATCTTTCTTCTACCAATATTTTCTAGATCAGATTCTGAATTAGGGTTCGGCTCCTTGTCTTTGATCTCGACAACCTATCACTGTTTTGAGAGATATTCATCAATGTTGTGCCAGGGTATTTTTTCAAAATCACACCACATTCCAATGTCCTTCTTCGTCTTCCCATGACCCTTATTTTCCTGTGGCTTGGAATGCTTTTTGGGAGGCTATTTTTTAGGGTCGTATTTATCATACTTTGGTTTTTGCAGATTTTCAAACCCGAACTCCCATTTGTTATAGTGCCTAAATTTATGATTGATTTTGATAGCATATTGATAGGAATATCCCAATGATGAGATGTCCAGAAACTCCATTTCAGTTTTTATGTACCTATGTAGAGCCCCACGGTATTTCAGAACCAAATACCACTTACAATCTTTGATACCCAGCTTGGTGTGCAAGGTATTAAAGGTGTCGGTGAACTTTGGCACTCCTTGGCCCCTCTCTTGATGCATCGTGGTCCATATCATGTACTATTCATCATAGGTACCAACATGGTAATATTGTTCCTTGAATGCATCCACAAAAAAATCCCAAGTGGGCTCGGCCCCATATATTCCAGACTCCTCTGTGTAACTTTACTCCCAGTAAGTTTCCCACCAATGTGTTAGAACACGTATAATTTTGAGCTTTGAATTTTATATTTTTTCCCTCTTACATTCAAATTTCCCAAATTCCAAACCGTCAAATTGTTAATGACATTTATGATTGGCTAAAATTAACAATTTGAATAATTATTGTGATTCACCAGGTAAAAAATTCCATCATAACTTTTTAATAATCTCTCTGTAAACAAATCTATACAATCTCTTCGAATTTCAAAAACATTTTACCATTTACAATTAACCATTTTTCATTCAATGAAGATCTTACATACCTCTCTTGTTACAGGAAGGATAATCTTATTTCCTTAAGGATTATGGTTCCATGAAAATTTGCAAGAAAACTTGATGGATCAGATTTCAGAATCTAGCATAACGATAAATAAGTTTGGAAGCTTGATAAACTAAGAAAGGGACCAAATATAGCAGTGAGGGGATAAATAGATAGAAAGGGGAGAACAAACCTTCTGGAGTGCTAAGTCTCTGAATTGCAGGATATAGCACCGCATGTCCTTTCAATTTGGATGACTGAGATTTAATTCGGAACTCCGGGCTTCGGGCATTCCGAGGTGCACAACAACACAAATATTTGATGTGCTAAGTCCCCAAAGCGAAAGATCTAGTATTGTGTGTCCTTTTGATTTGGATGACAGAGATTTACTTCGGAACTTCAGGCTTTGGGAGTTCTGAGGTGAAAATCCTTGAAGTGCTAAATCCCCGAAGTGAAATATCTAGCGCTGTGTGTTCTTTTGATTTGGGCGGTTGAGATTTACTTCGGAACTCTGGGCTTCAGGTGTTCTGAGATGCATACACCACAAACTTTCTGGAGTGTTAGATATGTCGACATGTGTCCACTTCAATAAACAATCTAGATGAACTCCAGGCTTCGGGTCTTCGGGAGTTCTTTACTCAACGCTTCTTGCTTCCCCCCATAGTATAATCAAAAAATACGAGGATCATCTGACACATGTCCCCTTCTTAGATTGACAAACAGGAATTGGAATAAATTCTCTCTATCTTCTCTACATGTGACCAAGGGCTATGACCTCGGCTTAACCTTTGGGTGCTTATCTCACTTTGCAAGATTGAAATTCGTGTTTTAATGGACAGTGGAGATTAGTGTCTGAGAGTGATTACGGGGGGAAAAGTTGTGCGGGGTTCAATTTCAAGGGGCGGTCCCACAATTTAAACCATTATTTTATCTTGGGGGTACGTGGCATCACCATGTGCATTGCGGTATGAAAAGTGGGTTACCTTAAACCACCCCCTGGTGCCCCCACAAAATAGAAAATCATAAAGGGACACTAGACCAACATATGTCATCCACCCACTCTACAGTTCACCCTCCAGCTTGTCACACCCTACATGTAACCTACCCCGTCTGTCCTTACCACCCCCATATCTTCGATTGTGATTCTTTATCCCAGGGATAGATGGCAGCAGAATCAGATGACAAAGATAGTGAGCCAATGATTATGGTGGTTTTAATGGACATGTGTGCACCGTTTAAAGAAAAAAAGTAAAAGGAACACATTTGCAAGTAAATGAAGATACAAGTGCTAGCAAAACTCAACAATACTTGCATGTTTTTATTTCATTCGGATCGTATGCTATTTTTAGGCAGATATCATGCGAAGTACAACGCTTTTCAGTTGTGAATTTTTTTGTACAAATAGATAGGTTTTAGATCTATTCAAAGGGATGCTTCTTGCCAAATGTAAAAGAGAAACTCTTTTTGAATATTAATAGACAAAGATTCTAAGTTTTGTTCAATTTGAGTTATGTGTTTCCTCTGTGTTCCCATTTCTCTGAATTTGTTTATGTAGTTCTTGAAGAGTGAATGATTACAATTTAATATTACATATATTGTGATCATAATATATCAGAATTTCATTCAGTAACAACTTTTCCTCTATTATTACTGTGAGTAGAACAAGACATGTGACCTGTGTGAATTACTGCATTTTTATCTTCTTTTCATGGGTGCATCTTTTCTTTTCTACTGTTGCAAACAAGGTGAGATAATTGGTACCTAACTTTGTTTCAACATTTTTTTAAATATTTTCTACATCATTTGACACTATAATTGTGAATCAGATAACGAGATACAACCTATGTACTATCTTATCTATTAATTTCATTTAAAGATTATTTCTCAAAAAACTGAACGTAGAAAAAGCACTTATAAAAATACTTCATTTTAAATCTGTGATGCCTGACATTATTCTTTGAGCCTTATAATCAATCTCAGAAACAACATCTTTTTGGCGTCGTTGCCGGGGATGGAGAAGCGAAATCATTTTTCTTTGGGAGAACGACAAAGTTAAATTTTGGTCTTTGATGGTGAACAAATATTTAATATGTGAAAAGGCTCATTTTTTACCTGGTGTTATAGCAAGATTTGGCCCAACATTGCTATCTTGCACAGAGGGCCTTTTTCCATTTCCCTATGTAGGCTTATCATCCCTTTTTGATAAATCCAGAACCAAAACTATACGTTTTTCCACATATACGCTCCATATCTTCTATGCAAGATGCGTATACGTAGGATGCTCCACTACAACCCATGTACATCGAGATTTGTGCCAAAAAATACAAAATGAAGTTAGGTTTCCATGTCACGACAGAAGATCTCTAATCCTTGGCCTTCCACATATTGGAAACATTCTGACTCATCCCTTCAGTTGCATCCTAAAAGCTATAAGAGCACAATTTCGAGCTATGGAAAAGGAGAAAACATTCAACTTTGAGAGCAATGTTACTCTGGAGAAATTACTTCATATTTAGTCTGCATCCCTTTGTCCCTCAAGTCTAAATACAGTGTTCAGCCCCCAAGATCTTTCCCTATTATTGAGAAAACCTCATTCCCTCTTTCCTATGAGATTTCCTTTGGTGGAGGATTGAAGTGGTGGAGACGTAGTTGGAAGGAACTTGGTTTCTTGGTTTCGAACTGTGCCGACACAGAAGTTTGTAACGTTGTCACTTCTGCTGATCAATTATTAATAGAAATACTCCTTTCTCGTCCTATTGATATATTGCAAATATATGATTATTATCCATGGGCGTGTTTGTAATGTTTATTAATGGATTATGCTATCTAATGTGCCAACCCATTTTATATTATCATTGTATACTTGCTCTGCTTGTTTGTTGATAACTTCTTGCATGTATAAAGCTTTGGGTCAAAGTTCTCAACAGTAGAACATCATCAAATGTTGGATTGAGGTAGGCCTATATATTATATTTCACATTAGTTTATATAGTATATGTTGAAATTGGGGTGATTTCTGCAATCATACCTGTCTGTTGTGGTTTACCCTTGTCCATTAAGAGTTTTTCCCTCGTAACATAAATGGCGACTCCACTGGGGAGAGATCTTCCTTCTAAGGCTTGAAGTACTTTTTCTTCTTACATTTCTATTTTTCCTTTGTGTTTCTTGTCGTATCATTGCTTGACATGTCCTATTCACTTTGGGTCTAAGTTTTCATCCTTTTTCCCTTACCTGGCCTTGTTTTAAAGAATATATGCCTTTTTTTCCTTGACAGTCGCGTATACACGCTTGCTATCTCACTGCAAGAAGTGTATATACACTTTGTTCTCCTAAACAATCACGTATACCACTTCCCCTTGCTTGTTGTCTTGGTTTAGTGACCGTTGGGTGGGATTTGAAGATTGTTGAGCCTTCTTAGGTCTCTGTAGTGCTTGTTGAGATTCTTTGGGATGACAGGAAACTTGTTTGGAGTTGAATTTTTGGGCGTAGTCTTTTTCTTTGTTTTCTATTTTTTATTTTTCCTTGTTCTCTGGGATGTTTACATGGCTACTTGGTATTCTGCTCGAGTTAGTTTTTTTTATACACAGTAGAATTTATATATCAGGTTTCTCATCAGTCCATGCATTTTATTTTTAGTATATTGAAAATACAAAAAAATAGGCATTTTGCATTGGTTGGCACTTTTGTCTTTGAATCTTTATCATTATCTTAATGCATTTAGTGAAAGATTGAATTTTACTTCTGAATTGTAGAGTTGAAATTGAAGATTACACTCTTCTTATTAGCATATCATTCATTGAAAAGTTAAATATAGACTTTGCATTATATCCATATTTATTTTCTTTCAGAGTCATAACATCATGAGTTTCACTTCCATACCTTTTTGAGTAACCACGGCCAATAAAATTTATGCTTTAAACTAAAATTGATTAGTCACAATTTTATTTTTAGGGTGCACAAACTAGCCTAAGATTTAGTGCCTTGGAATAGGATTTTGTGAGTAAACTTCTCCAAGGCAATTAGATCAACATATGTGTATGAGATAGGGAGTTGAGAATTCCATTGTATAATTGGTAATATCAGGAGGCTCCGCTCACACCGGAGTTAAGCATGAGGTCGCACAAAGTTATTTGAAGGGATAACCGTTAGATACTCACCTAGCATCAGAGATATTTCTGTGGATTTATTCATATTTGGGGATCTTTCTAGTGCCCATACCTGTGTGAGAGGAGGTACTTTCAAGGTTTCAGGCTTTTATACACTTCCCATACGGTAATCCAGAATTACAATTGTTCGCATGTGCATCAGTTATACAGTGATTGATTAGTTGTTTGACTTAGGTATCTCATAGGTTACTTGCAGGGGTTATTCTACTTGTATCCTAAGTCAGATAGGGGTCGGATAACACACAAGCTTTATGGAGGATTACCTCTCTGAGGGGATCTAACTGCCTGGTTTTTAAGCCTACAAGGGCCCTTATAACTAATTTTGTTACCTCCAAACTTTAGCAGGGAGTCTCAAGTCCCTCTTAGACGAGGCATACCTTCTTTAGCGAGGGAGGCCACTTAGCCACTTTATCCTGTTTGCATGCATATTGGCCTTTTGAATTTTTGGTATGCTCTTTGACTAGCATTTGGCCTTAGGATATATTTTATTCATTGGAGAGTCATAGGTCATCATGGATTCAGACCAACTTCCTTGCAGGTCCCGTCGGTTGTTACAGTTACCACTGGTTTTTGAGTTCTTTCCTTCTAAAAGGCATAGAGTTATCAGGAGTGGTAGATACACATCCACTTTTCAGACGTGTAGTTCCACAAGGATGAGTATCGAGTATAGTATTCAGAACACTGCAAGTTCTTTAGCTCCCATACCCACTATAATTAATGGCACCCCCTTGACACCTGTAGCCACTACAGTTGCAGTGTTGAAGGCTTATACCGATACTATGGCTTGGCCTGTAGTTAATGCTTCATCTCTTGCATCAAACCCTTTTGGAGGTTTCAGTCACTCATTGAGTTACAATATTCAGACCATCCCTATGGCTTCTAGTCCATTTTATTATGGTATGCCTAACTTCACTTCATATTTTTCGACTGCCATCCCAGCTGCTAGCCCTAACACTAGCTTTGGACTTGGGGGCACTACACTTCCTTACACTCCTTTACCGTTTTGTGGTTCTCATATTCCCCAAGCGAATCCTAATGTAGGAAGTGTCCCTATTCTTAACCCCGGGTTTAATCCTTATACAGTTGGATGGAAGAACCCAACCGACGGACAAGCTCTGCATTATATCCCTATCCCCTAAGTGCCGATTCCGACCAATACTTTTGGCATGACAAATCCACTTCAATCCTCCAGATTCCCACCTAGAGGAGGTCAGTCCTACACATTGGGCACTCCCCAACTTGGATCCAATCTAGTCGGGGGAAATCTTCACAACCCTCAGCTTGGATCTAATCCACCTAGAGGCAATTTTCATAACGCTTATTAGAACATTCCTACTGAAATGATGCCCAATCCATATTTTACGAATCAACCTGGAGGAGGGTATTTTAATTCTGAACAAGGTTTTGGTCCTTGCCAAAATCCTGGATGGAATGCAGTTCCTAACACACAATCTTTCGCGGGAGGATGGGGCCAAGTGTCGCAACCCCTTATTCCCTTTCTGGCCATGCTTAATCTGCCAAATTTGTATAAACTAATGAATGACTTGGTGAGTCATGATCCCACATGGGCCCCTGTCCCTACCAAACTTTCATTAGACATTTCAAAGTTTGAAGGTAAGAATGGAGAGGACCCTGGTGATCATGTCACTACTTTTCACCTTTGGTGCTCATCAAATTCTCTAAATCACGATTCTATTAGATTATGATTGTTTCAGTGCACTCTCATTGGAATTGTGTCAAAATGGTACATTGAGCTACCTAGGGGGACATATGGGTATTTTCATCAGTTGGTGCTAGCCTTTCTCAACCACTTTCAAATTCCCATTTGTTATGATGTTGGCCTTGAAATTTTTTTGACTTTATGCCAGGGTACCGACACTCACATCTCAGACCATATCCAAGAATGGTGTAGGCAAAGGCGGTTGGTTAAGACTCCTATACCCCCAAACTTTCCTCTAGAATGGTTCCCAAAGTATTTGCATGCTCCTATTTCAAGGGACGTTGCTACTTTTGGGGTCTTCAGTGAGGAAGAAACTATCTTTAGAGCCCAACAACTTGATTTGATATATGCTTAGTCTAGGATGTTATACCACCTTCCAGATGCACCGCAGCCAAATCACGATCCTAGACAAAATCCCGAACCTCATGCCGATGGAATTGTAGGATCCACCAATGTAAAATCCACAGACTCGACAATGAAGTCTGTTGGGGGGCCAACTTCGTCTGGATCCTCCAAACCCACTCAATCGGTGGATGTACATTCCATGAAATCATCAAAGAACCCAAATGGTGACCAGCAACCAGATGGGAATAAAAGGAAAGGTCAAAACAATCGTAAGGGTGGTAAGAATGGTAACAAACCCAAGGACAAAGATAATAATGGGAAACATAAGGATAATGCTGGAGAGGGCAAGAAAGAGAAGCGTAAGGTGAAGTTTCCTTGTAAACTTTCTACCGATGACTACCTTACACACTTATGCCCCAAACTTGCAGAGGTTGTGAGGCTTTTAAATATACCGCCCACTGTGCTGACGAATCCATTCCCATATAACCAACACTTAGCTTCGATCTCTTCGAATGTCAGAAATGCATCTGGTGGAAGTTAAAACCCACCATCGCAAGATGGCGATCATGTTTGCATCAATATGGTCGACGCGAAAATTGATATAGCCACTCACTCTTGAGATTATAGCTCTTCAAAAGCTATTAGCATCCTTGAAGCTCCTCCTCCCCCCAAAGTCAAACTTACAGATTGAGAAACTAGAGCCACCGCCTCATATTCCGAAAGGAGTACGTAAGTTCTCTACCCACAATCCTAATGCTAGAGCCACCCAAAACTATTCTATTGTTGAGGATCTGGGCCAAACCCCTTGTGCGATGTCAGCTTTGGAGGTACTCCATATGTGTCCATCACAGAGGAATGCCTTACTCTCTGCCTTAGGAGCTCTAGAACCTAGTGGCTCAAAATTATCAAGTTTGACGTCATGGATGTGAAGCCTCGCTTACCCTACCATGTGGCTTTCCAAATCCACGTGGATTATTCTAAGTATACTATGAAATGAGCGGTCATTGATGAAGGTGTTTCCACTTGCATGATGTCCCTGGTCTTTTGGAAAGCTATTGGTTCTCCAAACCTTTCCAAGTCATCGAACATGTTGACTGCATTTGACGATCATTCCTTCCACCCTCATGGTATTCTTCCCACCTTTCCGGTCCAGTTAGGTGGGAAGACGGTAGAGGTGGAAGTAGAGGTAGTTGATGCACCTCTTGATTATAACTTGTTACTAGGTCACAATTGGACCTATGCTATGGTCATCATCGTATCATTCATTTTCCACACACTTTGTTTTCCTCATCAGGGGGAGATCATGACGGTCGACCAATTATCCTTTGCGTACTCTAGTATGAATGCATCTGTTGGATCATCCATCCTAGTGATCGACAATTCTCAGCCGAAAACTGAGACTATCGGTGTCGGAATGTATTCTTCCCTCATGGGTACTTTCAACTTCTCAACATCGATTCACCACATTTATGCCATGTCTAGTAGGTCTTATTTAGTAGGTAGGTCCATTCCTTTCTGCACATCCTATATGAGTGATCCATGGACCTGACCTTCTCTGACTTCGTTGAGTGAAGGTCAGTCGCATGCTGGCATGGCTATGCCACTATCAGTAGTGGAGATTGCATATCAAGCCATTCTTGACTCCTCCATCAATCCCAATCTTGCTACCTTGCAGACAGACGAGGAGGATCTTGTTCTTACGCCTATATGGTCCACCTCATTATCGTGTTCACATGCTTTCTTAGATGATACTTTTCCTTCAGACGAATCCATCCTTGAAGCCATGAATGTTTTCGAGAGACCTTGGGATGATATGCATCATCGATATTATTTTCTCCCAAGTCTTAAAAGAATCGAGCAAGATGATTTTCGGTCTACCTTGAGTGAGATATTTTGTCACACCATAGTTCCACTTGATACACACAACATTTATGCCAAAGGAAATATGGCGAGTATTTCTCCTACCATCTCGATCGATATCTCTCATACCCCTGGAAATATTGAGAACGTAAATAGAGGTGCAGTTTGTTCACCGGAAGAGATTCAGATCTACACCAACCTCTTCAAAGAATTTCAAGGTGTATTCACTTGGTCATATGAAGAGATGCCATGGATCGACCCTCATATTGTCGAACATGAAATTAGGATTTATCCAGATGCTAAACTTGTTCGACAACGTCTTAGAGCTGTTAATCCTAGGAAGGCCCCCGCTATTAAGGCATAGGTGGAGAAGCTACTTAATGTTGGCTTCATATACATGGTTCCCTTAACCGAATGGGTATCCAACCCTGTTCTTATGAATAAAAAGCAAGGAACCATCCGTGTGTGTATGGAGTTTCATGACCTGAAAAAGGATTGTCCTAAAGATAACTTTCCCACACCTTTCATTGATCAGATTCTCGATGAGTGTTCGGGAAGAGAAATATTTTCCTTTACGGATGGATTTTTAGGATGTAACCAAATCCAGATCAAACTTGAGGACCATCACAAGACGACATTTATATGTCCTTCAGGTACTTTTGCATACCGAAAAATGCCTTTCGGTCTGAAATATGGCAGAGCGACCTTTCAACATGCCATGACTTTCACTTTTCACGATCTCAAGCATATAGTCGAAGCTTACCTAGATGATATTGTTGCTCACTCTCACAAGAGAGTGGATCGTGTTACACACCTTTGGCTGGTTTTTGAATGATGTCGTTACTATAAAATCCGGTTAAACCCTCACAAATGCATCATTTGCGTTAAGTCTGGTTGTCTCTTAGGATTCTTAGTTTCTGAGACCGGGATCATGGTAGACCCTCTTAAGGTTGAGGCAATACTTCAAATGCCTCCCCCGTGCACGATTAGAAAACTTCAATGTTTATAGGGGAAAGATAACTTTCTGCATCAGTTTATAATGAATTATGCCAATATCACTAAGGGTTTCATGCGCCTATTGAATAAAGACACTCCTTTTATCTGGGATGAGCAAGACGAGGATTCTTTCGACACTTTAAAGAAATCTGTAGTATGGGCCCCTCTGCTGAAATCCCCTGATTATAGTAGAGATTACTTGTTGTATATTTCCGCATCTAAAGAATTACTCTCATGTTGAAAAGCTAGTTTTGGCTGTCGTTCACACAGTCCAATGTTTACGACACTATATATTGCTTTTCAAGGCTACTGTGGTCGCCGATGTCAATCCCTTTCAATATGTCCTCACTAGGCATATCATAGGTGGGAAATATGATAAGTGGATTGTCATCTTACAAGAATTTGATCTCGACTTTGCTTCGGCCAAGTCCAAGAAATCACTAGTTTTTGTAGAGTTAATATATGATTTCCCACGATTAGACAAGGATGTTATCCATGTCGATTAATTTTCAGATGAACACATTTTCCTTGTCCTGTCATCTGACCCCTGGTATGGAGACATTGTTTTATATCTTCAAACCTTGAAGTTCTCTCAACATCTCTCGCGAGATGATCGACGGTGTGTTAGATACCAAGCCAAAAAGTATACCATCGCCGGTGACACTTTATATCACTGAGGAATAGATAGTATCTTACACCGTTGCTTAACTCACGAAGAAGCTGAGTTAGTACTAAATGATTTCCACAAAGGGGCTTGTGGTGGTCACCTATCCAGGCTTGTGACAACCCAAAACATCCTACAAGTTGGTTACTTATGGCCCACCATCTTTAAATATTGCATTGAAGTGGTTAAGAAGTGTCACCACTTCCAGGTGTTCACTTGGAAAATGCACTCGCACCCAACCCCTCTTCATCCAGTCATTACCGTCGGTCCCTTCACCAAGTGGGGGGTATATTTCGTCGATTGCAACCCAACTTCGGCTAGGGGGCATTAACACATTATCGTGGCTATCAACTACTTTACCAAGTGGGTCGAAGCCATGCCTAACGTAAAATTTGATGGGAAGACTACAACCTTCTTTGTGTTCAACCAAATTATCGCCCAGATTCGTATCCCGAGTGAGATTGTCACTAATCATAGCAGTCACTTTGAGAATTAAATGATGGTATAACTAGCATCTAAGATGGTGTTTAGACATGGTCACTCATATCCTTATTACCTACAGGAAAATGGGCAACTAGAGGCCATCAACAAGTCTCTCAATACCATTTTTCAAAAAACTGTTAGTCGGAGTAATTCTGATTGGCACATCATGCTATATCACAAGTTTTGGGCATATAGAACCTCGGCCAAGACTACCACCGGTTTTTCCCCTTTTCAGTTAGTGCACAGTGTGGCATCGATACTTCCTATTGAATGCAAAATCCCTTCTCTCAAGTTGGCAGTTGAGCTCCTACCTGACACTTTAGATTTAGAGTGATGCCTTGTACACTTAGAGAGTCTTGACGAGCAGCATCGGGACGCCTTTATGGCTATCAAGGCAAACAAAAAATGTGTCAAGGTTCAGTACAACAAGTCTATCTATCCCCGGTTGTATGCTGAGGGTGACTTGGTCCTCTTGTATGACCAAGCAAAAGAACCACTAGGGGCAGGTAAGTTTAAACCCATGTGGCACGGTCCTTACATCGTGTGACGTGTCCTAGAAAAAGGAGCCTACTAGTTGGAAGATTATGAAGGGAATAAACTGACCGAGCCCATAAATGGGCTCTACTTGAAGAGGCATTATGCTTGAACCCTAGGCTTGGGTGAAACCCTTTGTATACTAATGTAAATTTAGTCTATATACATATTTTTCCCCTTTTATTTTTGTCTTTGGCTTGCTTATTGAGTTTTCCCTTTTGGTTGGCAGATGTCAACGGAGTCTTTGGTCTACCTAGGATTCATAGATGCAGCCAGTCATCATACACAGAACTTGGCTTCTGCCGCTTGGGTGATTTACCTCCCCGAGGGTTTGTTGGTGTCTTCCGGTGGTGTATGCCTAGGGCCATCCACGAATAATGTGGCCGAATATAGCGTCATCATAGAACTTTTGTGCGATGTCATTTAACATGGTAATCACTCTCTAGAGGTTCAGCTGGATTCTCAATTAGTAGTATGTCAGTTGAATGGTCGTTACCATGTGTGTGATCCTGTGTTACTTCATCAATTTCTATGGGTACGTCTTTTAGAACGACAATTTGATTTTATTACATCTTTTCACATCCCTAGAAGTTCTATTCATGTATTCGATGCCTACGCTAATTATTTTTTAGATTGGCATTTTTCACATTAATAAAGTAAAGAAAACCATTAAATCAATGTACACATTGTAAGATATGAGTAAAGCCGAAGATCCCTCTTTATATATTTCAAAAAATATGGTGTTTATATTACAAAATTGGGGGTAAAAACCTCAAAATACATATAGAGCTGATACACATATCCCATGACATCTACGCTTGTGGCACCAGATGTGTATCATGATAGAAAACCATGGAATTTGCGAGACACTAGAAGAATCGTACCCATGCTCTAGGTACACCAACAACCTGTCGTTGCATGGCTTCAGGTAGATCCTCCACCTGAGCCAGAGGAATCCTCTGTGTCAAACGAGACAAGTTTCCCTTTACATTTTGTAGGACTCTCTTCGCTTCTCCTCCCACTACCTCATCTCCCCGATGCGTCTGTCTATGTCATAGGAATCCCTCTAGCCATTGCGGACCCACATCTGCAATCACACAAGTCTCTAGTTAATATTTTAAAACACCATCCAAAAATATTTTTGTTTCCTTAAATACAAAAATACAAAAAAATGAAAAATGTAAAAACTTTTACCTATGGCATTGTAGGCGGCTCCTGGTGGAAGAGGCATATATGGGTCCCCTCTGAAATCAATCCTCGTATAGGGATAGTCATCTAGAGAAATGATTTGTCTCTGCCACAAGAATAAAAAAGCATCATTGTAGGGTGTTTCCACCCTACCTCCTCCCTATCATCTCATGACCTTGATCCACCGTGCCATGGCTGGATCACATGGTCCTCTAGGAAGGATCTCTTCTTTCGGTCCCAGACCTAGAACCCGCTCGAAAAAGAAGCTACAAAGGATAGAGGCAAACCTGAAGTTTCGCTTACCCCCCTGCTTTCACTCTCTTAACTGACCTTTCATGTTGGTCAGTAGTGAGGTACACCAATCATAGACAGTGGGTCTCACACACTCCAATGTGTAAAATATAAGTGGTCTTGCTGCTTGATGCAATGAGGCCAAACCTATAATCCTAGTAAGCACGAGCACAATGATCTTCAAGCTGAGGTTACTTATATCCCGGATGGGGACTTGAATTCCCACCATGGGAGTCCCTGCAACAAAGTGGGATTCGATATACTCCTCGATCTTCATCCCACTCCTCGCTCCACGTGACTTGAGGTTCACAACCTCTCCTCAGTTTGAAAGACCAATTAAGAAGTAGATGTCCTCTACTTCGATCCTTAATGTTTGTCCATCAAGGATAAAGCTCTCGCTATAGGGATCCCAATAGCCCACCAACATGTCCAACAGCCTCACTTGGGCCCTCATTCCCTTGAGATCCCAAAACTTGTATAAACCACATCTTTTTAGAGCCACTTGAGCCACTGGATCCCGATCCACTGCTGCATCTACCTCCTCATGCTCACGCTCTCTCCATTCCAACACCATCCTAAAAAAAACAAATAATTTTTGAGTTAGAAACCCCTCCTTTTTCTTTTGCATACATATACGCAACTTTACTTACTCACAGTTACGGGTAGGGCTTGATATACGCTCCCTTTGGTTCACACATGGGTGTATATCTAGTTGTATAAGCGACCTATTTAGAGAAACCTGCGTATACCGAAAACCCCATATTGTTCCCTCAAAAACTAACAAAATAGAACCTAATTCAAAAATGCAAACCACTAAATTTGAAGAAGATGGGATGAAGAGTTACCTGATCCAAATGGTTTGTGATTATGTTTCCTATCGTTCCCACAATCGTCGTTTGAATCTTGGAGGTATTTTATTCCAAATTGCATTGTTTGGGTAAAAATCAAAATGATACGGTAATTTGTGATTTTATTACTATTTATAAGCTATTTTTACCCACTTGATATAGTTTCATTCTATTTTTTCACCTAACAGACTAATTCAAGAATGGTTCTAAGATGGTTTTTGCAGTTTTGACTCAGTTTTCTTGCAGATTTCAACATCATAGTTGGTTGTTCGTCTCCTTAGGCAGTTATATTCATAACCTAGCATATAGGATAGGTATCTACTCCATTGTGCATTTTGCATTATCCTTCAAATACCACTTTTTACGCCTTAGGGATGAACCCATATATTGCGATGCATAACCATCCATTTTCTATCAATAGCATCGTTAATAAATGGTAGAGACTTACCAAACATGGGTACCCTAGTTAGAACCTCTTTGTCATTTGGTGCCCATGCCGAGTTTTTCATTAGGATCGGGAGTCCATTATAATTCAATACATGACTGTATGATGAACCTCATTTCTCATTCATGCACATGTGGCATTATTACCCGTGGACTCCCAAAAACGAGTCTTAGTTAAGCTCTTTTCTGACTCATCTAAAAACTGAAAAGATCGTTGAGTGATTTGTCCCTTTCACACTTGTTAAAATTGGATTTGAAACATCATGAGTCTTAGTTAATCTCTTTTCTGACTTGTTATCAAAATAGAAAAGATTGTCGAGTGAACTTGTCTTTTTCACACTCATAAATTGGATTTGAAAAGACGTCTATTTGGAACAAGTTTTCCCCTTTTTCACACCAAGTAGACTAAAAGATATAAAAAAAGGACATTTTTTGGAGTTAAGTTCTGATTGCATCTCATGCCCTCGCTTGCAGTATTGATCCTTTAGCCATTTCTCTCTCTAAACCGTTACCTAAGCAGTTTTGCATCCTTGACCAAGAAGAGCCTTGTTTATATCCTTCACAATTTGACACCCTATACCCTGGAGGGAACATCACCTTAAGTGTCCATATCCCACATGCATTCCATTGCATTAAGCATAGGTACGTTCCACTGCTGGAACTAGTTTTTCTTACTTGCGACACTCATTCCTTCCTCTGTATCATAGCATTCATTTGTTATGAAAAAACAAAAAAAGACGAGCGGGAAGGGAGTACTATATTGTAATTGGAAGCAGTCGTGTCGCATTTGAACTGAGCACAAAGTTATTGAGTCCTTGTGTCATCATAATTTTGGGTTTAGCATAGCCTTACGAAGCTGATCTTGCTACAGAGTTTAGCATAGCCTTAGGAAGCTAATCTCGCTTAGTTTTTCTCAGAATCACATGATACTTTGGTCTTATCATGCACTCTGGCCCTACTTTCATTATTGGTAGGTCACCTTGAACCCAACAATCGACATTTCATCATTGGTCATTGACTGGGTGGTTTTCCTTGTGTTCGATGGCAAGACATCTATTCACACTTTGGGATTTGTGCAGTACCTTGGATTCCATTATCCTTATTGGTGGTTTCCTCGCCTTTTTCAGCAGTTTTTCATCATTGGCTACTACTGATAGGGTCTTTTTCGTGTACTGCTTGAATTTGGCACATGCAAAAGATGCACAGGGTCGTTGGTTTGTGAACATGTTCTTCGTCTGATCTCCACCAAATCATGAAGCTCTTTCTTTGTTCCTCATGCTGAATAATGAGATATGCCTCAATGCTCTCCTTTCAACGGGTCTCTTTCCATCTACTTCAACTCATTTATTCTAGATATGGGGACCTAGAGTTTTATTAGTACCTTGAGGCTTGCAATCATTAGTGGCAGTCTCTCTCTCCATTGACAGATGGTAATACATCAATGTCTCCTGATCAATGGATTTCTCAAGTGTTCGACATCAACTCCTTTTTTATGCTCGTACGAATGTACTCAGTTCCTTGATACCTACTTTCATTATTGATAGGTTGTCTCGCATTTGTTAATGGTATACCTCAATGACCGGTAGTCAAATGATGTCTCGTCGTGTTCGACCTCAACTCATTTATTCACATGATGTATACTTGCACCTTTGGCAGATAGTGTAGAAGACTTGAAGACATCACTATGTGCCCAGAGCTTTCCTGAGCTGTTGCTTCCCTTTCATTGGACCAACACCTATTTGACTTCAGTGATCATGGGAGATCAGATTGTACTTCATGGTATATAGATATCTTCAGATTGATTTTGAGATTGGTTTCACTGGGTCTTGTTCACGACTATGACAACTTTTGGCATGTAAATGCATTTGTATTTTCCTATTCATGGCCATGAACACTTAGTTGGTATATTTTCCACATGGATATGCATTGTATTCTCAGCAACCATGTATGCAAATTCAGTACATAATGTAATGAGAAATTGAGTTCATCCAGCTGGTTCTCTACTACTCCACTTCTGGGTTATTTACAATGTATTTCAGCCATCGCAGATACTCCTATGATCTCACACATTAGGGGGTGTCTGTTATAGAAAGATTTGCCTCACCATTTCTATCTTGCATAGAGGGCCTTTTTCCATTTCACTATGCAGACTTATCATCCCTTTTTTATGAATCTAGAGCCAAAAATATACATTTTTCCACATATACGCTCCCTATCTTCTATGAAATATGCGTATACGTAGGCTACTCCACTATAGCCCATGTACATCGGGATTTGCCCCAGAAAATACAAAATGAAGTTGGTTTTCCATGTCACGACAAAATATCTCTGATCCTTGGCCTTCCACATATTGGAAACATTCTGACTCGTCCCTTCAGTTGCATCCTAAAAGCTATAAGAGCACAATTTCAAGCTATGGAAAAGGAGAAAGAATTCAAATTTGAGAGCAAAGTTACTATGGAGAAATTACTTCATATTGAGTCTGCATCCCTTTGTCCCTCAAGTCTAGACACAGTGTTCATCCCCCAAGCTCTTTCCCTATTGCTGAGAGGACCTCATTCCCTCTTTCCTATGATCTTGCCTTTGGTGGAGGATTGAAATGGTGGAGACCCAGTTAGAAGGAACTTGGTTTCTTGGTTTTGAACCGTGTCGACACAGAAGTTTGTAACGTTGTCACATTTGCTGATCAATTATTAATAGAAATACTCCTTTCCTGTCCTATTGATATATTGAAAATATATGCTTATTATCCATGGGAGTGTTTGTAATGTTTATTAATGGATTATTCTATCTGATGTGCTAACCCCTTTTATATTATCACTGTATAATTGCTCTGCTTGTTTGTTGAGAACTTCTTGCAGGTATAAAGATTTGGGTCAAAGTGCTCAATGGTGGAACATCATCAAACATTGGATTGAGGTAGGCCTCTTTCTTATATTTCACATTAGTTTATATAGTATATGTTGGAATTAGGTTGATTTTTGCAGTCATATCTGTCTGTTGTGGTTTACCCTTGGCCATAGAGAGTGTTTCCCTCATAAAACCTGGTGACTCCATTGTAGGAAAAGATGGCATTCGTCTGAAAGAATACGAGGAAAAAGTAAGAAGAAAAGCAGACTACGCCATTTTCGGATCCCGAAAAATTGTTGAAACCAAAGGGATATCTTAGACAAACATATGCATTAGCAGGTAAGGTCTATCAACCTAGAGTTTCACAATTTAATGTTAAGTTTCCCACTGAAGAACCACGTATTAAGGAAAAACTTAAACAATTTCAAGCTCTAGAAGTAGCAACAAGCAAGTCTGAAGTTAAACTAGAATCTTGAGAAGTGATTATTCCTAAAGTAAAATTTGGGATTGACTAGATCGTCCATATTTCATTAAATACTTTTACTAATGAAGACACAGAGTCTATCTCAATCCCTACTATTGTTTTTAAACAACCGAGATCAAGTTTTCCTTTTCCTCCTCACCTAGATCTTCCACCTTCTCCCGATCTTTTTCCTGAACTTCATTCACACCATCCCTAAGTAGTCAAACGATCAGTATATCCATATTTTGAAGTTTTTGATAATCTCCTTTTTTCCCTCGAATATCGTCTCCTAGACTTTCAATGGATAGTGTTGGAGGTGGTGGGGTTGGTGGACAAGATCAATCCCCTAGGACCTTTTCCAAAGTCGCTACTAGATATGCTCCCTTAGTTATTCCTACTATCCTGCATGATTTATCTAAAAATCACATGAAGAGCCTCCCTTAATTCATGGGAGAAGGGGATTTAATAACAATGGAACATATAAACTTTTTTGATCAATTTATTGATATTATTGGTATTGATCATGAGGATGTTTACACAAGATTGTTGGTACAAACCTTTGAAGGAAAGGTAAGAACTTGGTTCATAGGAATTCTAATAGGTTCTATACCATCATATAACGATCTAGAAGCCTCCTTCTTAAGGCAATGGGGTGAGATGAAAGATCATCTTTATTACTTAACTGAATTTAGAGCCTTGAGAAAGAAGACATCAGAATCAGTCCTAGAGTTCATTCAAATATTTAATAAGCTCTATCAAAAAATACCAGTTGAAGTTAAACCTTCCCAACCAGCTGCAAAAGTCACTTTTGCAGGATATTTTGATTCTTATTTCACTCTACTGTTGAGAGAAAGAAGATCCACTACTTTGGCAGGGATGCAATATGATGCTATAGAAATTGAATCAAATATGAAGGCATCTGGGAAATTGAAAACTAAAGTTGAGATGGGAATAAGAGAACCCAATCATTTTAAAGAACATGCAGGAACCTCTGGATCTAGAAAGTACGTAGAAGAAAAAATGGATGAGATGGCCAAAATTATTAAAGATTTATCGAACAAAATTTCTAGGATGGAAATAGAAAATCCTAAACCTGGCCCATATGTAAGAAATCAATTCAAGAGAAATCCAAATCCTCAGATACAAAAAAGAAAAATAAAAAATGAGGATCAAAATATTCAAGATCCATTTAAAACTGAGAATTTCATGTAGAGAGGTGAGGAGCAAGATTATGAGGAATTAGAGGAAGATCTAAACAACCTCAGTGATGATGATATTGAGTCGCACCTAACCAAACAATATTATGAGAAATCCTTGGATCTAAAATCTTTGTTTAATAATGACAGGAATATCACCAATTTGGGAGACTCTACATAAAAAGGTCTCACCCATTCAATAATGGATGAGCTTCAACATAAATATGATTTGAGGCCAAGAGAAAAAAATTCTACAAATATTCCACCAAAAAATATTTTATCATGAAATAAAATGGATGAAACAGTAGTCACAAAACCATCAACTGAAACTCAAGTTGTTTGAGCAAAGCAAGTTGAAACAAAAGAAGTACAGAACAAAAAGTTAGAAAACACAGAAGCTGAAGTTCAAATCAGATAAATTGAGAAACCAATTGGGTCATTCAATTTATAGAATGAACTAAATAAAATCAAAATTCCAATTCCTCTAGTTGAACTTGCTAGAAACCCAATATATAAAAAGAAAATCGCAAAAGCAATAAATTTTTCTAATGTTGAAGGTCAAGCTAATGTTATCAATTTGTAAGATGAAAACCCTATAATCATGTTTGGACCACACATTGAAAATAGAAAGGATTATGTTGCTCTTTTCTATATTACACTGATTATGCACAATCATTTACTTCACAATTGGGCCTTGAAATTACCAGACCTTATCAAGATTTATACTCGTTTGATTCTAAAAGGTTAAGTGTTTGGGTATGATTAAAGATTTAGTTGTAAATATTACTCAGATTCCTGTGAAAATTATTCTTATGGATGTGGTTTTTTCTGATGTTCCCGACAAGTATGACATGCTTCTATCTAGATATTTGGGTGCGAAGATAGGAGGATCAGTTCAGCTAGACATGACCTATGCGACAATTCCAATTTTTGGTGGATAGTTTGCTCGACTGTACAGAGAAACTAGACTGGCATATACTATGAGTGACCCTCAAAACCCCAATAAATACCCAGTCTATGTTGCCGATCAAGATTTAGGAAATTGTATATTATCTATAGATGATGATTTTGAAGAATGTATAGAAGAAGAAAATAAAAAAAATATAAATTTCAAAGAAAAATAAAAATGTTAGAGAAGGGATGTGGAAAATATTCTTCGATGGTGCTTCATCTTATGAAGGAGAAGGAGCTGGATTTTTATTTGTGGCACCAGGTGATGAGTATGTTATTCATTTCTCTTATATATTAAAATGGGATATTATTATACCAATAATGTCTGTGAGTATGAAGCTTTATTTTTAGGACTAGAAGATGAAAGAAAGTTAAAAATCGAGCATTTGATTGTCTATGGTGATGTCGAGCTCATTGTAAAGAATATAAAACAACAATATCAAGCTAAGCATATGAGATTGATATTGTATAGAAATTTTTCTTTGGATCTAATAGATAATTTCTTCTCGTCTTTTAATATCCACTCCATTCCCAGAATGCAAAATCAATAGCCTGACTCTATAGCCAAAGCTGCTGCAACTTTCATACCACCTATTGTTTTGAAGCTGAAATATCATATTGAGATGAGGCATAGTCCCTTGATTACAAACAATGTTCAATACTGGAAAGTATTTGAAGATGATGAACAAATCAAGCAGTTCCTAGAAATGATAGATGAGTTTTCTGAGACCCACATAGATCAAGAAAATCAGAATGATCTTTCTTGGGTTATGTAGGAAGGAGAGAACCCAGAAAAGTTCCAAGATAAAATTGCAAATCAACGCATGCTCTTACTAAAAAATAATCAAATTCCCATAGGTCTAATCCCTCTAGAAAGGTTGTTTGACCAGGATGATATATCTTTAAAGTCTACTTTGTGACCTCAACCTGAAGAAGTTGAAGATTGTAATGTAGGAACTAATGAAGATCCCAAGATGGTCAAAATATCAAAATATCAAAATATCTTCCAACACAAATAAAGAATAAATATGTTGAGTTACTTAAATAGTATAAATATGTTTTTGCATGGTCTTATGATGATTTAAAAACTTATGATACTTATGTTATTGAACACAATATTCCCTTAAAACATGGTATCAATCCTTTTAGGAAGAAAATTAGATAGATAAACCCAATTCTTCTACCAGTAATAGAAAGAGAGGTTAAAAAACTCATTGATGCAAAAATCATTGTTCCCCTCGTATACTCTGAATGGGTGGAAAATTTGGTTCGTGTTAGGAAGAAGAATGGTGAAATAATACTCTACATTGAATTTAGAAACTTAAATCGATCTTCTCTTAAAGATAACTACCTGCTTCCAAAAATGGATCATGTTTTATAAAAGGTGGTAGGGGATAAAAAATTTATATGATTGATGGTTTCTCAGGATATAATCAGATTGTTGTTCATGATGATGATAGAGAAAAGACTTCATTTACTACCCCATGGTGAACTTTTATGTATGATAAAATGCATTTTGGTTTAATGAATGTAAGAGAAAATTTCTAGAGAGCAATGGATATCGTATTCGTCAGTGAAAGAGATAAGTTTGTTGTTATTTAGCTAGATGATCTGACAGTTTTTTCTAAATCTAATGCAGAACATTTGGTGCACCTCAGACAAACTTTTGAAAAATGAAGAAAATTTGGTTTGTCTCTTAATCCTTAAAAATCACACTTTTCCATGCAAGAAGGTAAACTTTGTCATATTGTTTCAAAATATGGAATTAAGGTTGATCCTAAACAAGTTGAGGATATCGAACTTATTAATATTCCTAGAAATAGAAAAGAGATTCAATATTTTTTAGGTAAGATCAATTTTTTGAGGAGATTTATTCTCAACTTTGTTGAAATAATCAAACTGACTACAAATATGCTAAAAAATGACAGCAAAGTAAAATGGACAGCATAAGCCAAAGCATCTTTCGAGCACGTTAATAAATCCATAGGAGAAGTACCAGTATTGGGAAGTCCTAACTACACAAAAGAATTCATGATCTTCTCTTTTTCTTCTGAACATACTGTTGCAATAATGCTCCTTTAGAAAAATGAAGAAGGATTCTAACAACCAATAGCCTTTTTTAGCAAAAGCCTTAGAGACGCAAAGCTAAGATATGACATTCTCGAAAATCAAGCTTATGTGAGGGTAAAGGATCTCAATTCTTTCCGAACATATGTATTGCACTCCAAAATAATTTATAATGTACCAAAAAATGCAGTTAAAGAAATCTTGGTTCAACCAGACAGTGATGGAAGAAGAGGTAGATGGTTGGCTAAAATTCAAGATTTTGATTTAGAAGTAAAACCAACCAAACTAGTGAAAGATGGCAAGGTTGTTAGCCAAATAAAATTTCAGAGCGCTTGGAATAAATAACTTCAAATCGCATGATTCTCTTCTAGATATAGAGGATGTTGATGATCAAGCACCCATTATTTAGATTGAAGAAAAAATTTCCTCCTCACCTTGGTACAATGATATTCTTGCATATCTCCCTACTCTTCAATGTACAAGTGACATGACTCCTTCAAAAGAAATAACTTTGAAGTTACATGCAATCAAGTATTTTATTATTGATGGCAAGTTATACTGGAAACACCCTCTGGGTTTCCTATTATATTACCTGATAGAATCCGAAACAGAAGGTGTCATTGACAAATTTCATGTAGTATGTGGAGGAAATCATGCCTAGAGAGCACTGGCTTATAGAATTCTAAGGGAGGTATATTATTGGCCTAATCTATTTATTGATGTAAATGCAAGGGTCAAAGCTTGCAATTCATGCCAATTGTTTGCTGGGAAGAAAAATCTTCCTAGCTTACCTTTAATTCTAGTAAACGATGAAGATCCTTTCCAACAATGGGGACTAGAATTCATTGGAGAAATTCATCCACAATCGAGTGCTCAACATAGATGGATTTTTACCACTACTAACTATTTTACAAAATGGGTTGAATCCATTCCAAATCAGAATTCTACAAATTCAGTAGTAATAAACTTCTTAGAATAAAACATCCTAGAAAGATTTGGCTGTCCTAGGAAAATAGTTACTGATAATGCTCGGGCCTTTAAATCTATAGCAAATATCATTTTTTGTCAAAAATACAATATTATTTTATGTCATTCTACAACTTATTATCCTCAGGGAAATGGGTTGGTCGAATCATCTAACAAGAGTTTGATGACCATAATCAAGATTTTTTTTATAGAAAACAAAAAATCTTGGAATATACACTTAAAATATGCCTTGTGGGCAAACCGAATTGGCACCAAAAAATCCATAGGTATGTCTCCTTTCCAATTAGTCTATGGTACTGACGTTATTATTCTTATTAATATTTCTCTTCTTGTGATGAAACTCTAGCAGGATGCGAATGAAGAATTGAATGATGTTATGAGAAGATTAAATCAAATCATTGAAGTTCAACAAAACAAAGTTGAAGTGGATGATAAGCTCCAAAAATACCAGGATAACATGAAATCCCTTTTTGATAAAAAAAAAAAAAAAGATAAAAGCATGGAGTTTCTTCCTGGCGATTTAGTTTTAAAATGCAAAGCTAGAAAGGAAGATGTAGAGAAACATAGAAAATTTGATCATCTCTGGTTTGAACCTTTCAAAATTGCAGTTGCTGAGGGAAAAAACTCATTCTCATTGTAAAACTTTAATGGAGAAATTCTTGACTCTCCTATCAATGGGTGTTATTTAAAACATTTCATGCAGTAGTTACATTTTAGATTTCCATTGTATATATCGGATTGGATTGACATTGGCAATTTTAATTTTCAAATTTTCTTTTCTTTTTGTAAATTATCTGAGTCATCTAATCGTTTGTTGTAAATATTTTCAATAAGCTTATGTTTGCTTGACACCATTTAAATAAAAAAATAAAAACATTTTTTTTATAGGATTATCTGATATTTTATATTTCATTCATTCGGCAGAACAAATCTTGTTGAATAGGAGATGAGGCTAGACATAAAAGCTCAACATTTGTCTTTCAAGCACTTGATTTCTATAAAAACGGGTGATAAATAAATAATCTTCCTTGTTGTAAAATTCAAAAGGAAAATAAGGTATGCGTCCTTGCTCTTCTTATAGTTCCAATAAAATTGAAAAATTCTTTTTGAAAGGAATGTGGAGGGAGTTTTTCTCATGATAATATTATCACCTGACCTAAGAATTAGAAATGTATAAAATTATAGTGTCATGCTGATAAATTGAAAAGCCATCTCTAAAATGAAAACAAAAATAATAATAAATAAATTTGAAAGAAGTTTGAATTAATTACACAAACATGTGTAGGATTATGATTTTTTCTAATTCAGATCCTTCAAAGTTGTGATTGGGTCATTTTTTACCTATCCCCAAGGTCTTATCCACTTCAGATTTTATTTCTCCTTTCTTATTTTCTTTAGTCTTCATAGAAACAAAGAAACTTACCTTTGCTCTGAAAACTTAAAAAACATATTTTCGAAACAAAGTTTGGCGAAAATATTTATGTTCCTTTGTTTTTAATTGAAAAAACGTATGTCTAGGCTAATCCTAACAATTTTATCTTTGATATCAGATTTTAAACTAAAAAAATTTCTCAAGGTTTATCCTTGAAAAGATTAAAATTCCCATAAAAAATTTTCCCTATAGGCTATGGTGTACTAAAAATCGGAAGAAAGTTGGTTTCAGAGTGTCCTTAAAATTGTTGACAGACCTTCTTTTCAGACTAAAGATTTTATACAGATATCATCCCTTGTATGTTACATATAGATTGATTTCCCCCACTTCAAAAATATTAAAATTTAAGACAGATGGTGAATGTAAATTCATAATTTGTTTTCCCCCATCTTGTCCAAGGAAAATGGTGAAAGGAAATTTGCAATTCCATTGCCCCCATTTTGTCCAAAAGAGACGATGAAAGGAAATTTGTTTATCGATTGCCCTCATCTCAGCAAAATGAAATGGTGAAAGGAAATTCAATGGGATAAGTAGATAACTTCACTGGGATACTGAACATACTCGTTGGAAGTGAAGCAATATCTATGATATCTATAAGGCTGCCATACATATCTATATTCCATACTCTGTTATCTAGTTCTCTTTTCGACGATTTGTACATCATGAACCAAATATGGATTCCTAAATAAATATGTTACATTTGTTGAGCCTTGAAGCAAACAAAGTCAGTCGAAGCCTGATATTCTAGTTAGAATTATTTTGATTATCTTAAACAATTATGAAATCAGTTTTAGGAAAAGGAAATTTTTAATAGCCTAACTTGAGATTTATCATTAAGTATGTTTTGAAGGTTTTTGGACTTGGATAATTTCATTTTTCTATGCATGATTAAATAAAACTAGAAAATGTTTTTCAAAAATCAATAATGACTCAATTTACTTAATAAAGGCACTTGGTCTATTGTTCTTTCATGCCTCACAGGGAGCCACAATCCCCAGATGGAGCCTATGTTGGAACACGTATAATTTTGAGCTTTGAATTTTAGATTGTTTCCTTCTTACTTTCAAATTTCCCAAATGCCAAACCATCGAATTGTTAATGAAACTTATGATCGGGTAAAGTTAACAATTTGAATAACTATTGTGATTCACCAGGTAACAAATTCCATCAGACCTTTTTAATAATCTCTCTGTAAACAGATCTATACAAGCTCTTCAAATTTCAAAATCATTTTACCATTTGCAATTAACATTTTTTCATTTAGCGAAGAGATTGCAGACCTCTCTTGTTACAGGAAGGATAATATTATTTCCTTAAGTATTATGGTGCCACAAAAAGTTGAAAGAAAACTTGATGGATCAGATTTTAGAATCTAGCGAAACGATAAATCTATTTGGAAGATTGATAAAATAAGAAAGGGACCAAATATAGTAGGGAGGGGATAAATAGATAGAAATGGGAGCACAAACCTTCCAGAGTGCTAAGTCTCTGAAGTGTAGGATCTGGCACCATGTGTCCTTTTGATTTGGACAACTGTGATTTGCTTCAGAACTCTGGGCTTCGGGCATTCTGAGGTGCACAACAGAAAAAATCAATGAATTGATAAGTCCCCAAAGTGAAATATTTGGTGTCATGTGTCCTTTTTATTTGGACGACTGAGATTTACTTCAAAACTTTGGGCTTTTGGCGTTCCAAGGTGAAAATATTCAAAGTGATAAATCCCTAAAGTAAAATACTTGGCACTGTGTGTCCCTTTCATTTGGATGGATGATATTTACTTTGGAACTCTCAACTTTGGGCATTCCGAGATGCATAACACCACAAACTTCTAGAGTGTCAAATCTGCTGACACATATCCACTTCAATCAATGATCTAGATGAAATCCAGGCTTCAGGTCTTTGTGAATTCTTTACTCAACATTTCTTTCTTCCCCTTGAAGTATGAAATCACTGAATACAAGGATCGTCTGACATGTGTCCCCTGCTTAGATCGAAGAATAGGAATTACACGAAATTCTCTCTATCTTCTCTACATGTGATCAATATTTGTGACCTCAGCTTAACCTTGAGGTGCTTATTTAACTTTGCAATATCGACAGTCTCATTTTAATGGACCTTGGAGATCAGTGTTCGAGAGCGATTGAGAGAGGTAAAGTTGTGTGGGGTTTAATTTCGAAGGGCGGTCCCACATATTAAACCGTGGTTTTCTCTCGGGGGTACGTGGCATCACCAGATGCATTGTGGGATGAAAAGTGGGTTACCTCAAACCACCCCCTCATGCCCCCACAAAACACAAAAGCATAAAGGGACGTTGGACCAACACCTGTCATCCACCCACTCTATCATTCACCCTCCATCCTGCCACACCCTAAATGTCACCTACCCCGTCTATCCTTACCACCCCCATATATTCGAATGAAATTATTTATCTCAGGGATAGATAGCAATAGAATCAGATGACAAAGATAGTGAGCCAATGATTATGGTGGTTTTAATGGACATGTGTGCACCGTTTAAAGAAACAAAGGAAAACGAGTGCATCTGCAAGTAAATGAAGAGACATGTGTAGGAAAAACTCAACAATATTTGTAGGTTGTTATTACATTCAGATCTTATGATATTTTTAGGTAGATATCATAGGAAGTCCAATGATTTTTAGTTGTGACAATTTTTGTATAAATAGATAGGTTTTAGATCTATTCAAAGGGATGCTTCTTGCTGAATGTAAAAGATAAATTATTTTTGAATATTTTTTTTTGTAAGTTAGAAAAATATATTGAAACCTGCTAGAGTGAAAAATTTACAGTTGGCAGAATAGACAGAGAGACCATGACAACATCACCCTGGTGGGAAACCAATGTTGCCACATGTCCATAGAGTTCTGAATTGTCCATGCAATTACAAAAAACTGTAAAAAACAAAATTGTTCTAAGCCTAGACTCTAGGGTACCTCGCAGGGATGGAAACCAATAAAATAAACCATCTGGAAACATCAAAAAAATAGTGAAACCTAAGAATGTTGAAGTCATACGAAGCTAGGGCCTGGCATCCATTATTTTTGTTGGTCTTGCACAATGTCCTTGGCTAGAATCCTTGTGTCTAGAGTGGTGTGCCGAAGAGCACAAAGAAGAGTCTCCAGGTGCTCCTCGTGACGTACCTGAAATTCATCCATGTTCGGTATCTCCTTGACGTCGTTCTTGAATTCCATGACTGAGTTGTGGATAAGTTCCAGATAATTTTGCAAATTCAAGAGCCCATCGCATCGAAAAAAAGAAGGAGGAAACATAGGGGGAGGTGGAGCATCAGAAGAAGAATGGGGGGAGGCATAAGAAGGGAGAGGGGAGGAGGAAGAAGAGAGGGGGGTCGTCAAACTTGGGGGAGCGGAGGGATATTGGGGATGGGGTGGAGACTGGTGGATGGGCGATGACATTGGGTTGATCTTAGGTGCAAAGCCAAGGGAATTTCCCAAGCTATCAAACCACTCTACTCTACAAGCCCAAGGTGAAGACATAGGAGGGAGTTCTAGAGTGGTGGCATGGTCATGAGGGAGTTCCAAAGTGGAGGCATAGACAGGAGCCTGAGGAAAGTTATGAGGAGCCTTCCTACCTCGACCCCGTAAGCCTCTGCCCCTTGCAGTATACCAAGCCACCCCACGCTTTTATTTTCCTCACTGTGATGGCATAAGGAAGAAGACCGGTAGAGGAGGGGAGGAAATGGACTAGAGGTGGAGTGGAGGGAGGAGCTCGAATCAGTTTTGGAGCGAAGGAATAATCTCTAACTAGAGGCGAATAAAAACTTTGACGGATATGTGACTACGAGGAATGAGAGGCGAAGGGTTTGAATGAGCCATACGCTCCACTAGCACAAAACAAAAACCATGGATCCAGAACTTGTGATGGGACTGGTTAGGAGGCCATACCATCGCATTAACAACCTATGCAAGATGGAGAACCAAAGGCATAACTGGCTCAGTGCAAAATTGATTGTGGGGGTACGTTGATCAATGAGTTGAATGCATGTCTTAAATTCTTGGTGGGAGTGCAGTTTGTGGTGGAGTGATGTTGAGTGGGTTTTGGCCAGGTGTCCGCCCACTTGTCCATGCTCGTGATGATCCTGGTGACACGCTATCCAGGGGCTGGTCCTTGTTGTGAGTTGTGGTTAAGAAAGAAACAACGAGGGGGTGATTTGGACAAGAGGCGTGAGTACAATAGAAGTCTCCTTCCTGTAAATCTACCCCGGAAGTTTCCAACTTATCCACCACTTGGTCTTCATTTATTCGAATGTGGGAGGGGAATATTACCCACTGGGTTGAAGAATTGATTTTATTTTGATCAACCCGTTTATTAGTCTCCAACTTGGGGAAATATTTTATGGATCTGCACCATTTAGGAGATGGGAGAGGAGGTTGATGATGATATGAAAGTTTCCTTCTGCTATAAGGAAGTTTATCCCTTGGTCTTTGGCCTCTTAGAGTCCTTTGAGCAGTCCCCAAAGCTCAGCCACACTGTTAGTGTTATACCCTAATTTCCCTATTGTTAGGAGGAGGATCTCTCCTTTGTTGTTGCGAATGGTGGCCCCAAAACCTACTAGACCTGGATTGCCTTTGGAGGCTCCGTTGAAGTTTATTTTGTGATAACCATATTGCAGGGCCTCCCAATAAGAGGGATTATTCTTAGTTGTGAGACCAGGGATTGAAGCTGGAAGAGAAGGGGTGAGGTGGAGTTGCCAGGCATTGAGAATGATCTTCTCATGGGTGGGCAAGACAAATCTTGAGCCGTCCAAAGGTGTAAGTTGATTGTTTTCTTGAAGTTGGATTTGATTTTGGACTAGGATTCTTGCCAATTCAAAGAGGAGGAGTTGAATATCGTGTGGTTCCTTTCTTTCCAGATCTGCCAGAGAATAAAATCAGGGAGAAGCTTCCAAATTCGATTGAGGATGGGAGAGTGAAATAGTGAGTCTCTCCAACCCTCAATTGTTTCCCTTAGGCCGGATCGATTTCTATCTGAGGTTATCATAATGTTGGTGCATTGATCCTAGAGTTGTGAACTAAAGGGACATAGGTTGAGTAGGTGATTTTGTGTCTCCTCCTCATTGCAACATAAAGGGAACCAAGGCGGACATATGAAGCCTCTTTTAGTTAAATTGTCTCAAGTGAGGATACTTTTGTTCACTGATAACCAAAGGAAGGTGTTGATTTTGGGCTAAATATTTTCTCCCTAGATTTTGTTCTAGACGACATCTTTTGGGAGGGATTTATTCCCTGCACTGAGGAAGTAAGCCTCTTTGAGGTTGAAGGTTCCTGTGGTGGATTGTCCCCATCTTAGTATTTCCTCCCTCTATTGGCTGAAAATTTTCCTTGAGATGAGTTGGTCGAGTAGGGATTGAAGATTTACCTTAGGAGGGATATTCATTTCCTCATGAGTAGATTTCCATCTACACTAGGTGACTCTCTTTTCTTCATGAATCCAGAAGTCAACTACTTTTTGAAGACCTGCGCCTTCCATTAGGGGTATATAAGTACTCAAGATGGGGTCCTTATCTAGGGTCGGAAGCTGCTGCCAAGAGTTTCTCTAGAAAATGAATAAGGTCCCATCTTGAAGTTCCCATAAAGCGTGATCCATGATCATCCCCTTGTTTTGCTTGGACGCATTCCAAATGAGAGATCCTAGGCCTTGACCATTCCATATGATTAGTTCTATATCTGGTATGGTAGGTGTATATTTTCTCCTCCAAAGGTGCTCCCAAAGGTCTTGAGGCCTCTTTAACCATCTCCACCAAATTTTCTCACATAGGAATTTGTTGAGGATACACAGATCTCTGAGTTTGAGTCCCCCTGCGTGTTTTGGTCTGCATGTTTATTGCCAACTTACCAGATCCCTTTTGTGCCCATCTTTGGTTCCTTTCCATAGGAAGCTCATTTGGATGCTTCTGATGATGGTGAGGATGAAACCTGGGGATGAAAGGGCCAAGAAAGCATAAACAAGGAGAGATTGAAGGATAGACTTGAGGAGGATTAGACGACCAGGAAGATCGAGGGAGCGGAACGTCCAAGAGGCTAGTTTTTTCCTGAATTTGGATAGTAGATCTTCCCAGGAGGTGTTCCTTAATGGGTTCTTGATAAGAGGGATGCCAAGATATTTGGAAGAGAGGGAGTTGTGGGTGAACCCTAGGAGCTACGTGATATGGATTTGTATCTAGATGGGAGTGTTGAAGAAGAATATTTGGGACTTGGAGAGGTTTACATCCATACCCAAAGCATCACATAAAAGGTTGATCACGGAGTGGATTCAAATAGATTCCTGAAATGTAGGGAGTCCCATCAAAAGGATGTCATCCACGAATTGACTATGCAAGATGGACAGGGAGATTCCATGAAGGATAAGACCTAAGAGGGAATGATCAATGATGGTCACTTTAATAATTTGACTAAGTCCTTCCACCATTAGGATGCAAAGAAAAGGTGAGAGTGAATCCCCTTCTCTGATACCTCTAGAAGGGGAAAAGGGTTTGCAAGGAACGTCATTCACCAGGATGGAGAACATGGCCGAAAAATTGATATTGACAATCCAGGAGACTCATGAGGGGTCGAAACCAAAGGCTAGAAGGGTTTCCTTCAAGTAATTCCAACTTAGTTTATCGAAATCTTTGGAAAGATCTAGTTTCAAAAGCATACCAGGTGATTTAGTCCAATGGAGTGAGTGGACTACCTTGTGTGCTAGAATAATGTTGTCCAAGATATGTCGGATCTCCACCTACCCTGACTGTTCTAGAGAGATGATGAATGATAGGATGGTTTTGAGACACTTGGCGATGACCTTAGTAATGATCTTGTAGATCACATTGCAGAGTGCAATGGGTCAAAAATTATTTGGTGAGATGAATTTGTTCTCTTTTGGAGTGAGAGTGAGGAAGGTGGATTTGAGAGCTTGTAGGACCTGGCTTGATTTTCTGGAATCTTCTATGATTTCCCATACCTCTTCTCATATCATATCCCAGCAGTGGTGAAAAAAGTCTGTTCTGAATCCGTCAGGCCCTGGGGCTTTTCCCATCAGGGTGTCCTTAAGGGCTTGATTGACTTCTTCCTGGATAATTGGGCACATCTAAGCCTCATTTTTTTCTTTGGTGACATCCTTTGGGATGTGCTTGATGATAGATTCTATAGATTGAGTGCGATCGATAGGGGGTTATGACAGAAGGTGCTTGTAGTAAGTTAGAATTTCTTGCTCTATGTCTGCGTGATTTTGAATTTCCAGACCTTGATCCAAAACAAGATGAGTGATGCGATTAGTGTGGCGACATTGAAGCATTAAATTGTGGAAAACTTTAGTGTTTATTTCCCCCTCTTTGAGCCATTAGATGCGATATTTTTCCCTCTACGGAATTTCTTCCTACGCCCGTCTTTTTGCCAGTTGTTTATTGAGGATGGACTCTTAGTCCTTTAGAGAGTCGGTGAAACCTTGAAGTCTGATATGATGTTGGGGGTCTTGAATATGTTGGTGAAGGATTTCTTGAGTATGGAAAATTTTACCAAAAGTGGATTTATTCCAAGACTTTAGATGTTGCTTGAGGTTTTTTAGCTTCTGTTGGAATTTTTACATAGGAGTACCTGTTGTGATTGCTGCCTCCTTCCACCAAAGGTCGATGTTTGCTTGAAATTCTAGGTGTGTCAACCATATATTCTCAAAGAGAAAGGGATTCCTGCCTAGGGTGCCAATGATATTCATTGTAAGTAGTATCGGCCAATGATCATACCCAGGAGTATCAATCACAGTGGCTTGCCAAGTGAGACCCTCCAATATGAAGGGTTCAAAGATTAGGAAGTGATCTAATCTACAAGAAATATGTTGTGCCCTCAAGCATCTATTAGACCAGGTGAAGAGTCTATTGTCAATTTTTACATCGATGAGGTCAAACAAGCTTATGGTTCTATGGAACTATTCATTGTCATTGCCCAATCTGCGAGTGCCCCCCTTCTTTTCCTCCAAACGAGTTATCATGTTAAAATCCCCCCTGAGGATGCACCGTTGATTGCCGATGTGATTGGAAATACATTCCAAATGATGGAGGAAGGCTTCTTTGTCTCCTAGGGTTGCGGGGCCATAGAGATTTGACACAAAGCCTAGCTTATTCAAACCGATGATTCTGAAGGAGGTTGTGATAGTCCATTTGGAGGTGAAGAATCCTTCCATAAGAATAGTGGTTGGGTTACAGAGTATGGCTAGACACCCTACTATACCTTTTGCATCTAATTCTACTATTTTATCTTGCTTACAATATTTTGTGAGTATTTGAGTGGCCTCATCCCTCACGCATTTAGTTTCTTGCAAAAGAAGAATGTCTAGTTTTTCCTTCATTATCCTTTCCTTAAGAAAGCACTGCTTTCTTCATGCATTGAGTCCCCTAATATTCCAAGATATCATATTCATGAGGAGGGTGAGGGTTGGAGAGGAGGAAAGTTGCCCGAGATCAGGTGGATTTGGCCAGAGTTCACAAGAAAATTTCCTACATATCTAATGAGATGGTGCTCTAGTTTTCTGCCCCTTTTCTTCTCTTCTTTAGTGGTTATGTGTTGTTCTTTCAAGCTCCCTCTTTGGATTCCCATATTCAAGTTGGCATGGGCCTATCCTCCCACTGTGAAGTTGAGGAATACTTTGTGCACTTTGTGTAATTGATCTCGGGTATGGTGTATAATTGTTGTTTACAATAGGCTTGTTCTAGGTGTACCATATCTATTCCTTCCAGTTCTTGATCCTCTAGATCTATGTCGGGGTCTCCTATTTCTGGTCCTAGATTTTCTCAGAGGGAGGTCTCTAAGGTGGGGATTTGAGTGATTATGGGATTAGGTGGGATGGATTCTAGATTATCCTGAGCTTGCTCTAAGGCCGTTGGATTTGATAGGGGGATGGCGGTATTGATGGGATTTTCTGGAAGTTTCTGGAGGGATTTGAAAGAGTTACTGGTTGAGGGTCTAGAGGGGATCTAAGGAGGCTCTTTTCTAATCAGTTTCCTGCGGCACCTCGTGACTTGGGTGAAATCGTCCTTGTTTTTGTCAGGATCCTCCAGGTTTGATTTGATGGGGTTATTAAGGGGGAAATTGTGGAAGAGATGGCTATGTTCGTGACACTTCCAGTAGCGGAAGGGAATATGCTCGTAGTCTAGGGTTTGGGACCATTCTTTGTCCTGGTAGTCTAAGGTTATGGCTCCAGGTAGGGGTTCAGAGATATTTAAATAGACACAAATATGTGCATAAGCGGTGTACCTTAGTTATTTTGTTGCCTCAGAAGCCTTGAAGTAGATTCCAATTGTATTGCCTATGCCTACTAGGATTTCCTCCAACCAAAACTCCTAAGGTAAAGAGTAAATTTGAAACCAAACTGGTGCATGTGTGAATTATTCCTTCTCCAAACTAAAATTTTCCATCCAGAAATGGAGGAAAATTCTTTTCAAGTTGTAAAAGTATGGGCCCTCTTCAAAGATTTTGTTTATGTCCTCAAGGTTATGCAGGATGATGGTGAAGAATCCATTTGAACTGATTTGAAGGTTACAATGACCTTTGGGATTCCACCAATGATAAATCCATTTCACTAAATATTTTTCTGATGGCCATAGGCCCAAAACTTTTCCCACTAGGGAGAAATCCTTCATGTATTAATTCTGATCTTCTATTATTGGAGATTTGATTGTATGTTTGGGGATGACAGGAGCCTACGGGATGCATTTACTAGGTTCCCAGGTGAGGGCCACTTTTGGATGGTTTGTTTCAGGGTCGATATCCATGGGTTTTTCCTTCGGAAAGTAATCCTCGCAAAGAATGTTTTTCATTTCCACTGGAAGTTCAAAGGGAAGTCTCTTGAAGTGTTTGATGTCTATCTCAGGGGCGATGACAGAACTATAAGAGGGGCCAGGAGGCCCCCCTTCCTCAACCTCCATGGCTATGGTAGGAACTCAGGGTGGAGTGCGTAGAGGGGCTCAGGGTGGAAACCCTAGCAGAGCAGATTCATAAATGCAAAATATGTTATTTAAAATTGATAATAATGAAACTCTTTTTGAATACTAATACAAGTGCAGACATGGATTCTAAGTTTCATTCAATTTGAGTTATGTGTTTCCTCTATGTTCCCATTCATCTAAATTTCTTTCTATAGTTCTTGAAGAGTGAATGATTAAAATTTAGTATTATATCTATTGTGATCATAATATATCATAATTTCATTTAGTAACAACTTTTCCTCTGTTATTACTGTGAGTAAAACAAGACCTATGACCTGTGTGAATTACTCCATTTTTATCTCCTTTTCAAGGGTGCATCTTTTCTTTCCTTCTACTGCAAACAAGGTGAGACTTATCTGTAATTGATTCCTAAATTTGTTTCAACATTTTTGTAAATATTTTCTACATCATTTGACACTATGATTGCGACTTAGATAATGAGATACAACCTTTGTATTGTCTTATCTATTAATTTCATTTAAAGATTATTTCTCAGAAAACTAAAGGTAGAAAAAGCACTTATAAAAATACTTCATTTTAAATCTGTGATCCCTAACATTATTCTTTGAGCCTTAGAATCAATCTCAGGAACAAAAAAATGTTTGACATGGGGTAGAGATTTAAAGAGTGCGAAGGTGATCTTTCCCTTGTCATAAAAATTGTGAACAGAGAAATAACCTTCTAGTAGATTTAAGTATTTTTCTAGGGCATCTGCATCTATCTATTCTTCAAATATGGTGTTGGAAATAGGTCAATTTTGGGGAAAATGTATGACGAGGAGGAAAGACAGTTGGTAGGAAAAGTAGTGGGCAAAAGGAAAATGCGCATGCAGAGGAGGAAAGTGTGCATGACCAACACGCAGAAAGACCTAACTATGTTAGGGTTTTGGTAAGAGAATGTAATGGATGATGAGCCAAGAACACATATAAATATATACCTAGGAGGTATAGGTGGGGGGCAGNTCTACTTATTGAGAGTTACTCGCATGAGAAGGAGTAACTGGTCTATAGAATGACTATAATATGATCTAGTCTTGTAAGTTGTTGAGTTGTAGAGGGTTAGAAGGGTAGATATTGAGGATTATATCACAGGATGAGGATCCTGGTGTGATCTAGTCTGCCTCATAATAGATCTCTACCTAACTGAGGACGAGTTGTGAAGCATGTGACACTATAGTTTTGGAACCTCCATAATAAAAGAGCTTGAGAGCCAGATCTTTGTGGATGTAGCCCAGGAGGGGGTGAACCATGGTAACACCTATGTTATGCGATTGAAAGTTTGTGTCCCTATTACTGTCAATAAGTAGGTGTTAGAATTATGTATGAATGAATTAATGGATCTAATTACACTACATGCATGAATGAGAATGACAATATATTGCTCTAATAATTAGATAGAATTCACAGTGCGCAGTTCACACATCCCCATTCAGTCTTGGACTGTAAGCATTTGAGCATTGAAGTCACCCATTAAGACTATCTTGGGTGAGACTATGCAATGCACTCTATGTGTTGCACTTCCTTCTGGTTTACTAGGAGGGCTGATAGTTTTAGAGGTTTTGTTGGATCCCTAGTAGATCTGAACCTGGGTCAAATCATGTTAAAGGTATAACTAATGTAAGAAAACAACATATGGGAATATCAAAATTAACTTGTACCTTGAAAGGTGAGGTTCCTAAAAAGTGGTTGCTTGATGAAGACATGTTGGTTTTTATTGGTAGGCATTGAAGGATGTGGGAAAAATTCTCCATCATTTCATCCCTCTGTCACATGACAGCTTTCTCAAGCAAAAGATTAATAGAATCGTCTACTTGGTCATTTTTATTTTCTTTTTCCATGGAGGGTTTCTTGGGCATATGAGAGAATTTTTTCTCAAGAGAGAAAAGATAGATACCCAACTTGTTATACTCCGACCTTGTCGGGGACATGCACTGAAAAAAATGATCAAGAGCAACCTCCTCTGATACCACTAATCCAGATTATTTTCGGCACGAATTGAGAGCGGAGATATAATAAATAAATGTACAGATATATATCATATATCCAATAAAACAGCAAATATTTATCATAGATATAACCATAAACACAAAGATACAGTAATACACAATTTCTATTAATGAGTGAAATGTACAAGACAGTGAAAATATAGAGTGAAAGATTCGCTAGAATGTTGGCAGCTTATCTCTGAGAAGAGATGTGACGGATACTCACATTCAAAAGAAGATGATTATTACAATGAGGCTCTAAATTCCTTTTTAACATAAATAAAATCCAAAACCATAACCCCGAAAGATGAAAATCCAACAATTTTGTGGACCTCATTTTCGATAGTTTCGTGTATCAACTTCTCAAGGGCGTAACTTTGGCATATGATATCCATTTGGAGCACACAATAGCTCCTTGTAAAGGTATAATCGAGGAGATTCATTTTGGGGACTCTATAAGAGCCTTTACATATCATTGAGGTATTGGATTCCAAAAAACATTCATTTAGGTCCTCAAAATGGCCCCAGAAGTTTAGGAACCAAAAAATTGCTAAAAATAGTAAATTTCTAGAAGATTGTTTTGAGCCAGTTGGAATAGGTGGGTGGCCATCGATATACACCTAGATCAAAGCATAATATAAGGACGAAGAATAGTGCGTAATGTTTCAATAGGATAGAGAAAGTACCAACTTGGGGACACTTTGGCAAGATCAGATCCATTGATGAGTTTGGTGGCAAGCGAGATGATTGCTTGAGAATCCCCTTCTATGATTAGATGGTTTATATTTAGGCTAGTGGCTAGTTGGATTCCCATGATAAGGCCCAAAATATTTTTTGAATTATTAGTGTCATTTCCCAGGTACCTTGCTAATATATAAATGATCTACCTTGTATTATCTTGAAGGACTACTCTAAACCCTACAGATCAAAGATTACCCTTCAAAGCCCTGTCAACTTTTAATTTAACATATCCTTGGGGGGCACTGCCAAGAAGAGAGGTTGGGTGTTAGGGAATGGGGTGAGGATTATTGTTGGGTGAGGTTCTTGGTAGGTTCAACTTCCTGTTTGAGAGGATGATGGATTCTTAGGGAGTGCTAGAGAGGTCTTTTTTTGTACAGTGCTTAGCGTGATCGATTTCCTGCACATTTCCAAAAATATCTGACGAGATGTGAGAAGGGGAGGAGGATTGGGAGTGAAATATGCATTTTTTTCACTCTTTCCATATCTATGATACAATGAATCCTAGTAGTAACTGTCATATCTTGTTCAATATTGGATTAGTGTAGGTTATGGCTCCCCAGTTCTTTATGGCTTTTATGATGTTGTCTCTTTCTCTGTTGGTTTTCCTCATGATCTAAGAAGCCTTATCCCATATCTCCCCACTAATGGAGGATTGATTAAGTAAATTCTACGTTGAATCTTCCTTTTTTTGAAAGAGATGACAAATTTAGGGCCCGATAAATCCACGTTTCTGAAGATTGTCCTAGGTGAGGATTTGATTTTGTACCATGAGCCATAGGAAAGTGGAGACCTTCAGCCACAATTTTGATCTCCATATAGTATGCCATATATTCTCTTTTGGTTGGGTATGGAAATTATCCTGAAGGATGTATGATTCTTTAATTTTGGATGTTCGCAGGGCATATTTTTTCTTCCAGAGTTTGGCCCAAATTTCTATTGGGTACATGACCCAATGCCACCAGATTTTAGCGTCCATAATGTTATTTAACTTGCTTGGGTCCCTGAGTCCAAGTTCTCCAGTGGATTTTGGGTTGCAAACTTTCTCCCAGCTAACTAGTGCCCACTTTTTTCAAGGATCATGACCATGCTAGAGGAAGTTTTGTTCACACGAATTTGATCAGACTGGGGTCCTTCTCAGGTTACCAACAAAAGGTATCGTGTAGTGTAGAGCACTGGAATTTTCATTCCCTCCAAAGAGAATAGGTCTCACTCAAAGCGTTATTGAGACAGATAGATAGGGAAGGGTAGGGAAAAGACTAACAAGAATCCATAGATCATTCAAAACGCATTACTGTTCTTGCGCAAGAAAGAACATTAGATCTGAAACATCTAACCACAGGAATTGAACCTACTTACGTTGCGAGCAATGATTAAACATATAACCATCAAACAAAAATGATAAGCCATAAAGGAACATTGTAATGTATAAGAAAACATACAAAGACACATCATATTTGAAAATTTGGTTCTTCTTCATATTATCTCCAGGATCTTTCCTTCATTACAGACTCAGAGTTACATAGAAAGGTTTAGTACAAAATCTGGCTCTATGCTCCAACCACAAAACTCTATTTCCCCAACTGATAGGTCTCATTCATTACAGACTCTGACTTATCTCTTCTTGACTTACAACAAGTATCAACAACTAATCCAAAAATTTTGGGTGACTCTAATAGACATGATTCAACCTAGCTTTAATTCAACCAACGAACTGAAAGTACGAACGAAATAACTCTTTTACAATTATATTCAACCATATATATAGATAGATTGTGTCTTCCTTCTCGGCTTACATGCTTCCTTGTTCTGTTGCAACCATTTTTTATTAGTTGGCGTTGCACTAGCTTCCACAACTTCTTTTCTGCTACTCTTTCTTCCAGCCTCTGGTGAATTTTGCGCAACTTGTGCTTAATCAAAACTTGCGCAATTCTTTCCCAAAAACAAAGGGCCTAACAGGCTCCAACCACAATCCTTGACTCATCCTCGAGTCAAGCACTTGGTTCCTTCACATTCTCTAGGAGCAACTATTGTTTTCCCTTGTCCGGATTTTCTTCTTCTTTGAGTTCTTTTGTTTGTGCCTTTTCTTCCTTTACCTCCTCAAATGAAGGGCCCAATTCTGGTACCAACTCTAAGGCTTGATGCTTTACTCCTTGAAATCTTTCAACCTTGTCCTGCCATTTTCGGGTGAGGAGTGATGTGTAATATCCCTCGATCGAACCCAATTGTAAATGTAATATAAATGTACTTAAGTTGGTGAGATGTTTTGACCTCATTTGGTAATGCACGTCATGTGGCATAGTGCACGCATGAACTGCGTAAAAAAATGATGTAATATGCACATCCTAGGATACCGCATGCAGTAACTAAGGTGCGCGCAGTATGGAGGACAACGAGCCTCATGCATATGATATGTGTTATAGGTTGGTGAGTCAGTTATTATAAGTTGGGATGCTTATGTTTTGGTATTAGGCCGGAATGCCTAGATGTGAAAGGGAAATGAGCCTACTTTGTACATGACTCATGATTAATATCAAATACATCGTTGTGCATAGACCGACCATGATAAAAGAGATGGGGGACTAAACTTCACCAGTTAGGGAAAGGGAGGGCCAAAAGTCAAAGGAATATTATATTAATATTTCCTAAAACATAACGTATGGATAATTATTTTATCCTAAGTTCTAAAGTTGGGGACAAGTGGACCAAAGTAACTTCCGATATGACAAGTGTCAAGTTGGGGACATGCATTCATATCATGGGGGACTTATCTCATTTGGTGATTTTTTCACGGGATACTTTATGAGAAGCCTGACCATCATTCTCACGATCACTTCCACAAAGTGTTCACAGTGATTCTTTCCACACTCAATTATCCATTCAATGATTCCATGACCATTTTCACTCATGCATTCCATTATCCTTGAGACAACCATTTCACCATTCTGGAGCCTATTCCCATAGCGCTTTTTGGTTGGTGTACCTGGTTATCTTGGAGCGGGATTGAAGAAGCAGGTTTTCAAGCCCATGAGCAATTATTTGAGCGAGATAATTGTTGGGGATTGATTCCTAAAGGTGCTAAAATGCAGCTACAATGCTTTGAGACTTTCAGTCCGACCTGTTGCTGAAGCCCTGGAAGGGAAGTGGGGCAGCTGAGGGACTGTTGAGCAGAGAAGGGGAACACTTCCTTGGGTGGGACAGGCATGTGGGGAATGAGAGGTTGTAGGCTTTTAGTTGAGTGAGCACCTAAGGCGGAGTCTTTCCTGTTGCCTATGAGACTTAGCCTGGATAGGAACCCTTTTCCCTAGGTGGAGTTTAGTCCTAGCTCGGGGGTGACTCACTGTTGAGAGTGATGAATGTTGTATTCTATGGATAGGAGGTTCGAGGATGGTCTGTACACAGTTGGTGACAATATTTATAAGATAAGTACCAATTGTAGGATAAAATGATATGCTGCTTTGTTATTTACATGTCGATGTTACGGTTTATCATATATGTTATTATAATTGCCTATATGTTTATGGGTAGTTCCCTATAAATGTTGCATATCTGTAGTTACTATTATTTCAGTATAAAGGTTATATGTTACAGAAAGTAATTGTTTTTTTATGTTTATATGTAAAGCTTCTGCAAAGTGTTGTATGTATATGTTTTAGTTGTATGCAGTTTAAAGAGTAAATTTATGTGGCATAGCTCAGTTGACTACTGGGTATGTTACTGTATGTTCCACATAAAGGGAATGAAAAAGTTACCTAGAGTAGCATGGTTCGGCCTTTAAAGGCTGGGAATGTTACCGACTGGTGTCAGAGCATGATAGGTTGCTCTAGAGTGGTGTACCGTGGCCTGTGGGTGGCTGGGGGAATGTTACAGATTGGTATCAGAGCTTCAGTTCAACACTTAGCTTGGATGGGCCAGAAGGGTTCAGTTGAAGCAAATATTCACTGAAGAGTAACTTCGAGGTGACCAAAATTGGAGTCACAGAGTGTGCATGGAAAAGGTTGGCATGCTAGCGCGCATGGTAAATTTTGGCACTGAGCGGAAAAATGTTGGTGTGCTAGTGTGCGCTGTAAATTGTGGCGCCACATGGAAGATCATTAGGTGCGGATGCACGTGCTGAATTTATCCTTGCGTGGTGAGAACACACATAGTAATGTGCACATCGGGTGCACAAGTATTGCTTAACGCAGAGTAGTTTTGTTGGTACGCGCATAAGTATGAGTATAAGTTATTTTGTGACGGTGTATTTAGTACTGTGCGCAGATAATTGGGCGCGATGGAATATATTAAACATGACATGGTGCATGCATAGGATGAAATGCTTGTGGAATATTGGTGCACGGTACCAAAACTGTGTGCAGTGGATATTGACACACAACACAAGAGTAGTGCGCGTAAGTTGTCGGTACAACGAAGAAGAAATGCACAGTAGATTTAGGTGCGCAAAAAAGCGTTTTACCTTGTGATATTTCTATGCATGATAAATATAAATGAACAGGTCAAAGTTTATTGCACACAAATTTGCTTGGAAGGCAATGAGTCTGAGTTTAAATTTCATAATAATAAAATAAAAAGAAACACACAACCGCATCGAAGCATTAATTAAAAAGAATTCCAAGTTTTAATTTCCTCCGATTTAGAAAGATGAAAATAAAATATAAGATTACAAGAAAAAAAAATTATTATAAAAGAAAACAAGATTCATAACATCACCAAATAGAAATTGTAATAAAACAGTCTAAGATCTGCTTGTGTATTTATATAATTGTATTAATCACCAAATTACAAAGGGGGATGACAACAGTTAGCATGTTGTGAAAAGGTTCATTTAAAGAATAGGCCTATCATCTATGGTTCTCTTTACCTCCACTACTGGCTATTCAAAATTCGTTGAGACATGCTTATTTTAGTTGAATACTTACTTCAGCTTAGCGATCTCTGGCTTTAAGGAAGAATCTAACTAGACTAGTTGATTCTCTCCAACACTTTTGGCCGCTTCAGCCGTAGATTACTCCTTCTTCTGTCGCTTTCTCCTTTTCTTCTTAGTGGATGGCCTGTTGATGACTAAATCCTTCATGGTGGGATTCAATCTAACTTCCAACCATGATTCTATAGCTGGCTCTGTGTGAAACTTAGTTGATAGTATGTGCACAAGGACCCTTTCCTCCTTATTCACAGGAAAGCCTAGCATGTAATGTCCCCCACCTCTTAGAGAGGTGATGAGGAGACTCAGTGGCCTGGGCACCCCCACTAGGTCATAGTCTCACACTGAGGGGGGGAAAATTCAAGAAGTTAAAAGTTATATTTTTAAGTTGACTTAAGAAAGGAAAAGGATAAAGGAATAAAAGATAACTCAACAGAAGAATAGAAGATTAACCCTGGGAGTTAACCTAACTCAATAGAGAATTAGAAGGAAAAGTATAAGTAAGAGGCTGGGGCGCACCTATTACTCATTCTGGTTTTGGATTAGCATTTTCTATTGCTCTTGAGCATTCAGTTTGGGGGTTTTTCTATACAAACCCTTGTGAGCAACTCAGTGGTGAAATATCCACTCACCTTGTTCCACAGCTTGGTCTCGGGGATGAAAGACTCCTCCACACCATTCTAGTCTCAGCCCATCTCCATATATCACTTCAGAAGGTAGCAGGCCATACTGTTCTTGTGTTTCTAGCAAGGGCGCACCATCATCTAGAGGGAGGTTCAATCCAGCTTATCCCGAGGGCCTGGGGCCATTCTGACAGTTGGGTTTTGTTTGCAGGGGCAGGACCATCAGTTTGAGGGATTTTCTGGAGGGTTATCATCATTCTACATTTTTCTATAGATTGGGACGTCTTGGAGCCATAGGGGACATCATGTGATTCAGTAAAACTCAGATCTAGGGAGATCTTCTTGAGATCTGAGCCCGAAACTTCTCCCACGGGATTCTCATAGCCCGATCTATATTCTTGGAGAGTTTCAGAGCATTTGGAGGCCTCCTTCATCAAGGCTGAACCAGCTAGGGTTTCAGTCATCTAGTGGGGCACACCATTCAATGGAGAATTCATATCTATGGGGTTTGAGAGTGGATTTGGGAATTTGGACATTTGGGTTTTCCTTACAGTTGCCCGATCTATCATTTGGAATATTTCTCGGGATGATTGGACACTTTTGGTAACAGGGCAGAATTATTGAGGGCTTCAGCATTCTAGCAGGATGTGGCACTTTCCAGCTTGGAGGTTGAGCATTAGTATGGCTCAGATCTGCTTGATTCAGTCTTCATTGTATATCCAGCCTTTGGAGGCTTATTTTTTATTGTCAGGAGCATTTTGTAGAAGCTCATATCTATTGCTTGTATGACCATCTGAGGTTTACACCAGATCGGCCATCTATTGTATTGATCTTACATTGCTCATAATAAAAAGGTCAGATCTTTGCTTGTGCTTCTACATCTTGAATATATTGTGATCTCCATGTGTTGATGAATCTTGTATGCACTTAATAACTCAATAAATTAGTAGTAGTTAGTGATTCCAAGAAAGAATTTGGCTTGGGATCATTACACATTTCCAGAGTATATCCTGCCTTTCATGATCTAGGGCACATCGTCTGAGGATGTTGTCTAGTCCTATTTTATACAATTTCCTGATGATCAGCTGGTAATATGTTGCTCTGATGACCATATGGTGTTTCTGGGTTGCAGAATATGTTTCGGGACATGCTCCTGTACTGAGAAAGATCTCTATGTCCTCGGGATATTCTGGTATGGCATCGATCCTGAATAGATCTGCATCTGGGAGCTGGTCATCGACTGCTCCGCCACATTCTCCTGACTCTATTCTAGATAGATGGTTGGGTCCGGGGTTTCATTGTCCTAGCTTGATGATGACTTTAAAGGAAAATTCCTGAAATAACAACAACCATTTGCAAATTCTCCCTTCCAACACAGGTTTGTTAACTAGGTATTTTAATGTTGAATGGTCAGTAAATAATTTGAAATGAGACCCTAACAGATAATGTCTAAATTTTTGTAAAGCGTATATCATTGCTAAGCCTTCCCGTTCTATTTTTTTGTAGTTGAGCTCTACTTGTGATAGCTTCCGACTCGCAAAGTAGATAGGGTGGTCCATAGATCCATCCCCAGGTTGCGTTAAGATAGCTCCTAAGGTAATTCCTGAAGCATCCACATGGACGTGAAACACCTTCTCCCAGTTTGGGAATATCAGAATAGGTGTTTTAATGAGTTTCTCCTTAAGTGTCTCAAATTCTTTGTCACATTCAGGAGTCCATCGGAATGTTTCAGCCTTTTTCAGGAGGTTTTCCAGAGATGTAGTAATGTTGGCATATCTTCGGATGAACCTGTGATAGTAACCTATGTATCCAAGTGTGGAGCACAAATGTTTAGCACTCGCAGGTGGCGGCATACTCACAATGACCACTACTTTAGCTGGGTCTACCAATACTCCTTCTCAGAAGACTATGTGGCCCAATAGATTTTCATGTGGTACACAAAAGAGACACTTCCTGAGATTTAATGAGATTTGTAACTCTCTGCACCTGTCAAACATTAGACTTAACAGTGTTATATGTTCCTTAACTAGATATATATTGTCCAATCATCCATATAGACTTCTATGAACTTTTGAATGAACTCTCTAAAGGCTGCTATCAAAATCCTAGAGAAAACTGTAGGGGCATTCTTTAAACCAAATGGCATCAAATTGTATGCAAAAGATCCCCATTTAGTAATGAAAGTGGTTTTTCTCTTGTCTTCTTCAGCAATCCTAACTTGATGGTATCCTAAAAATCCGTCTGTAAAGGAGTATGCTTCCTTCCGCACAACCTGTTCTAGGACCTCATCGGTAAAGGGTGTTAGGAAAGGGTCGTGCACATAGGCAGAGTTGAGGCTTTTGTAGTCCACATAGACTCTAATATCCTTAGTGTCTTTCTTTCTTTGAATGACTATCAGGATGACCCATTCCACTTCTTCTACCGGAAAAATGAGACCTTCTTCTAACATCTTATCAATCTCCTTCTTGACCTTCTCTTTTACTCTCGAGTTAAGACGGTATGGCCTATGTCTGATAGGTTTGGATCCTTGTTTTAACTCAATCTTCATTTCTCCCATAATTCCTTTGATTCCCTTCAATTCTAAAAAAGTCTTTGGGAACAATTCTTTGTATTCCCTTAGTAAACTTTGTATTTCCTAACTGGTTTTCTCATCCCAATAATATCTTACCAAAGCTATCTTGGGTTGCTCTGCGTTCCCTATGTTGAGTCTCTACAATTTTAATGGGTGATTGTAGGAACTATCTATCTGGCTGGGTATGGTGTTTTGGATTTCTCTATTCCCCTCGGTCTCTTTGATGGCTAGGTTCCTTAGTTCTTCTAAATCATCTAGGCATTTTTAATTTTTTCTAATCTGATAGCATTCTATAGGGTTTTCAGTCAAGGGTAAGTGGCGTTTAGTCTGAAGTTCTTGGGTATGCTTGGGACACACTACGAAGTCTGATATCTTATCATTATCGGTTGTAAAAAGAAGTTCTTTAATTTTTTCCAGGACTAATTCATGCTCAGGGTACTTACTTGTGAATGAGAATTCCTTGCAAAAGTGAGCAGCCAGTGTTTGTCAATCGTTGGTCTGTCTTATGGTTTCCTCATGTATAAACCAAGCTTTCAATATTGGGTCTAGAGAATGGGGAAATGCTTGGACCTAGAAGTGAGAGGGTAGCTCTGCAGCCTGTCATTGTGTCACACACCGTTGAATGTGTATTCGAGGGTTCGATTCTCCGTTGATAGTTGCACAACTTGGAGATCTATCTGCCTCCCTGATTCCAGCTACTCCTTATTCTAGAACCTGTAATCGTTAACTTTCTTCACCTCATCCCAAGTTCTGAGTATGGTTTTATGAGTGGCCCACCATCTGGTGGGGGTGTTCTGAAAAGATATATCCAGTACAGAGATTCTTTGATCCTCTATCATGTTTTATTCCATGTTCTACAAAAAAGTGTCTAGATCAAAGGTTCCATCATATACTGGGTGTTCACTGACTTCGGTCCCTGCCCATCTGGTCATTCAGATAGTTGTGCATCTTCTTGAGAATCTTTCGTGAAAACCTTATTTCCAACTATCAAAAGCTAGTTATGAATCTTTGTTTGTTGAATGTATACTTCACCAGCTTACTGATCCATCCATAGTCAGGTTTATATAATCGTTTCTTGTCCCAACTATTACATTGTACAATTGGTCTAGGCCTTCTCCTTCCATATTATTGTCTGTTGGTTCTGTGTACCTGGGTCCTACATATGGATCCAAAGGTTGAACTACCTTGATTCCCTTAGCTTAAAAAGTCATGGTTTCTTTTTTTAATTCAATTACTGCATAATTATCGTAGGCCCAATCGATGATAAGTAATGAAGGGTAGGGTTCCTTGTCTCCCATGATCTTAATGACTTCAAAGTCAACCACTGTTTGTACTCCTGCTACATTGATTTCCTCATTCTCCAATCTTCCTAAGGGAAAGATACAATATTGGTTCACCATTTTTAACTGAAATGGGGAATATGTCAGTATTGGTTTTCCTAATGCTTCCCAGGTCTTCTTAGGTAGAATGTTCAAATATAACCCTAGTTCCAACATCACGTCCTTAATTTTGAAGTCATTTAACTAGGCTACCAGTCAAAATTCTTTTCCAGTTCTTACTTTTTTTCGTTGCACTCTTTGAGTACTCTTCTCAGGAAGGTTATCTTGAATTCTTGTTTCTGAGGTTTCTTCATTACCTAAGACTAGGTACAATGCATTGCGCAACTTATCTGTCAGTTGATCACTCCCCAAAATGTCAGAGAATAATTGAAACCATAGGCCAACTTTGTTTTGTGGTTGCTAAAGTTGTCTTGGTATGCCTACAAGGTTTCTTGGTGAAAGGGGTGAAGTAGGGACTTGTGCCACCTTAGGGTATACATCCGACTGAGGGGGTTTCTCTTGCATTTCATGATTAGGAATATTTTGGAATACTTATATGGAATTTTTAAAGAATAATTTTTTGTTTGTGGGGTCATACCTGTCTCCCTTAGGTGCTTCTTTCTGAATCTGAGGTAGAGTATCAGCAACAACTCCTGTCTTTGTTCCTCCTCGAGTGACAATGTTAAGGTTTGGCAATTATCCCTTAGAAATCCTCTTGATCTCTAAACTGATAAGGTTATTTCCTTTTTTTCGTGCTCTATCCTTCCACTTTGCAATTAGCTCTGGGAAATCTTCGGTTGAATGTTCGTTGGACCTGCAATGAGAGTAGCATGGTCACCTTGGATGAGGACAATCTCTAGCCAAGTGAACTTGTTCATCACAGTTATAACATTTGCGCGGTCCTCTTCCACTAGTTCTTCCTCCTCTGAATTCTCCTCTGGCTCCACCTCCTCGACCTCATCCTGGTCCCTGAGGGTTTTCATTTACCCTGAATGTTGTTCGATCCAGCCTGTCTGCAAGTGCATTCAATGCTCTACATTGATTGGTAATATGCGTGGTGGATGTGCAGAAATCACGGTGTACTTTTTTTGGTACTGTCAAATATTTTTGCATGGTGGGGCACTGTCTTGGTCCATGCCAATGGATTCGACAGATCTCACAATATTTTGTTGTTGGTGTTGCTTGGCCTCCTGGGAAAGCATGATATGGGGTGGGATGATTGAATGGTGAGTTCGTCGATACTTATGAAAATCCTCCCGTGGGTCCTAGTAGGGGTGCTATCAGATTCTGGGGAGGTCCCAACCCCCTCACTCGTGGACATTTGTTCGCCAAATGACCTTCTGTGTAACATCCAATGCACCAAACCTGTGGTCGTCCTGGCCTGGGTATCGTCATCTCTTGAATATTTTCTGTAAGTGCTGATATCTTCCCTTGTATTTGTGCTAGATTCTCATCTACTGGGGGTCAGGTTACTCTCAAGCTCCCAGGGTATCCCGCCATGGCTTCAATATTCATCGATTGTTCCAAGGTGTTTGTTAATGTGGCTATCAGTTGTTGCATTAACGAAATATGAGTCAGAGGTAGCAACCCCTAAATGTACCACTCCCTTTGATTTTCTTCATGGATTGGATGTGACAACCTCCCTCTGGAATCTTTAAACTTTTGGTTGTACTCCCAGGCCATTTCACCTTCCCTTTGTTGGATCTCACACAACTCAGACAGAGCATGTTGTTCTGACTAAGGCAGTTTGAACTCTTCTATTAACCTCATCTATACCTGGCCGAGTGTGAACGCTTGACCTTGCATGCCTAGCATGCTTGGTTCAATGATCTTCATGTACTACTTGAGAGAATGACCTCTCAAGGTAGTCTAGAACTTGACCAACTTATTTTCATCTAGAGTCCCTCTGGATCTCCAGATTGCTTCACACAAAAACCAGTGTTGTTCAACGTCTTCATCTCCCTTACCCCAAAATTCCGGGTATCGGGCAATCGAACCTCTCGCATGGCTGGCCATTGTTGATCCTGTTGTTTGTATGAATATGAACCCTAACAGTCCTGCTTGTGATCTACCAGGGGATCCAGATATCCTCCCTGTACTCACTCTTCCTAGTTGTGACTGGTTAGTTAATTGTACTGGAACAAAACTTGCATGAAAAGGTAGTATCGAACTTACTTCTTGTATAGAGGGCAATTGGGGTAAGGGTGATTTGGGGTTGGCGCCACTAGCTTCAGGGAGGTTTTCTTTGATCTGGGGGGTCTCATTAGCTTCCACTGGGATGATCTCTTTGGCCAAATTCCCGATCTCTCCTATTATCGAGGCTGAATATTCTCTTTCTCCTCCAAGGTTCATGTCGGCTTCCTCCTCTCTTACATACGCGCTTCCTCCTCGTCCCACCTCCTGGGGACTTCTTGCTCTCCTTACTTCTCTCTCGTTTAATATTTGACTGGCCAGTCATTCCTGTCTTCTTATCCTCTTCATTTCTTCCATCTGTCTTTCCTCTATATCTCCCTATCCTCCTTCCTTCCTCAACTTTTCAGATTGTTTTGCATCTTTCTTGATCTTTTCACACCACCACTTCTCAACTATGGTGGCTCTTTTAAAGGCTCGCTCATCTCTTGAATCCATTTCTTTTTTTTTCTCCCCCATTTTTGAAAGAACCCTTCCCCTCTCTCATGCCATGGCTCTCACCCTGTCTCACCCCACCCCAAGCGAGGGTGTTTACGCTGCCATCTCAGGTGGGGACATAATCAACATCCCCTCCTCTACCAAGAAATCCTTAATCCACAGGGGGATCTCTCTTAACAGTCTTCCCCTTGAATTTTTCTGGAAAATTTCCTCTACCCACTAGAAAGACTGGTAGTTCTCAACTACAAATTCGATTATATATCCTTCTATCATAGTGCTAACCCAGAAATCTACAGCTCGCATGACTGGACAGTCCAGCCTCTGGAGTGATGCTAACTTGTCGGCATCCCACGTGCATATCTTCTTGACCCATCCTTGGAACTCTAGAACTTCTTGGAGCCTCTTGATCTAGTGAAAACATTATTCTGGGAATTTAACCCAGAAAATCTCGTACTGGTCGCTTGATGTTTCTGAGTAAAAGATTGCTTCCCTAGTAGTTCCCACTGATTTTCTTCTTAGTTCTATTTCTTTCCATATGAAGGCATCACATTTTATTTCCCACCATTGATCGATGCCAAATCTATGGATCAGTGGTAGCATCCTTCCTACAGGTTCCCTTTTAATATGGTCCCAACAATGGAACCATTTTGTTGGCGCGAATTTGATCAAACTAGGGTCCTTCTCAGGTTACCAACAAAAGGTACCTTGGAGTCTAGAGCACTGACATTTTCATCCCCTTCAAAGAGAAGAAGTCTCACCCGAAGCACTATTGAGACAAATAGATAGGGAAGGGTAGGGAAAAGACTAGTGAGAATTCATAGACCATTTAGAACTCATTACTGTTCTTGCACAAGAAACAACATCAGATCTGAAACATCTAACCGCAAGAATTGAACCTACTTACGTTGCAAGAAGGGATTAAACATAGAACCATCAAATAGAACTCATAAGCCATAAAGGAACATTGTAATGTATAAGAAAACATACAAAGACACATCATATTTGAAAATTTGGTTCTTCTTCATATTATCTCCAGGATCTTTCCTTCATTACAGTCTCATAGTTACATAGAAAGGTTCAATACATATTCTAGCTCTATGCTCCAGCCACAGAGCTCTAATTCCCCAACTGATAGGTCTCATTCGTTACAGACTCTGACTTGTCTCTTCTTGAATTACAACAAGTATCAACAACTAATCCCAAAACTTTGGGCGACTCTGATAGACATGATTCAACCTAGCTTTAATTCAACCAATGAACTGAACGAACGAACGAACTAACTCTTTTACAATTATATTCAGCCCTATATATAACTAGATTGTGTCTTCCTTCTCGGCTTATATGCTTCCTTGTTCTGTTGCTACTGTTTTTTGCTTAGCTGGCATTGCGTTGGCTTCTGCAACTGCTTTTCTGTTACTCTTTATTCCATCCTCTGATGAAGTTTGCGCAACTCATGCTTAATAAAAAATTGTGCAATTATTTACCAAAAATGAAGGGCCCAAGAAGTTTCTTTGCAAGTTTTATATGGTTTTAATGAAAAAATATGGGGAAACCAGAGTTGATAAAATGTAGGTTGGGATAGTTTGAAGAACTGATTTAATGAGAACTAGTCATGCTACAAGGTTGAGGGATATAAAATTCTAGATGCTCAGGCGATTAGAGAGGGATAAAAGTAGGGTGTCCCAAGATATGTTTTGAGTGGATGCATCAGAGAGGGGAATGCCAAGGTAGTTGGATGGAAGGGATCTCCTAGGTATACCCAGAATTCGAGAGATGTGATGCTGGAAAGTAGGTGGAGTGTTAAAGAAGAAGAGATGGGACTTTTGTGCTAGAGGCTCAACAAAAGTCGGTGAGGATAGTTTTGAGTTTAATGTATTCCTAAATAGTAGGAGTGCTCATTAACAAGGTATCATCCACAAACTAGATATGAGAGGTAGAAGGTTGTAGGCCATGTAGAGGTAGACATTTAAGAGACTTATACTCTATGGAATCTTTGATATATCATCCCAAGCCTTCTGCCATAATGAAAAAGAGAAAGGGGGAAAGAGGTTCCCCTTGACGAATGCCTCTGGAGGGAGAGAAAGGTTGAGAAGGTACTCGATTGACCATAATAGAAAAGAAGGCAAAGGAAATGATAATTGAAATCCAATGGATCCAATCCTTGTTGAATCCAAATGCAATAAGGAAGTGCATGTAATTCCAACTGAGACAATCAAAATGTTTTGAGAGATCTAGCTTTATGAGCATACCTGGACTGCGAGTATATTTGAGTGATTGTATCACTTCGCAAACTAATATGATACTGTCTGAAATTTGACGCCCCTCTACATATCTTGACTACTCTTTGGAGATGATGAAGGGGCGAATGGGTTTGAGTTGGAGGGATATGAATTTAGTAATGATTTTGTAGATGACATTTCATAGTGCAATGGGGCGTAATTTCTTTAGGTGAGTGACTCGTTCTTCCTTTGGATTAAGAGTGAGGAAAGTAGCATTTAGATAAGAGAGTAATTTCCCTGAGGTTATGGATTCCTACACAATTTTCAAAACCTCTTCTCTTGTCTTCGACCAAAAAAAATGAAAGAATTCAGTTATGAATCCATCTAGTCCTAGTGCCTTTCCCAAGGGAATCTCCTTGAGAGCCTGATCCACCTCTTCCAGCGTGATTTCTCTAATCAGGGTCTATTTTTGTTTTAGCATGATGAGGGTTGGTATATGTTGATTTACTCTATTGATGGTTGGGGTTCTATCAATGGACGAATCTGATAAGAGTTCTTTATAGTATCTTACCATCTCAACTTTTATTTCTTCATGGTACAAGATTGAGTTTCCTTGTTTATCTTCAAGTTTTGTGATGTGAATGATGTAGCATCTGTGCACCATGGAGCGATGGAAGAATTTTGTATTCCTCTCCCCTTATTTAATCCATTGCACTCTGGATTTTTGTTTCCAAAGTATTTCCTCTTGTTTTTTCCTTTCCTCAAGTTGTTTCCTAAGTGTTTCTTCCTCATGACTTAGCTCATTTGTGTGTCCCTACAAAGTAGTTTCTTGTTGGATTTCTTCCAGGCATTTCTCTAGGGTTTTGTTTTCTTGTAATATGTTTCCAAATAAATTATTATTCCAGTTTTGAAGCTATAGCTTGAAGTTCTTCAACCTTTGTTGGAATCTTTACATTCATGAACCATGTGAGATCTCAACATTTTCTCACCAAGTTTGGGAGAGCTCTGAGAAATCAAGATGGGTTAGCCAAAATTTATCAAATCGTAAAGTCTTGTATTTGGGGGTAATGATTGTGTCAATCCACAACTGAACAGACCAATAATCTGAGCCTTATTTTCGGAGGATGTTTACCTCTAACGAGGGTCCCTTGAGAATTAGGGTTTTTGAGACTAGAAAGTGATCCATCCTGCAAGCAATTTACTGGGCACCAGATCATTTTTTGGACCAGGTGAAGGTGTCATTCCTAGTTTCTATATCAATTAGATTGAGATGATCATTAAGGTCCCATAGCTTTAAACTATCATGATCCATCCGAGGTGTACCCCCTCTTTTTTATTCCAGTGTGAGGATGATATTGAGGTATCATGCAATGATACAACATTGTTTTCCTATCAGTCCACCAAGAAAGGAGAGGATGCATAGAAATAGGTCTTTTTCCTGCTTATTTTGGGGTCCATAAGCATTTGTGATGACCACCTCCTTGTTGGAGCCAATTGCATGATAGTGTGCAGATATTGTGTTTATTATGGATAACGGTTGGTAAATGATTATCATGGCTAGGTTTCATAGGATTTCCAATCCTCCTACTGCACCTTTGGAGTCATTATAGATGAATTGACAGTGTTGCCAACAACTTATAAAGACTTCTTCTATTACTTCACTTGCACATTTTGTTTCCTGTAGAAAAATAATGTCTAGATTCTCTGGCATTATATTGTTTTAAAGAGTCCTTTGTTTGGATATTCCATTTAGACCTATTACATTATATGTAATGATCTTAATCATGAGGATTTTGGTGGGGGTGATAAGAATCCCTCTATCATGAGCTGGATTTGTCCCAAGTTAATCATGAAGTGCCCTACCTCTTTAATCAATTGTTGAGATGATTTGTGTCCCCGTCTCTTACTTTCTTTGGGTGTATTCCTAGATCCAGGCTTGGATCTGATATGATTCCTAATCTGTAGAATTCTCCTGCTATGGAATCTATGAAGACTTTATGGAATTTCCTTAGCTACTCGAGTGAGATAGATTGTAATTCCTTCTTGTTGAAAGTATCCTTCAGTTTTTCCATATTTATGTCAATGAGGTCTTGTTCATCCATCTGTGTAACCAAATCCCCCTCAACCCCTAGGATCCCACCTATATCCTCTTGGTCAAGGGAGTAGGGGGTGGTGATTTTCTCTAAGAATGGGTCAAGAGACTGTTTGGCTTTGCATTTGTCATTGATTTGATGGCCTTGATTGTGGGTATTTTTCACCTCTTTTGCATCTGGTAGGTGATTTAAAATATCAAATGAGTTGCTGGCAAGGATCTTCTTATATAACCCCTGACTGGGTTTCTTTGATGGTTGTTTCTTATGGTGTGTGAATCCATCCTTTGAATTTGCGTCCATTGGTGGTCGCACTGGGTCATTGAGGGGGAAGTCTCGGAAGAGATGTCCATGCTTGTGGTATTTTCAACAATGGAAGGGTATGTGTTCGTATTCTATGGTCTAGATCCATTCTTCATCCTGGTATTCCAAGGTTATTGAGCCTGACAAGGCCTTGGATATGTTCATGTAAACACATATCCTAGCATAAGAGGTATATCTCCTTTGTTTTGTTGCCTATGAGGATTTCACATATATTGGGTATTTCCTATACCCATTAAGATTTCTTCAAGCCAAAACTCCTAGGGAAGGGAGTAGAGGCGGATCTAGACTGGTGCAAAAGAGAAGTCCTTTTTTTTGGGGATGAAGCGGTTCATTCAGAATCAGAGATAAATCCCAACAGAATTGAAAAAATATGGGCCATTTTCAAAGGCTTGATCTTTGTCTTCCAGGTTGCAATACATGATCATGAAGAAGCCTTTTGAGATGAAATAGAGATCATATTTTCCCTTTGGGTTCCATTAGGTTTTAATCTAGCATGCTAGATCTCTTTCACAGAGCCATAAACCAAAAAAATTTATGATTAGGGAATGATATTTCATGAACTTGGTGTGTTCCCAAACTCTTATGGAATTTATCACATATATCGGTGCCTAGTTGCTTGAGGGATGCATTTCCATATTTCCCAAGTGCGTTTTTCCTTTTGATGAGACGTTTCTCCTTCCACCTCCATATCCTTCCCAGAGCTTTGCTCCTCCTGTCGGATTTTCCTACAAATATGAGGTGATAGCTCAAATGGAAGATTTTTGGCCTTGGCTCCTGCCTTATCATTCGTGGCTACATTTCGATATGAGGGGTTTTGCACCCCCACCCCCCCTCTGTTTCCATTCTACTCGCTCAGTCCTATTGTTGAATTTGTGACCTATGCCTCGCTTGAAGAGAAACACATGAAATATGTAGGGCTAGGTGCACATGATAATTCTAACCCTAGATTCCTCCCTCAAGTTGACTTGTATGCTAATGTTGAAATGGAATGCATAATCACCTATTCCAATTTTTATTTTCAAGTAGTGAAATAGATTTTATTTCTTTTGAGAAAAATTATGAGAAATTATTTTGATTAAATGAATAAGCTATCAAATACTTTATTTTGTTTAGTGAAATATTAAAAAACAAATATGGGATAGGAATGAGTGAATGGACTCAATTCCCAAGCCTGTGAACTATTAGTGAAATTGTGTGATCTTAGAAGCAAATTGTATGGAATAGGAAGTCGAATTAGACTCATTCCTTTATTTTTATTTTTCTCAAAATTCAAACTTGTAGAGTATGGGAAGAGTTAAATAGAATTATTTCTATAATCCATGATGTAAATATGTGGTAGACGATGTGTGTGCATGTGTGTTTAAGAAATAACTATTTAAGAATTGGTTTTGTATATCAAAGTGTCCTATTGCGTCTTCTTGAATCGACTTAGTATATTGACTATTTAAAACATTTATTGAATCCTTATAGTGTGATGCAATGAGTAGAATAGCTACATTCCTAATGGATATGATTTCTTTCTAAATCCTCATTATTTAGTCATTATTGATAGTTGGAAATGATTCATAGACACATATCTAGTATGTATGTGTTGAATTCAACAATTTAATGGTAGATTGAGGTTGAATCAGTCACATATGCCTATTGTGTATGCATTGAATCCAACAGAAGTATATAAGTATATACCTATTTTATATGTGTTGCAACCAACAATGGTAAAAGAAGTTTAGTTTGCTTCAATTGGTATACGTGTATTATATCTATGCATTAAATCCATAGTGATATACTTGATCAAATGGTTTTTTGGTTTTTATATTTTATTAAATCAATGAATCTAATAATGTTTAGTTGATTGCCATTGTGTTGTGGGATTTCAATATTTTGATTATGCACTGAAACTAAAAACTGAGTTGCAGGTCCAAATCGCTTTGTTGAAGTCGATAATATGTTAAATCCATAGTTTGCACTATGTTGAAACTAGAGTAATATGGTTGGTGAAAACCATATATGAAATCAACATGGCACATATGTTATCTTGGGTGAGTCTTGTTAAACTACAAACAACTTGTAATTAAAATTCAAATTATATACAATATGAGAACCAGAGATCTTAGAACTAGGTGGCTTGGTGCAACAATCGTTAGTATCGACTAGATGGACTCAACTTGTAATTATAATTAACCAAATCATATAAATGAGATGAGGAGTGTTGTAATATAGGGGTTTACACAAAGCAATATACTGTATTATATAACAATATACAACACACGTACATAAAAGAGAAAGAATAAAACACAAGTAATGGGGAGACCAACAATACAGACTTTATATTATATCACCACAACACCAACTATATTTATTTTGTTTTATTTGTTACGTGTATAATCATATTTATATTCATATTTCAATTACAAGGTAGTTACAATTGCTTAACTACCTCATTCGATCGACCCTATTGGATGGTCAACCAACTTACAGAACCGAATGCCTTCTCAATCAATTACCCTTTTAATCTAGTTGATTGTTGGGTCTAGTTGATAGAGTTGAATAGCCCCTCCAACAAGGAGTACAAACCATATGGTTGGTGAAAACCATATATGAAATATACATGGAATATATCCTATCCTAGGTGAGTCTATTTAAACTACAAACTACTTGTAATTAAATTCAAAGCATATACAATATGAGAACTAGAGATCTTAGAACTAGGTAGCTTGGTGCAATAATCATTAGTATCAACTAGATGGGATCAACTTGTAATTATTGTTAACTAGATCATCTAAATGAGATGAGAATTGTTGTAATGTATGGGTTTGTATGTAGGTTTTACCAGTAGTCCATACACAGAGCAATATGGTTAGTAAACCATATATGAAATCAACATGGAATATATGTTATCCTGGGTGAGTCTAGTAAAACTAAAAACTTCTTATAATTAAAATTCAAAGCATATACAATATGAGAACCACGGATCTTAGAACTGGGTGGCTTGGTGCAACAATTTTTAGTATCAACTAGATCAAATCAACTTCTAATTATAGTTAACTAGATCATCTAAATTAGATGAGGTGTTGTAATCTAGGGGTGTAATGATCCAAATGCTTAAATTATCATAATAGAACAGAAGTACACACCATGTAAAAAATGTGAGCATGGAGCACAATTACAAGATATATAAGTTACACAATATATCCTTAAATGATCCAGGTGGATATCGGTGGCCATCCACCTATTCTAACTGGCTCAAAACAATGTTTTGGTAATTTACTATTTTTAGCAGTTTTTCGAGTCATAAACTTCTGGGGCCATTTTGAGGGCCTAAACGATGTTTTTTCATGATCAGACACCTCAAATATACCTAAAGTAACTATTGATACATTGAAATGAAGCTCCTCTTTGATACCTTTCCAACGAGCTATCATGCATCCAAAACGGAGATTGTATGCCAAAGTTACGTCGCCAAGAAGTTGATACACCAAACTACCCAAAACGGGGTCCACAAACTTGTTGGCTTTACATCTGTCGGGGTTAGGATTTTTTATTTTATTTATGTTAAGAACGTATTTGGATTCTCATTGTAATAATCATCTTCTTGTGAATGAATGTAGCCATCACGTCTCTTCTCAGAGAAAAGCCGCCACCATTCTAGTGAGTCTTTCATTCTGTATTTCTACAATTTTGTACATTTTGTTCATTAATATAAATTTTGTATTACTGTATATCTGTGTTTATGGTTATATATCTAATATATATTTGTTATTTTATTGGATATTTGATATATTTCTATACATTTCTTTATTATATCTTCTCTCTCATTTCGTGCCAAAAATAATCTATATCAATGGTATCAAAGTAGGCTACTCCTGATCGTTTTTCAATGCATGTCCCCAACAAGGTCTGAGTATATAAATTTGGGTATCGAGATTTTATCTCTTGAGGAAAATCTCTCTCACACACACAATAAAACCTCCATGGAGGAAGAAAAGAAAAACGACAGAGCAAAAGATCATATTAATTTGTTGTTGGAGCAAGCTCTCATGCGATAGGGGGATGAAATGATGGAGAATTTGTCCCACATCCTTCAACCTTTTTCGATAACAGAAAGCGCGTCTTCATCAAGCAGCCACTTTGGAGGAACCACTCCTTTCAAGGTACAATTTAATTTTGATATTTCTGTATTTGAAGGTCATATAGATGCGAATGCCTTCAAAAAATGGTTAAATCTGCTAGAAGGTTATTTCTCTGTTCACAATTTTTTTGATGGGGAAAATATCACCTTTGCACTTCTTAAGGCTCTCCCCCATGTCAACAATTGGTGGGAAAATTACTGTGATAAAATTTTCAGAGAGGAGTCTAGAATATATGGGGTCGAGCCAACTTGGGATTGTTTAGTGGATGTGGTCAAGGAACAATATTACCCTGTTGATAAATATGATGACCAATACATGAGATGGACCACACTGGGAAAGAGAGGGGCCAAATAGTTTCAAAGTTGACAAATAATTTCCATACCTTGCGCACCAATATGGGTATCAAATACTCTAAGTGACATATGGTTTTGAAATATTGCAAGGATCTGCATAGGTACATCCAAAATCAAAATGGGATTTTTGGACATCTCATCATTGGGAGCTGCCTATCAATATGCTATCAAAATGGAGCTGTAAGGTAGCTAGAGAGGTAGTGGGGGGGCCTAGAGGGCCCATAGTGATAATAGTGGAGGTCATTCAATGTAAGGTGGACTAGGTCCACTATATTATTAAATAAGGCCCACTATGGTAGTTAGATATAATAAATGTAAGAGGACTTCTTAGAAGGTTCTACTTCTAGAAGATTCCTCCTCTAGAATGTTCTTAGGTGATGGTAGCACTATATAAAGGGGTTCAAGCAATGTAATGAGACAGGAAGAGAAGTATTGTATTTGGAGCGGTAGCTCAATAGGAGGATGCCCCCTCGAAGAGGTAAGTGAACAGGAGAGGATCCCTTCCATAATAGGATCCATTCTATGGTGTTGCCCTACCCTAAGGGTTTGATAATAATAAAGAAGATTTTGCATATTGTTCTTCTATATCTGTTTTGGTGCTTTTGTATTTAGTATTGGGTTCTTAACCACCTAAGAACATTCTAGAGGAGGAATCTTCTAGAAGTAGAACCTTCTAAGAAGTCCTCTTACATTTATTATATCTAACTACCATAGTGGGCCTTATTTAATAATATAGTGGACCTATTCCACCTTACATTGAATGACCTCCA
>ML782073.1:52688-71196 GCA_009831015.1 Picea engelmannii | reverse complement strand
CTCTATGCGTGCCACATCATCTAACGCTGTGTTCCAGCATCTGCGTTCCAGTAGTCGTGTTGCAGCAGTCGTGTTTCAGCATTCGTGTTGCAGCAGTCGTGTTTCAGCATCTACGTTTCAACATGTTTCACTTTTGTGTTGCAACATCTGTGTTTGCTTCCAACAGTCGTGCTTCAGCATTCGTGTTGCAGCAGTCGTGTTTTAGCATTCGTGTTGCAGCAGTCGTGTTTCAGCATCTACGTTTCAACATGTTTCACTTTTGTGTTGCAGCATCTGTGTTCGCTTCCAACAGTCGTGTTTCAGCAACTACGTTTCAGCATTTGTGTTTCAGCACTTACGTTTCACTTTGGTGTTTCAACAACTACGTTTCAGCATTTGTGTTTCAGCACTTACGTTTCACTTTGGTGTTGCAGCATCTGTGCTTCATAAACAATCGATTGCCATCAATGACAACCTTGATCATCTGCGTCATTCTTGCTGTAGCCATATTTCCAACAATTAGGTGGCTTCGCCAGGGATGAGAAATCTATGTCAGCCAATAGTTTTGCTTGTCATACGACATCAAGATATCCAAGGATTATGTATTATGTGATGTTTCCCCACTGGATTTATGTGATGTTCTTTTGGGCCAACCATATATGTCGAAGCGCCATGCTATTTATGATTCTTGACCCTATAGCATCATTGTTACTATAGAGGGTCATCTCTACAGGATACTAGATGTAGTTTCAACTATTATTCCACATAAACGACGCCACCAAGTAATATCTCATGCTACAACATTCAACCTCTTCATAATATTTTCAAAAGGTGAATAGAAGGACACTGCAACCACTGCAACCTCAGTCCAAACACCTTCTATCCAACAGAATAAGGTCGAAAATATTGAAGCAAAGAGAAAATATTCCTTTTTCACACAATAATATCATGTATACAGACTGGTTAAAAATTTCCAACACTTCCAACATCAAGTTCTCACCAACCTTTCACAAACCAAGCAAGGCAACTTCTCGAACAAGGCAAGCAAATCACCAAGGTTTAGATTCAGTGAAAATTTTCCCTCTCCCCCAAGAACTCAATGCAATAGAGACCATTGCTTCCTAAGGAGGGAGAATTGGTCTAAGTGGATATCGGTGTCCACCCACCTATTCCAATTGGCTCAAAACATTTTTTTGGCAATTTACTATTTTTAGCGGTTTTTTAGGGCCTAAACTTCCGAGGCCATTTTGAGGGTCTAAATGATGCTTTTTCGTGATTGGGAACCTTAAATATTACCAAATACATGATTGATCTCGTGAAATGAATCTTCTCATCTATACCTTTCCAACAAGATATCTTATGCCCCAAATGAAGATCGTATGCCAAAGTTATGCCCTTGGGAAGTTGATACACCAAACTACCCAAAACAGGGTCAACAAACCTGTTGGATTTTCATCTTTTGGGGTTAGGTTTTGGAATTTGTTTATGTTAAAAAGACCTTTGGAGCCTCATTGTAACAATCATTTTCTTTCGAATGAGTGTATCCATCACATATCCTCTCAGAGATAATCTACCACCATTCTAGCGAGTCTTTCATTGTGCATTTCTACAGTTTTGTACATTTCACCCATTTATAGAAATTGTGCATTATTCTATCTCTATGTTTATGGTTATATCTTTGATACATCTCTGTTATATTATTGGATATATGATATATCTTTGTACATTTCCTAATTATATATCCGCTCTCATTTTGTGCCAAAAATAATCCGGATCATTAAAGAATTAGGGAAATAGACAAATACATTCATACATCACAATTCCCATGTCATAATAATGAATACATTATCTCTATATATACCTATTCACACTTTCACATGAGGCCCCTTTACTATTAATCCTACCCTATTACATATATATATATATACACATTACTTTTATATTTAGCACCATATATGCCCCCCCTTGGGGTCATATCATATACATTTAACCCTATATATGCCCCTCTTGGGTCATAACATAATACCCTCCTTCAAAATTATTTGTCCTCAAAGATTTGTGATTAAAGGCTTCACATGTGATGAAACCAAGTAATATGATTTTATTATGTTCTTGGTTTCTTCTTTCCATTGATGATGATCCATCCATCCAAAATCAATTCTTTTCAGTCGTAATCCTTGGTGGCTAGTTGTTGCATAATTTTCTTTCCCTTGATTCCTTGTTTTGTTCTTGAATATTATCCAATTTATAGTGGTTGTTGGTCTCTAATAATATCTTGCTGAAGAGTGGTTTTGTGATGCCTTGTTCCATGAATATTGATAAATATTCCATCTTCTTCCTTGATACTGTTGATATCAACCTTCTTGTCTTCCTTGAAATCCTTCCTAGTAATGAGGGTGTCGATATGGTTTCACATTTGATGGTCTTCCTTCACACTGCACATTCATTTCATCTATCTTATTTTCAGAGACAATGTCATCCTTGATCATCTTTGCTTGGTCTTTGATTACTCTAGCCTTGGAGGTAATACCGTCAGATTTGGAATGTACATCCTCCATATGGAGTTCAACTTCTTCAAGTATCTTCTAGTGACCTTCTTGAATCTTGTCTTCTTTCTCCTTTTGGAGATGCAATGTCACCCCATTTATCAAATTTTGATGTCCTTCTTGAATTTTGGATTTCCTTTCTAATTTTACCTCATCCGTATTTATGGATTCTTCAGCCTTATTGCAAATTTTCTCTTCAAGACTTTTGGTAGATTCTTCATCCAAGATCCTTCTTTCTTCTTGAGTTTGACAATTCTTATTTTCTTCTTTCAATATCTTAACCTCATCCAATAGTATTTTATTATCGTTTCGTAATCTATATATATCTTCATCTTTCTTCTTCAATTCTTCCCTTGAATCTTTCTTTTCCCACTTCGATTGGCTACTCTTTTCTTGCTTTAAGTTCTTAACCTCCGTAATTAGTGATTCATTAAGGGATTTCATCTTGGTTAACTCATTGTTTTTATTCTTGATCTCTTCCTTTTATTATTTCAACTCATCTTGAATTCTATACATTTCCTCCATTTTTGAGTCCTTGATCCGTTTGTTTGAGAATAATATTCAAATACTTCCCATGTGGTGCTTCTTCTAGTATCTTTATCAAAGTTATACCACCACTTATCAACTTCACCATTCAAATAAAGACATACCCCAGAAAGAGTCTTGCAATTTTCCCTTATCATTCTGAGCCATTCCCCGGGACTGATTTAATATTTATCTTCATCTCCACTAAAGTTAGGTATTTTCATTGATTCTTAATTGAGTTCTAATCCAAACCTCAACTTACAACCTCAATACGTTAGGGATAATGATCTAAAACAATTATAATCCTTAGTCCAATACAATATCCTATGTTTTCTCTTTTCAATGGTTTTTTAATGAGCTCAATCGCACATCCCAATCAAAATTTATGATAGTTTTAAGTGAACATACCTTTGAAACCCTGAATTGGAGTCTATCATCCTAACCGACCTTCCTTTTGATGTATCTATGCAATTTTGACCCTTCCAAGTCTAAAATTGCAACCTGTAGTACTATGAAATGTATTCTCTTCAATGCCATAGTTCTGACAAAAATTAGATGTGTCAAATGAAAGTTATGGTAAATTTTCCAAACCCTCTTGATCTTTGGCCTTTCAAGGAGAGAAAACTTTTGTGTCACTCCACACACCCAATATTTGATATCTGATTCTGAAACTCACACCCAATATACTAAGTACTATACTCTTTCCAATGCAATTGGTCTCATATAATTTATATATCCTATGAAGAATTTATGGCTTATTTTACCCGAAACACCTATTTGAGACTAGCTACAGGTCTAGTAAAAAACCCTATCTTCCACAAAGTCTATCTCTGAAAGTACAATGACCTAGAAGCTGAAATTTGCAACACAGGTACCTTGATAAGTCTTCTAAACAGAATCCAAATTTTTCCTTTTGAAGTGGCTCCAAGACAAGTTATATAAAAAATTACAAAATTACTTTCTTGAGGAAGCAAAACCCTAGGATCAGTTCTGTGATACCAAATTTAATGATCCAAATGATTAACTTATCATAATAGAATAGAAGTACACACCATTTACAAAATGTGATCATGGAGCACAAATCCAACATAGACAAGTTACCCAATCAATCTTTAAAGAATTGGGGAACCCCCTCCAAATAACCAATTACATTCATACATCACAATTCCCATGTCATAATAATGAATACATGATCTTTTTATATACCTAGTCACACTTGCACATGTGGCCCTTTTACTATTAGGCCTACCCTATTACGTATATATTTACACATTACATGTATATGTGGACCCATATATTCCCCCTCTTGGGGTCATATCATACACATTTAACCCTATATATGTCCCTCTTGGGTTATAACAAAGGGTTTGTTTGTATGTCTTACCAATACTCCATACAGAAAGAAATATATAGTATTATACAACAATATACAACATAAACATAGAAGAGAAGGGAGAAGACACAAGTAATGGAGAGACCAAGAATGAGCACTTTATATTATATCACCACAACAACAACTATATTTCTTTTGTGTTCTATTACATGCATACTCATATTTATATTCATATTTCAGTTACAAAGTAGTTATAACTTCTTAACTACCTTGGTCAGTCGACCTAATTGAATGATCAACTGACTTATAGACTCAACTACCTTCTTATACGATTACCCTTTTAATCTAGTCGACAAAGTGGATAAACCCCTCCAATAAAGAGTACACTGTAGTGGACTCAATCCATGTGTAATTAATCCAAGTATCAATCGTAATTTGTAGTATAACCAACCCAAGTTATATATATGTAGTTCAAGAATAAGAACATGCAGTAGCACACTCTTTCCACCATATGCAATAATTAATCTAGGTTTTGTTACTTGAGGAATTAAGAATATTGTTGTAATTATTTTTAAATTTTACAATGGAAGAATGATATAACTATATTTTCATTGAAATCAAATTATTATTTTATTTTTATTGCATTGTCTTAATATCCATAAAAAGAATTTATTATTAATCAAGAATCCAATAGGAAACTCTAAACTTGAATCAAAAACCTTGGATACAAAGCAATTGGTTATAAACAATTGAAGTTTGATATTCCCGTATTTGAAGGTCATATAGATGCAGATGCCTTAAAAAATGGTTAAATCTGTTAGACAGTTATTTCTTTGTTCACAATTTTTTCGATGGGGAAAATATCACCTTCACACTTCTTAAGGCTCTCCGCCATGACAACAATTGGTGGAAAAATTACTGGGAGAAAATTTCCACCAAGGAGTCTAGAATATATGGGGTTGAGCCAACTTGGGATTGTTTAGTGGATGTGGTCAAGGAACAATATTACCCTGTTGGTAAATATGATGACCAATACATGAGATGGACCACACTGGGAAAGAGAGGGTCCAAACAGTGTCAGAGTTCTCAAATAATTTACATACCTTGCACACCAAGTTGGGTATCAAATACTATAAGCAACATATGGTTTTGAAATATTGCAAGGCTCTGCGTAAGTACATCCAAAATTGAAATGGGATTTTTGGACATCTCGTCATTGGGAGTTGCCTATCGATATGCTATAAATATGGAGCATAAATTTAGGTACCAAAAAAAATGGGGGTTCATGTATGCAAATCCGAAACAACTAAAGTATGGCAAAGATGACCCTAACAACCAGCCACTAGAAAACTGGTCCAAGCCATAGGAAAAGAAGAGTAAAGGAAAGACGAAGAAGGACACTCGAAAGTGGTGTGATTTCCACAAAAGACCCTAGGAAAACACTGACGAATGTATCTCAAAACAATAATTTGTGGCTAGAAATAAAGAAAAGTAGTCGAACCCTGATTCATAATTTGATTCAGAAAAATAATGGGAGAAGACAGATCATCAACACAGAACCCACTGTTATTATCGTGATCGCAACAATTCAACCAGAGGAACCAACAGATGCTAAAGAGGGGTAGCACCGTTTTAATTCACAGATGTGGGTGAAGGGGACCCTGCTGCAATATTTTTTTGATATCGAAAGCCAGAAGAAGCTCATCTCAGCAGAGGTTGTCAAACAGTTTGGATTGTCGACAACACCATACCCGTAGTCATACAACATTGGGTGGGTTCGCCAAGGATGAGATATATGTGTCAGCCAATAGTTCCTCTTGTCATACGACATCAAGATATTCAAGGATGATGTATTATGTGATGTTTCCCCACTGGATTGTTGTGATGTTCTTTTGGTCCAACCATATATGTCTAAGCGCCATGCTATTTATGAGCCTCGACCCCGTAGCATCATTGTTACTCTAGGGGATCATCTCTACAGGATACCAGAGGTAGTTTCGACTATTATTCCACCTAAATGATGCCGCAAAGTAATATATCATGCTACGAGAATTCAAACTCTTCATAACCTGTTCAAAAGGTGAATAGAAGGACACTGCAACCCATGCAACCTCAGTCCAAACACCTTCTATCCAACAGAATAAGGTCGAAAAGATTGAACCAAATTGAAAATATTCCTTTTGCACACAATAATATCATGTATCCAAATTGGTTAAAAATTTCCAACCCTTCCAACATCAGGTTCTCACCAACCTTTCACAAACCAAGCAAGGCAACTTCTCAAACAAGGCAAGAAACTCACCAAGGTTCAGATTCAGTAAAACTTTTCCCTCTCCCCCAAGAAATCAATGAAATAAAGACCATTTCTACCTAAGGAGGGAGGATTGATCCAGGTGGATATCGGTGTCCTTCCACCCATTCCAACTGGCTCAAAACAATTTTTTGGCAATTTACTATTTTTATCACTTTTTCAGGTCCTAAACTTCCGGGGCCATTTTGAGGGTCTAAACGATTTTTTTTTCGTGATTGGGAACCTCAAATATTACCAAATACATGATTGATCCCCTGAAATGAATCTCCTCATCGATACCTTTCCAACAAGATATCTTATGCCCCAAACGAATATTGTATGCCAAAGTTATGCCCTTGGGAAGTTGATACACCAAACTACCCAAAACAGGGTCCACAAACCTAATGGATTTTCATCTTTTGGGGTTAGGTTTTGGAATTTGTTGATGTTAAAAAGACCTTTGGAGCCTCATTGCAACAATGATATTCTTTTGAATGAGTGTATCCATCACATATCCTCTCAGAGATAATCTACCACCATTATAGCAAGTCTTTCATTATGGATTTCTATAGTTTTGTACATTTCACCCATTAATAGAAATTGTGCATTATTGTATCTCTATGTTTATGGTTATACTCTGATACATCTCTGTTGTATTATCAGATATATGATATATCTTTGTACATTTCTTTATTATATCTCCGCTCTCATTTTGTGCCAAAAATAATCTAGATCATTAAAGAATTAGGGAAATAACTAAATACATTCATACATCACAATTCCCATGTCATAATAATGAATACATTATCTCTATATATACCTATTCACACTTGCACATGAGGCCCCTTTACTATTAATCCTACCCTATTATATATATATTTACACATTACTTTTATATTTAGCCCCATATATGCCCCCACTTGGGGTCATATCATACACATTTAACCCTATATACGCCCCTCTTGGGTCATAACATAGTACCCTCCTTCAAAATTATTGTCCTCAAAGATTTGCGATTAAAGGCTTCACATGTGATGAAACCAAGTAATACGATTTTATTATGTTCTTGGTTTCTTATTTCCATTGATGATGATGCATCCATCCAAAATCAATTATTTTCAGTCGTAATCTTTGGTGGTTGGTTGTTGCATAATTTTCTTTCCCTTGATTCCTTGTTTTGTTGTTGAATCTTATCCAATTTATAATGGTTGCTAGTCTCTAATAATATCTTGTTGAAGAGTGGTTTTGTGATGCCTTGTTCCATGAATATTGATAAATATTCCATCTTCTTCCTTGAAACTATTGATATCAACCCTCTTGTCTTCCTTGAAATCCTTCCTAGTAATGAGGGTGTCGATATGGTTTCACATTTGATGGTCTTCCTTCACACTGCACATGCATTTCATCTATCTTATTTTCAGAGACAATGTCATCCTTGATTATCTTTGCTTGGTCTTTGATTACTCTAGCCTTGGAGATAATACCGTCAGATTTGGAATGTACATCCTCCAGATGGAGTTCAACTTCTTCAAGTATCTTCTAGTGACCTTCTTGAATCTTGCCTTCTTTCTCTTTTTGGAGATGCAATGTCACCCCATTTATGAAATTCTAACGTCCTTCTTCAATTTTGGATTGCCTTTCTAATTTTACCTCATCTGTATTTATGGATTCTTATCATAGTAGAATAGAAGTACACACCATGTACAAAATGTGATCATGGAGCACAAATCCAACATAGATAAGTTACCCAATAAATCTTTAAAGAATTGGGGAACCCCCTCCAAATAACCAATTACATTCATACATCACAATTCCCATGTCATAATAATGAATACATGATCTTTATATATACCTAGTCACACTTGCACAAGGGGCCCCTTTACTATTACGCCTACCCTATTACATATATATTTACACATTACATGTATATGTGGCCCAATATATTCCCCCTCTTGGGGTCATGTCATACACATTTAACCTTGTATATGTCCCTCTTGGGTTATAACAAGGGGTTTGTTTGTATGTCTTACCAATACTCCATACACAAAGAAATATATAGTATTATACAACAATATACAACACACACATAGAAGAGAAGGGAGAAAACACAAGTAATGGAGAGACCAACAATGAGCACTTTATATTATATCACCACAACAACAACTATATTTCTTGTGTGTTCTATTACATGCATACTCATATTTATATTCATATTTCAATTACAAAGTAGTTACATTTTCTTAACTACCTTGGTCAGTCGACCTAATTGAATGATCAACTGACTTATAGAATCAACTACCTTCTTAGACGATTACCCTTTTAATCTAGTCAACTGTCAAATCTAGTCGACAAAGTGGATAAACCCCTCCAATAAGGAGTACACTATAGTGGACTCAATCCATGTGTAATTAATCCAAGTATCAATCATAATTTGTAGTATAACCAACCCAAGTTATATATATGTAGTTCAAGAATAAGAACATGCATTAACGCACTCTTTCCACCATATGAAATAATTAATCTAGGTTTTGTTACTTGAGGAATTAAGAATATTGTTGTAATTACTTTTAAATTTTACAATGGAAGAATGATATAACTATATTTTCATTGAAATTAAATTATTATTTTATTTGTATTGCATTGTCTTAATATACGTAATAAGAATTTATTATTAATCAAGAAGCCAATAGGAAACTCTAAACTTGAATCAGAAACCTTGGTTATAAAGGAATTGGTTATAAACAATTGAATTTTGATATTCCCATATTTGAAGGTCATATAGATGCAAATGCCTTAAAAAAATGGTTAAATATGCTAGACGGTTATTTCTCTGTTCACAATTTTTTTGATGGGGAAAATATCACCTTCACACTTCTTAAGGCTCTCCCCCATGTCAACAATTGGTGGAAAAATTACCGGGAGAAAATTTCCATAGAGGAGTCTAGAATATATGGGGTCAAGCCAACTTGGGATTGTTTAGTGGATGTGGTCAAGGAACAATATTACCCTGTTGGTAAATATGACGACCAATACATGAGATGGAGCACACTGGGAAAGAGAGGGTCCAAACATTGTCAGAGTTGTCAAATAATTTCCATACCTTGGGCACCAAGATGGGTATCAAATACTCTAAGAGACATATGGTTTTGAAATATTGCAAGGCTCTGTATAGGTACATCCAAAATCGAAATGGGATTTTTGGACATCTCATCATTGGGAGTTGCCTATCGATATGGTATCAAAATGGATCATAAATTTAGGTACCAAAACAAATGGGGGTTCATGTATGAAAATCCACAACAACCAAAGTATGGTAAAGACGACCCTAACAACCAGCCTCTAGAAAACTGGTCCAAGCCACAGGAAAGGAAGGGTAAAGGAAAGACAAAGGACACTAGAAAGTGGTGTGATTTCCACAAAAGACCCTAGGACAACACTGATGAATGTATCTCAAAACAATAATTGGTGGAAAAGATAAAATAAAAGTAGTCAAACCCTGATTCATAATCTGATTCAGAAAAATAATGGGAGAAGACAGATCATCGATGAAAAACCCACTACTATTATCGCAATCACAATAGTTCAATCAAAGGAACCAACAGATCGTAAAGAGGGGGAGCACCGTTTTCATTCACAAATGTGGGTGAAGGGGACCCTACTACATTGTTTTGTTGATATTGGAAGCCAGAAGAACCTCACCTTAGTAGAGGTTGTAAAACAGTTGGGATTGTCGACAACACCACACTCACAGTGATATAACATTTGGTGGCTTCATGAGCGATGAGATATATGTGTCAGCCAATAGTTTTTCTTGTCATATGACATCAAGATATTCAAGGATGATGTATTATGTGATGTTTCCCCACTGGATTTCTGTGATGTTCTTTTGCGCCAACCATATATGTCTAAGTGCCATGCTATTTATGAGTCTCGACCCCGTAGCATCATTTTTACTCTAGGGGGTCATCTCTACATGATACCAGAGGTAGTTTTGACTATTATTCCACCTAAATGATGCCACAAAGTAGTATCTTATGCTACAACATTCAACCTCTTCATAATCTGTTCAAAAGGTGAATAGAAGGACACTGCAACCACTGCAACCTCAGTCCAAACAACTTCTATCCTTCAGAATAAGGTCGAAAAGATTGAAGAAAAGTAAAAATATTCCTTTTTCACACAATAATATCATGTATCCAGACTAGTTAAAAATTTCCAACCCGTCCAACATCAAGTTCTCGCCAACCTTTCACAAATGAAGCAAGGCAACTTCTCCAACAAGGCAAGCAACTCACCAAGGTTAAGATTCAGTAAAACTTTTCCCTCTCCACCAAGAACTCAACAAAATAGAGACCATTTCTTCCTAAGGAGGGAGGATTGATCTAGGTGGATATTGGTGTCCACCCACCTATTCCAACTAGCTCAAAACAATTTTTTGACAATTTACTATTTTTAGCACTTTTTCAGGTCCTAAACTTCTATGGCCATTTTGAGGGTCTAAACAATGCTTTTTCATGATTAGGTACCTTAAATAATACCAAATACATGATTGATCTCGTGAAATGAATCTCCTCATTGATACCTTTCCAACAAGATATGTTATGCCCCAAACGAAGATCGTATGCCAAAGTTATGCCCTTGGGAAGTTGATACACCAAACTACCCAAAACAGGGTCCACAAACCTGTTGGATTTTCATCTTTTGGGGTTAGGTTTTGGATTTTGTTTATGTTAAAAAGACTTTTGGAGACTCATTGTAAAAATCATATTCTTTCCAATGAGTGTATCCATCACATATCCTCTCAGAGATAAGCTACCATAATTCTAGCGAGTCTTTCATTATGCATTTCTATAGTTTTGTACATTTCACCCATTAATAGAAATTGTGCATTATTGTATCTCTATGTTTATGGTTATACTTTGATACATCTATGTTGTATTATTGTATATATGATATATCTTTGTACATTTCTCTACTATATCTCCGCTCTCATTTTGTGCCAAAAATAATCTGGATCATTAAAGAGTTAGGGAAATAACCAAATACATTCATACATCACAATTCCCATGTCATAATAATGAATACATTATCTCTATATATACCTATTCACACTTGCACATGAGGCCTCTTTACTATTAATCCTACCCTATTACATATATATTTACACATTACTTTTAAATTTAGCCCCATATATGCCCCCCATTGGGGTCATATCATACACAGTTAACCCTATATATGCCCCTCTTGGGTCATAACATAGTACCCTCCTTCAAAATTATTTGTCCTCAAAGATTTGCAATTAAAGGCTTCACATGTGATGAAACCAAGTAATATGATTTTATTATGTTCTTGGTTTCTTCTTTCCATTGATGATGATCCATCCATCCAAAATCAATTCTTTTCAGTCCTAATCCTTGGTGGCTAGTTGTTGCATAATTTTCTTTCCCTTGATTCCTTGTTTTGTTGTTGAATCTTATCCAATTTATAGTGGTTGTTGGTCTCTAATAATATCTTGTTGAAGAGTGGTTTTGTGATGCCTTGTTCCAAGAATATTGATAAATATTCCATCTTCTTCCTTGATACTGTTGATATGAACCTTCTTGTCTTCCTTGAAATCCTTCTTAGTAATGAGGGTGTCGATATGGTTTCACATTTGATGGTATTCCTTCACACTGCACGTGCATTTCATCTATCTTATTTTCAGAGACAATGTCATCCTTGATCATCTTTGCTTGGTCTCTGATTACTCTAGCCTTGGAGATAATACCGTCATATTTGGAATGTACATCCTCCAGATGGAGTTCAACTTCTTCAAGTATCTTCTAGTGACCTTCTTGAATCTTGTCTTCTTTCTCCTTTTGGAGATGCAATGTCACCCCATTTATCAAAATCTGACGTCCTTCTTCAATTTTGGATTGGCTTTCTAATTTTACCTCATCTGTATTTATGGATTCTTCAACCTTATTGCAAATTTTCTCTTCGAGTCTTTTGGTAGATTCTTCATCCAAGATCCTTCTTTCTTCTTGAGTTTGACAATTCTTATTTTCTTCTTTCAATATCTTAACCTCATCCAATAGTATTTTATTATGGTTTCGTAATCTATATATATCTTCATCTTTCTTCTTCAATTCTTCCCTTGAATCTTTCTTTTCCCACTTCGATTGGCTACTCTTTTCTTGCTTTAAGTTCTTAACCTCCGTAATTAGTGATCCATTGAGTGATTTCATCTTGGTGAACTCATTGTTTTTCTTCTTGATCTCTTCCTTTTATTCTTTTAACTCATCTTGAATTCTATACATTTCCTCCATTTTTGAGTCCTTGATCCATTTGTTTGAGAATAATATTCAAATGCTTCCCATGTGGTGCTTCGTCTAGTATCTTTATCAAATTTATACCACCACTTATCAACTTCACCATTCAAATAAAGACATACCCCAGAAGGAGTCTTGCAATTTTTCCTTATCATTCTCAGCCATTCGCTAGGACTGATTTATTATTTATCTTCATCTCCACTAAAGTTAGGTATGTTCATTGATTTTTAATTGAGTTCTAATCCAAACCTCAACTTACAACCTCAATACATTAGGGATAATGATCTAAAACAATTATAATCCTTACTACAATACAGTATCCTATGTTTTCTCTTTTCAATGGTTTTTTAATTAGCTCAATCAGACATCCCAATCAAAATTTATGATAGGTTTAGGTGAACATACCTTTGAAACTCTGAAATAGAGTCTGTCATCCTAACCGACCTTCCTTTTGATGTATCTATGAAATTTTGACCCTTCCAAGTCTAAAATTGCGACCTGTAGAACTATGAAATGTATTCTCTTCAATGCCATAGTTCTGACAAAAATTAGATGTGTAAAATGAAAGTTATGGTAACTTTTCCAAACCTCTTTGATCTTTGGCATTTCAAGGAGAGAAAAAAATTTTGTCATTCCACACAACCAAAATTTGATATCTAATTTTGAAACTCACACCTAAGATACTAAGTACTATAATCTTTCCAATGCAATTGGTCTCATATAATTTATATATTCTATGAAGAAGTTATGGCTTTTTTTACCCGAAACACTTATTTGAGACTAGCTATAGGACTAGTAAAAAACCCTATCTTCCATAGAGTCTATCTCTGAAAGTATAATGACCTAGAAGATAAAATTTGCAACACAAGTACCTTGATAAGTCTTCTAAACATAATCCATTTTTTTCCTTTTAAAGTGGCTTGACGACAAGTTATATCAAAAATTACAAAATCACTTTCTTGAGGAAGCAAAACCCTAGGATCAGTGCTCTAATACCAAATTAAATGATCCAAATGCTTAACTTATCATAATAGAATAGAAGTACACACCATGTACAAAATGTGATCATGGAGCACAAATCCAACATAGATAAGTTACCCAATAAATATTTAAAGAATTGGGGAACCCCCTCCAAATAACGAATTACTTTCATACATCACAATTCCCATGTCATAATAATGAATACATGATCTTTATATATACCTAGTCACACTTGCACGTGGGGCCCCTTTACTATTAGGCCTACCCTATTACGTATATATTTACACATTACATGTATATGTGGCCCCATATATTCCCCCTCTTGGGGTCATATCATACACATTTAACCCTATATATGTCCCTCTTGGGTTATAACAAGGGGTTTGCTTGTATGTCTTACCAATACTCCATACACAAAGAAATATGTAGTATTATACAACAATATACAACACATACATAGAAAAGAAGGGAGAAAACACAAGCAATGGAGAGACCAACAATGAGCACTTATATTATATCACCACAACAAAAACTATATTTCTTGTGTGTTCTATTACATGCATACTCATATTTATATTCATATTTTAGTTACAAAGTAGTTACAACTTCTTAACTACCTTGGTCAGTCGACCTAATTGAGTGATCAACTGACTTATAGAGTCAACTACCTTCTCAGACGATTACCCTTTTAATCTAGTTGACTGTCAAATCTAGTCGACAAAGTGGATAAACCCCTCCAATAAGGAGTACACTGTAGTGGACTCAAGCCATGTGTAATTAATCCAAGTATCAATCGTAATTTGTAGTATAGCTAACCCAAGTTATATATATATATATATATATATATATATATATATATATATATATATATATATATATATATATATATGTAGTTTAGGAATAAGAACATGCAGTAGCGCACTCTTTCCACAATATGATATAAATAATCTAGGTTTTGTTACTTGAGGAATTAAGAATATTGTTGTAATTACTTTTAAATTTTACAATGGAAGAATGATATAACTATATTTTCATTGAAATCAAATTATTATTTTATTTGTATTGCAATGTCTTAATATACGTAATAAGAATTTATTATTAATCAAGAAGATAATAGGAAACTCTAACCTTGAATCAGAAACCTTGGTTATAAAGGAATTGGTTATAAACAATTGAATTTTGATATTCTCGTATTTGAAGATCATATAGATGCAGATGCCTTAAAAAAATTGTTAAATCTGCTAGATGGTTATTTCTTTGTTCACAATTTTTTCGATGGGGAAAATATGACCTTCGCACTTCTTAAGGCTCTCCCCCATGTCAACAATTGGTGGAAAAATTACTGGGAGAAAATTTCCATAGAGGACTCTAGAATATATGGGGTCGAGCCAACTTGGGATTGTTTAGTGGATGTGGTCAAGGAACAATATTACCCTGTTGGTAAAAACGATGACCAATACATGAGATGGAACACACTGGGAAAGAGAGGGTCCAAACACTATCAGAGTTCTCAAATAATTTCCATACCTTGCGCACCAAGCTGCGTATCAAATACTCTGAGTGACATATGGTTTTGAAATATTGCAAGGCTCTGCATAGGTACATCCAAAATCGAAATGGGATTTTTAGACATCTCATCATTGGGAGTTGCCTATTTATATGGTATCAAAATGGAGCATAAATTAGGTACCAAAACAAATGGGGGTTCCTGTATGCAAATCCACAACAACCAAAGTATGGTAAAGACGACCCTAACAACCAGCTTCTAGAAAACTGGTCCAATCCACAGGAAAAGAAGGGTAAAGGAAAGATGAAGAAGGACACTAGAAAGTGGTGTGATTTCCACAAAATACCCTAGGACACCACTGACGAATGTATCTCAAAACAATAATTGGTGGCCAATATAAAAGAAAAGTAGTCGAACCTTGATTCATAATCTGATTCAGAAAAATAATGGGAGAAGACAGATCATCGACGCAGAACCCACTGTTATTATCGCGATCACAACAATTCAACCAGAGGAACCAATAGATCCTAAAGAGGGGGAGCACCATTTTCATTCATAGATGTGGGTGAAGGGGACCCTGCTACATTGTTTTGTTTATATCAGAAGCCAGAAGAACCTCATCTCAGTAGAGGTTGTCAAATAGTTGGGATTGTTGACAACACCACACCCGCAGTCATACAACATTGGGTGGCTTCGCCAGGGATGAGATATCTATGTCAGCCAATAGTTTCGCTTGTCATACGACATCAAAATATTCAAGGATGATGTTTTATGTGATGTTTCCCCACTATATTTCTGTGATGTTCTTTTGGGCCAACCATATATGTCTAAGAGCCATGCTATTTATGAGTCTCGACCCTGTAGCATCATTGTTACTCTAGGGGGTCATCTCTAGAAGATACCGAAGGTAGTTTCAGCTATTATTCCACCTAAATGATGCGGAAAAGTAATATCTCATGCTACAACATTCGACCTCTTCATAATTTGTTCAAAAGGGGAATAGAAGGACACTACAACCTCATTCCAAACACCTTCTATCCTACAGAATAAGGTCAAAAATATTGAAGAAAAGTGAAAATATTCCTTTTACACACAATAATATCATGTATCTAGACTGGTTAAAAATTTCCAACCCTTCCAACATCAGGTTCTCACCAACCTTTCACAAACCAAGCAAGGCAACTTCTCCAACAAGGCAAGCAACCCACCAAGGTTCAGATTCAGTAAAACTTTTCCCTCTCCCCCAAGAACTCAACGTAATAGAGACCATTTCTTCCTAAGGAGGGAGGATTGATCTAGGTGGATATCAGTGTCCACCCACCTATTCCAACTGGCTCAAAACAATTTTTTGGCAATTTACTATTTGTAGCACTTTTTCAGGTCCTAAACGTACAGGGCCATTTTGAGGGTCTAAACGATGCTTTTTCGTCATTGGAAACCTTAAATATTTCCAAATACATGATTGGTCCCGTGAAATGAATCTCCTTATGGATACCTTTCCAACAAGATATATTATGCCCCAAACGAAGATCGTATGCCAAAGTTATTCCCTTGGGAAGTTGATACACCAAACTACCCAAAATAGGTTCCACAAACCTGTTGGATTTTCATCTTTTGGGGTTAGGTTTTGGATTTTGTTTATGTTAAAAAGACATTTGGAGACTCATTGTAACAATCATATTCTTTCGAATGAGTGTATCCATCACACATCCTCTCAAAGATAAGCTACCACCATTCTAGCAAGTCTTTCATTATGTATTTCTACAGTTTTGTACATTTCACCCATCAATACAAATTGTGCATTATTGTATCTCTATGTTTATGGTTATATGTCTGATACATCTTTGTTATATTATTAGATATATCATATATCTTTGTACATTTCTTTATTATATCTCTACTCTCATTTTGTGCCAAAAATAATCCGGATCATTAAAGAATTAGGGAAATAACCAAGTACATTCATACATCACAATTCCCATGTCATAATAATGAATATATTATCTCTATATATACCTATTCACACTTGAACACGAGGCCCCTTTACTATTAATCCTACCCTATTACATATATATTTACACATTACTTTTATATTTAGCCCCATATATGCCCCCCCTTGGGGTCATATCATACACATTTATCCCTATATATGCCCCTCTTGGGTCATAACATAGTACCCTCCTTCAAAATTATTTGTCCTCAAAGATTTGCGATTAAAGGCTTCACATGTGATGAAACCAAGTAATACGATTTTATTATGTTCTTGGTTTTTTATTTCCATTGATAATGATCCATCCATCCAAAATCAATTCTTTTCAGGCATAATCCTGGGTGGCTAGTTGTTGCATAATTTTCTTTCCCTTGATTCCTTGTTTTGTTGTTGAATCTTATCCAATTTATAGTGGTTGTTGGTCTCTAATAATATCTTATTGAAGAGTGGTTTTGTGATTCCTTGTTCCATGAATATTGATAAATATTCCATCTTCTTCCTTGATACTATTGATATCAACCTTCTTGTCTTCCTTGAAATCCTTCCTAGTAATGAGGGTGTTGATATGGTTTCACATTTGATGGTCTTCCTTCACACTGCACATGCATTTCATCTATCTTATTTTCAGAGACAATGTCATCCTTGATCATCTTTGCTTGGTGTTTGATTACTCTAGCCTTGGAGATAATACCGTCATATTTGGAATGTACATCCTCCAGATGGAGTTCAACTTCTTCAAGTATCTTCTAGTGACCTTCTTGAATCTTCTCCTTTTGGAGATGCAATGTCACCCCATTTATCAAATTCTGATGTCCTTCTTCAATTTTGGATTGCCTTTCTAATTTTATCTCATCCGTATTTATGGATTCTTCAACCTTATTGCAAATTTTCTCTTCAAGTCTTTTGGTAGATTCTTCATCCAAGATCCTTCTTTCTTCTTGAGTTTGACAATTCTTATTTTCTTCTTTCAATATCTTAACCTGATCCAATAGTATTTTATTATGGTTTTATAATATATATATATATATATATATATATATCTATAT
>ML782073.1:30466-52602 GCA_009831015.1 Picea engelmannii | reverse complement strand
ATATATATATATCTTCATCTTTCTTCTTCAACTCTTCCCATGAATATTCCTTTTCCCACTTCGATTGGCTACTCTTTTCTTTCTTTAAGTTCTTAACCTCTGTAACTAGTGCTTCATTAAGGGATTTCATCTTGGTGAACTCATTGTTTTTCTTCTTGATCTCTTCCTTTTATTCTTTTAACTCATCTTGAATTCTATACATTTCCTTCATTTTTGAGTCCTTGATCCATTTGTTTGAGAATAATATTCAAATTCTTCCCATGTGGTGCTTCGTCTAGTATATTTATCAAATTTATACCACCACTTATCAACTTCACAATTCAAATAGAGACATACCCGAGAAGGAGTCTTGCAATTTTCCCTTATCATTCTGAGCCATTCCCCGGGATTGATTTAATATTTATCTTCATCTCCACTAAAGTTAGGTATTTTCATTGATTCTTAATTGAGTTCTAATCCAAACCTCAACTTACAACCTCAATACATTAGTGATAATGATCTGAAACAATTATAATCCTTACTCCAATACAATATCCTATGTTTTGTCTTTTCAATGGTTTTTTAATCAGCTCAATAGGACATCCCAATCAAAATTTATGATAGTTTTAAGTGAACATACCTTTGAAACCTTGAATTGGAGTCTGTCATCCTAACCAACCTTCCTTTTGATGTATCTATGCAATTTTGACCCTTCCAAGTCTAAAATTATGACCTGTAGTACTATGAAGTGTATTCTCTTCAAGGACATAGTTCTGACAAAAATTAGATGTGTCAAATGAAAGTTATGGTAACCTTTCCAAACCTTTTTGATCATTGGCCTTTCAAGGAGAGAAAACTTTTGCGTCATTCCACACACACAATATTTGATATCTGATTCTGAAACTCACACCCAAGATACTAAGTACTATACTCTTTCCAATGCAATTGGTCTCATATAATTTATATATTCTATGAAGAAGTTATGGCTTTTTTTACCCAAAACACTTATTTCAGACTAGCTACAAGACCAATAAAAAACCCTATCTTCCACAAAGTCTATCTCTGAAAGTACAATGACCTAGAAGCTTAAATTTGCAACACATGTACCTTGATAAGTCTTCTAAACAAAATCAAATTTTTTTCTTTTGAAGTGGCTCCAAGACAAGTTATATCAAAAATTACAAAATTACTTTCTTAAGGATGCAAAACCCTAGGATCAGTGCTCTGAATAGAATAGAAGTACACACCATGTACAAAATGTGATCATGGAAAATGCTTAACTTATAATAATAGAATAGAAGTACACACCATGTACAAAATGTGATCATGGATCACAAATCCAACATAGATAAGTTACCCAATAAATCTTTAAAGAATTGGGGAACCCCCTACAAATAACCAATTACATTCATACATCACAATTCCCATGTCATAATAATGAATACATGATCTTTATATATACCTAGTCACACTTACACATGGGGCCCCTTTACTATTAGGCCTACCCTATTACATATATATCTACACATTACATGTATATGTGGCCCCATATATTCCCCCTCTTGGGGTCATATCATACACATTTAACCCTATATATGTCCCTCTTGGGTTATAACAAGGGGTTTGTTTGTATGTCTTAATAATACTCCATACACAAAGAAATATATAGTATTATACAACAATATACAACACACACATAGAAGAGAAGGGAGAAAACACAAGTAATGGAAAGACCAACAATGATCACTTTATATTATATCACCACAACAACAATTATATTTCTTGTGTGTTCTATTACATGCATACTCATATTTATATTCATATTTCAGTTACAAAGTAGTTACAACTTCTTAACTACCTTGGTCAGTCGACCTAATTGAATGATCAACTGACTTATAGATTCAACTACCTTCTCAGATGATTACCCTTTTAATCTAGTCGACCATCAAATCTAGTCGACAAAGTGGATAAACCCCTCCAATAAGGAGTACACTGTAGTGGACTCAATCCATGTGTAATTAATCCAAGTATCAATCATAATTTGTAGTATAACCAACCCAAGTTATATATATGTAGTTCAAGAACAAGAACATGCAGTAGCGCACTCTTTCCACGATATGAAATAATTAATCTAGGTTTTGTTACTTGAGGAATTAAGAATATTGTTGTAATTACTTTTAAATTTTACAATGGAAGAATGATATAACTATATTTTCATTGAAATCAAATTATTATTTTATTTGTATTGCATTGTCTTAATATACGTAATAAGAATTTATTATTAATCAAGAAGCCAATAGGAAACTCTAAACTTGAATCAGAAACCTTGGTTATAAAGGAATTGGTTATAAACAATTGAATTTTGATATTCCCATATTTGAAGGTCATATAGATGCAGATGCCTTAAAAAAATGGTTAAATCTGCTAAATGGTTATTTCTTTGTTCACAATTTTTTTGATGGGGAAAATATCATCTTCGCACTTCTTAAGGCTCTCCCCCATGTGAACAATTGGTGGAAAAATTACTGGGAGAAAATTTCCACAGAGGACTCTAGAATATATGGGGTCGAGCCAACTTGGGATTGTTTAGTAGATGTGGTCAAGGAACAATATTACCCTGTTGGTAAATATGATCACCAATACATGAGATGGAACACACTGGAAAAGAGAGGGTCTAAACAGTGTCATAGTTCTTAAATAATTTCCATACCTTGCCCACCAAGATGGGTATCAAATACTCTAAGAGACATATGGTTTTGAAATATTGCAAGGCTCTGCATAGGTACATTGAAAATTAAAATGGGATTTTTGGACATCTCATCATTGGGATCTTCCTATCGATATGCTATCAAAATGGAGCATAAATTTAGATACCAAAACAAATGGGGGTTCATGTATGCAAATCTGCAACAACCAAAGTATGGTAAAGACGACCCTAACAACCAGCCTCTAGAAAAAAGGTCCAAGCCACAGGAAAGGAAGGGAAAAGGAAAGACGAAGAAGGACACTGGAAAGTGGTGCGATTTCCACAAAAGACCCTAGGACAACATTGATGAATGTATCTCAAAATAATAATTGGTGGCCAAGAATAAAAAAAAGTAGTTGAACCCTGATTAAGAATTTGATTCGTAAAAATAATGGGAGAAGACAGATCATCAATGTAGAACCCACTGCTATTATCGTGATCGCAACAATTCAACCAAAGGAACCAACAGATCCTAAAGAGGGGGAGCACTGTTTTCATTCACAGATGTGGGTGAAGGGGAACCTGCTGCATTATTTTGTTGATATTAGAAGCCATAAGAGCCTCATCTTAGCAGAGGTTTTCAAACAGTTGAGATTGTCGACAACACCACACCCACAGTCATACAACATTGGGTGGCTTCACCAGGGATGAGATATTTGTGGCAGCCAATAGTTCTGCTTGTCATAGGACATCAAGATATTCAAGGATGATGTATTATGTAATGTTTCCCCATTGGATTGTTGTGATGTTCTTTTGGGCCAACCATATATGTCTAAGCACCATGCTATTTATGAGTCTCGACCCCGTAGCATCATTGTTACTCTAGAGGGTCATCTCTACAGAATACCAGAGGCAGTTTTGACTATTATTCCACCTAAACGATGCCACAAAGTAATATCTCATGATACAACATTCAACCTCTTTATAATCTGTTCAAAAGGTGAATAGAAGGACACTGCAACCACTGCAACCTCATTCCAAACACCTTCTATCCAACAGAATAAGGTCGAAAAAATTGAAGCAAAGTGCAAATATTCCTTTTGCACACAATAATATCATGTATCCAGACTGGTTAAAAATTTCCAACCCTTCCAACATCAAGTTCTTGCCAACCTTTCACAAACCAAGCCTTGTTCCATGAATATTGATAAATATTCCATCTTCTTCCCTGATACTATTGATATCACCCTTCTTGTCTTCCTTGAAATCCTTCCTAGTAATGAGGGTGTCTATATGGTTTCACATTTGATGGTCTTCCTTCACACTGCACATGCATTTCATCTATCTTATTTTTAGAGACAATGTCATCCTTGATCATCTTTGCTTCGTCTTTGATTACTCTAGCCTTGGAGATAATACCATCATATTTGGAATGTATATCCTTCAGATGGAGTTCAACTTCTTCAAGTATATTCTAGTGACCTTCTTGAATCTTGTCTTCTTTCTCCTTTCGGAGATGCAATGTCACCCCATTTATCAAATTTTGACGTCCTTCCTAAATTTTGGATTTCCTTTCTAATTTTACCTCATCCATATTTATGGATTCTTGTAATGAACCTGGTCATTACGACAACAAGCCTCACATAACAAGTGCAAAGTTTTTTTTTTTTTTTGTGTGTGTAGAAGGGTAATAAAGACATTACACTCGACGTCGCAACACGAGGATGAACATGATGCATGCAACTCACAAGACAACATCATGACGACCTAAGAAGCACATCAAGCACTTGGAAGCAATGTATGACAATCAACCGACAAAGAATAAGAATGACTACCTGCCCATCCTACCCTGCAATGGTTAGGACCTCCATGACACATAAGCAATGCTCAAGCCCAGGTTCCCATCAATTTTGACCATTTAAGGTCTCAGGGCTGGCGACTGTTCTGAGGAACAAGGAGGTGTCTACATCTCGCCCAACACAAGTAGACCAAGCCCACTAAGATAAGGAAAATCATCCTAACAACCCAAAATTAAATACACAAGTAGCTAGAGCCCTCACAGTGAGCAAACCAAGCACATTAAAGTTTTACAAAACCAATTACAAAATTTAATTAAAAATAACAACAACACACTCACCAGGAAGCGAAAGCTAAAGGCAACTTCATTCAACCACCCAACCCATCACCCAGACTAAACTAGTCAAGATTACCATCTAATTAAACATGGGTTACCATTCTAAACGGGGCACGTCTAGCAATTTGTCATTGATGTTCAATCTAATTTACTCTTATTACAATTCAATTTTTGAGAATTTATAAATTATAAAATGTCATCAAGGTACCATCTACCTTAGTCATAAGGGCACATCACTTAAGCAAGTCTGACCTTCAATTTGGTTAATCCTTGAAATCTAAAAAAAACAGTATTGCACTCTGGTTTGCAAGTCTATTTTAATAGAGGTTAAAACTAAAGGACAAGTTGGGTCAAATAAATTGAAGGGTTGTCTATTCAAATGAAGAGATGGCTACAAGATGCGAAAGAGAAAAAAGGGTTGTATGAAGTAAATATAAAAATCTCCAATCTATAAAGCTACCTTGTAAATTACATGGTCTTTCAATGTAAAGGCTAAATCAATTTTGTCTTAATTAACAATTGCCTTCCCCACATAAATTTTATTGTCATTAAACTTACCGCCTATTCAAATAACCATCATTTAATAATCTTACTACCATTGCAATAACTGCCAAATAAATTACTGCAAATTCAAGATGTCATTTCAAACTGCCATTTCAACTGTCATGTAGTAAATTACTGTCATTTAAACTATCATTAATAATTTTATGCTATTACAACTGTCATTAGTAAAATTCAGTCATTTAAAAGGAATTTTCTTCCCTCACTAGGATGTCACACAAATCACTAAAGGTGCGTGGCTTGAGCGAAGGAGTTACAAGGCAGGTGGATCAAGAATTCACCAGCGCTAAACCATGACTTTCCAAGGGTTGTTGAGAACGCAATTCCCAGGGCGAGCGCTCATTCCAACCACTACAGGAAATCGCTGTGGAAGACAAGGGGGAAAACGCAGCACCAAGGTTCCATTCGTGGTCACAAGGAGCAAACAAGATAGAAGGTGCAGGTTCTTCTGGCAAACCTACCCTGAATTTCGTGAAGGAGATGGACGTGAGGGATGGTGTAATGTCTACCAAACTGTCCCTAAATTCATAAAGGATTCATGCTAGCTCAATACAGTAATTCTATCGCAACCTTAAGATATATGTTTTAGCCGTGAGACAAGCTCATACGACAGAGATGCCATTCAAGAAGAAAGTTATACACAGAATTCCTAGCTTATCAAAACCATCTGTTGAATCTTGTCTAGATTCGCCCCTACTTCCAGCATTCGTGGGCAGTCCCAAAATCATGGGGACAAGGGAAGGTGCAGAGCCTGAACCCTCCTGAAAGTACAATGGGAAAACGAACTAAGACAAGAGAATCATACAGCAGAGAGCACAAAAATTTCGTAGAGGTATTTAAAAATCTCAGTAAAAAGTTTAGATGAAGGAAGTTGGGAAATATCCATAGGAAAAATGCAGATAAGGAAATATAACAACAAGGAATCCATGAAAAAAAAACGCTAAGTAACAAGGAGAAACGCACAGAGCAAGGAGTCTTCATCGAAACACAACAACTAATCAAACATTGAGGGGACAAGGGTAAACTTCAAGTAAGAGGCAGAGTTAAATTCTCCATAAGTACATAAAAGCAAGGTTAATATTTTATCCAATCGCGCATAAAAACGCAGAGTTTAAATTCTCCATTAATACATAAATCGTAGGGTTAATAATTTACAACTATCACATAATTACAATCGCTGAAGCCATATTTTTACATCCATACCTAATTACGATAGCATAGTTAATATTTTTACATCTGTTACATAACTACAATCCCAGAAGTAATAAATACAAGTTAATCCAACAAGAAACAACGCAAATTTGAAGTTAAATACTTTTTACTTCTCAAGATACCAGTATAAAAATGCTGACAACAGTAAGAGAACGCCAGGGCCATAAGGATAACTCATCGAAAGGACCGTAGGGATTCTATTAGTTAAGGTGCAGATAATAATCAATAAGGAAGCAAGATAATCCATATGTAGGAGCCGTACTGAAGGACGCAAGTCAAACAATCAGGCAAGGACATCCACAGAGGTAGAAGGTTGATAGGTTCACCTTTTCTTCATCATCCCTGCACAGAAAAGTAGGGTGTTGAGATCCATAGGTCTTTTAATGATAAGGAGACAACCATAGATCAAGCTCCTGGCGGACTGCTCAGGCGAGGACTGGTGAGCTAGGGATGAAGGTTAAACGACCTCAAGGTCACAATCAACACACAGGGAAGTGACGACATGCGGGAGGACAAAGGCCATGGGAGTCAACCACCATCGAGCTAGGCTAAGGAAAGTTTCAGTCACCAATTTAAAAAAAAAACATCATTTTACTTTTCCATTAAATAAGTAGATCTGATCATAAGTCCTAATACATTCTACCATACAAAAATGAAGAGAGTGTACTATTGCCTGATCGCCCGCTCTGAATGACGTCTCGTGCGCTCCGTGCAGCTCCCGCTCGTCGATAGTCGAGACTTCACCGGTACCTCTCAGCCAATGCTAGGGTAACTCTTCTTCCCCCTTAGCCCCTCGAGCTGCAAAGGGGCCACACACACTATCCAGATATTTTGTCTAGCTCCCAGCTCGCCTCGTAAGGCCGAGCTACCACTCCTCCTCGAGATGGGTATCCCAACTCCCACAAGTAAATCAGTCAAGTAGATATTTCTGTAGCATAATGTTACGCAAACAGAAGATGGTCCTTCATCCTTCTCCCTCCTTCATTATATAGAGTTTTGAACTTCCTTTCTTTCCTAAAATCTCATTTAATTAAAAGTTTTAAAAATAAATACTTAAAAATTCTTCTTCGTACAAGTGTCGCCCATCCCCTACATTCCTCCATTATTTAATTTCTTTAATTATTTAATTATCTTATTTCCCTCACCCACCTAGAGTTACTCCTAGAATCACTCCTCGGTGTCCCCAAATTCCCTTAGAGGTTTTAAAGGCTTTCCCTATTATTAAATTGCTAATTTAGTTTAAATTAGAAAGCTCTTAAATGGTAGATTCTTTACTAAGTTGGCTTTCCTCTTTTTCCCTTAAGTTCCCCTTTTTCCCTTTTATGTTTACCTCTTTTCCTAGTTTCCTAAAAGTTTAGATTTTCCCTCTTTCCCCATTTTAATTAGAACTCAAAAAGGCAGGCGGGGAATTTTAACCCTTTTTCCCTTTTATCATTTAATTAGTATATTTTAAATTATCAAAAAGATAAAACAATTAATCCCAACCAATTTTTTTTGAATAATTTAAATTTTTACTTCCTTCGTATTACAAGATTTTATGAAGATCATAATTGTTATTTAAGTTGTTTTTATTTTAATTATTATTATTTATTTATTTTATTATTATTATTATTATTATTATTATTTAAAGGTAGACAAAATTTTCCACTAGCGTAATTTAGACTTAGACCTTAGATTTTGTACTAGGCGACACTTAATTAGGGAAATTGTTTTAAAATACTTAATACATTATTCATCCTAAGGCCATATAGGTTTGTTCCTCTATCATCAACAACGCGACGTGCCCTTCAGGACGCACTAGGTTCTCCAAGGGTGCCACTCGCCTCATCTATTCCCTTGCGCAATGTGACCTTCAGGATGCACCACGTGCTCCAAGGGTGCCACTCACCTCTTAATATGTTTCCTTTGTGCGACATGCCCTTCAGGATGCACTATGTGGTCCAAGGGTTCTATTCACCTCTTGACTGACTTGTTAGACATCAATAACCCCTGGAGTCAATACTTCGCCAGGTGAACTTGTGGGAGACTAAGGGCCTCTAAGGAGTAAGGCCCTTGCCTTATTGCACGCCCCTTAGAATCATTGTGAGCGACTATCATTGTGTTCCCTCATGGCAGCATGGGTCCTCTTGAACTAGGTAATCATTAACCTACAGTTCGAGCCACGACGGGAGTGCTAGTAGGTTGTGGCAGGGCTGCTATCCACACCTCTCCCTCAACATCTCTAGTAGTTGTGCGTGACCCCTTTACTCCATATGTGAGTCTGGTCGGCAAGATATCGTTAGCCTGCATCATCAACAAATCATGTCAGAACATATCCATATCATATCATCTAATCAAATGCACTAATATCATAGTAAAACAATCAAACCCCAATGGTACACCGCCTGACTTGATCCAGAGTCCAAGGGGTTCCATCAATGCCTTTGCATCCTCGAGGTCCAGAATCTTGCACACTTAGTAAACTGATTCAATAGCACCTGTATATGTCAATGTAGTAAAACAACATGTCATCAACCCATAACTCTCATAATCAAAATCAAAAGTTTTAATAGCATAATAATCTGGATCACTTCCTAGCAAGTGTCGTCAAAGAATAAGTTCTCTCAGTGCACCAGAGCGGGATGTTACATACACCCCCTCTTGGTCTAAACTTCGTCCCGAAGGCTTGTAGTATATATGCCGAAATAAAGGGTATCACAGTATCATGTCTATCTATCAAAAAAAATGGAAACTGCTGGTGCATATCATATGTGTCCTCCCAGGTCGCTGAGTGCATACTATAATTGTCCCACTAGACCTTGACCTGATCTACCATTCGACATCATAGCTGTCGAATGAAATGATCCAAGATGCAGAACGGCTCATCCGTGAGCACCCCCTCGTCCGATACCTGCAAGGATCTTATGTCAATAACATGTATAGGATCACTAATATAATGTCTCAAAATAGACATATGAAAAACATCATGCATACACCTCAAAGAATCCAGCAAGGCTAGTCGATAGGCCATGGGCCCCTTTCTCTCCACAATCTTGAAAGGTCCCATGAACCTAGGAGAGAGCTTATCTCCCTTCCCAAACTTGATTGAACTCTTATGTGGTTTAACCCACAAGAAGACTCGATCGCCGACCTCGTAACTACGGTCGACATGGTGCGCATCAGCATAACTCTTATGTTGATCCTGCACTTCTTTAATCCTTTGTCTTATTGTTTTCATTTGATCTTCTATTTCTTGGATCACTTCTGGTCCCACCAGGACCCTATCCTCAAGCCGATCCCAACTCAAAGGTGTCTGACATGGTCACCCATAAAGAAACTCGAAAGGCGCCATCTTAATGGTGCTCTGGTAACTGTTGTTGTAAGCGAACTCCACTAGTGGCAAGAATTCTTCCCAACGCTTTTGTTGGTCCATCACATACATGTGCAACATGTCCTCCAAGGTCTGCTTCATTCGTTCGGTCTGCCCGTCAGTCTCCGTGTGATACGCAGTACTAAAGTTAAGTTGGGTTCCCAAGGCCTCTTGGAAACTCATCCAAAATCATCCAATAAACATCGATCCTCGATTGAAGATAATCCTCTTGGGCGTGCCATGTAGCCTCACAATCTCACTGATGAAATCTCTAGCTATGTCAGGTGCCTGATATGTCATACACACAGGAATAAAGTGAGCACTCTTCATCAGAGTGTCTACTACTATGAAAATCGAGTCATGTCTCCTTGCCGTCAGTGGAAATCCAACAATAAAATCCATCAAAATAACCTCCCACTTCAATTTCGGAATAGTGTGTTGTTGTAGTAATCTTGTTGGGTGTCTATGTTCAGCCTTTACTTGTGGACATTCTAGACATCTGGCCACATAGTTGACTATGTCTTCCTTCATTCCCTTCCAGAAGAATAAGGGTTTAAGGTCTACCCTCATCTTCGTGACTCCCAAGTGAGCCATGTAAACTGCTCTATGAGCCTTGCTTAGGATCATCATCCTCAACTCGTCGTTCGGCGGTACGTAGATCCAATTTTTAAACCTTAATAAACCATCGCTATCAAATGAAAATCCTTCAAATCGTGGTACCATCATTGTGTTTTGTCCAATAAAAACCTCGACCTATTTGTACCAGTCATCATCACGCTGTAAAGTTAGAATCCTTTCATGTAGATTCGTCTGAAGAGGTAGCACCGAAAAGATGTGTGGTCTCCGACTCAATGCATCTGCCACTTGGTTCACTGTTCCTTTTAACTAAGTAATCTCGAAGTAGTACTCGCTAAGCAATTCCGACCAATGCCGTTGTCGCGTGTTCAGGTTGCTTTGCGTAAAGATGTGTTGTAGCCCACAATGGTCAGTCTTTAGTTCAAATTTTTGTCCAATAAGGTAGTGTCTCCAAACCTTCAAGTCATATACGATGGATAACAACTCCAAATCATTTGTTGTGTAGTTCTCCTCATGCCTTCTTAGTTTCCTCGAGATGTAAGTGATCACTCATCTGTCTTGCATTAAGACTCTACCTAAGCCTTCCTTGGATGAGTCAATGCATACCAAGAAGTCCACGTCCATGTCAAGGACCTTTAGTATCGGTGTTGTTGTCAACAAATCCTTGAGCCTCCGAAATGCTTCCGCGCATTTCTCGGTCCAAGCAAACTTCTTGTTTTTCTTCTGCAATTCTGTGATCGAATTTTCTATCTTTGAGAATCCCTCAATAAACTGTCGATAGTATCCTGCCAAACCCATGAAGCTACGCACTTCCAGGACATTTGTTGGCATAGGCCATTCCATAATGGCCTCGACCTTCGCTGGATCCATGGAGATGCCTTCGTCGGAGATGACATTCCCTAAGTAGTGAATCTTCGATTGATAAAAAGAGCATTTGGACAACTTCCCATACAGTTTGTGCTCTTGCAGACACTGTAGTACCAAGCGCAAGTGCTCATCATGCTCCTCCGTCATCTGAGAGTAAATCAAAATATCGTCAATGAATACTTGGATGAACTTGTTCAAGTACTCGCAGAACACCCCATTCATCAAACTCATGAATACCCCTGGGGTGTTTGTTAGTCCAAACAGTAAAACAGTAAACTCGTAATGTCCAAACCTTTTCTTAAAGGCGGTCTTAGGGATGTCATCCTCCTTGATCCATAACTGGTGATACCTTGATCGCAAGTCAATTTTGGAGAACACCATCGCGCCCTTCATTTGATCGAACAGATCATCAATTCTCGGCAACGGATACTAATTATTGATCATGGCCTTGTTCAATTGACAGTAGTCAATGAAGAGCCTCCACGATCCATCCTTCTTTTGTATGAAAACAACGGGTGCACCCCATAGTGACACACTAGGATGTATCAGTACCAGGTCCAGCAACTCCTTCAGTTTCATTTTCAACTCTTGTAACTCCGGAGTCAACATTCGATAAGGCATCCTTGCTATCGGTTTAGTCTCTGGTTTGAGGTCTATGGTAAACTCCAAATCCCTCTCTAGTGACATCCTAGGTAACTCCTCCAAAAATACGTCCGCAAACTCTCTCACCACCAGAAGGTGTTCTAGGTCTTCCGCTACTCCCTTCTCGTTTAATGCAAGGATCGCATAAATCTTGCACCCCTTGCACATACTCTTATGAAGTTGCAAGGAAGAGATGAACCTCAGGGAAACTCCTTGGTTCCATCCTACAATCACATGTCTCTGTCCCTTGTCATCAACCAAGATGAACCGTTTCATCTTACAGTTGAGTATCGCCTCATGCACTTCCAACCAGTCCATACCAATCATGACATCATAAGATCATAAGATCGTGACGTACAAGTTGGCCCTTCTGAAAAACTCTCCCAGGTTAAGGATACAACTTGTAACCTTTCCTCCAACCTTTTGTTTGGCTCCCAAAGCCATCTCTACAAAGTTAAACTCATCATGTTCGACTGCCTTTACCTTAATCCTTTTTAGCGCTGCACCGGAAATGAAACTCTCAGTAGCACTGGGATCTATCAAAATACTAAGGGTCTGGTCAGCGAAGGTACCTGTCGTCTCGAGCACAGTCAAATGATGCTCTTCCTGGCGGTTATTCATCGCTGCATGAATCCAATGGGCCTTGCCCATATCTCCCACGGTAATGGTTCCAGTTGATCCAGATGCTCTGGTCCTCTCCACAGGGCAATCGCGCTGGTAGTGTGGATCCCCACACGTCCAACACCCCTTCTTTGGCCCAGTAGTCCTAGTACCTGAAGTAGAAGATGACGGCCCACTGGCCTAGAATCCTGGTCTGTTTTGCTGAACAAGCCTAAACTACTGTTGTTGTGGTCGACGCTATTGTTGATGCTGTGGTCCCCAATAAGGTGTCCACTACTGAGGCATCAGTTGCCGAGGTGTAGTAAAAGTGGATCCCCTCTAGAAGCCATGATATCCTGGCGTATGTCTGGTTAGTGGCTGATGTTGCTATGCTCCATATGACACCTACCCGATTGGTCTCACTGGAGTCCTGGTCTGACCCTAGCTGATAAGCTCCTCCTCTGCTATGAGGGCCTTCTGGACAACATCATGCAAGGTTTGAGGCATCAAGATCCTGACCTTTGCACGTATGCTGTCATTAAGGCCGAACACGAACCTGTTGACCTTAATTTTCTCAGTGTTAAGGTACGGAGCATACCAAAGAAGCTCCATAAAATGGGCCTCATACTCAGGCACCGTACGACCACCCTGTCATAAGGCGTTGAACTCGTTGAGCTGACGCTCAATGAATTCCTCTTAAAGGTATCTCTCTCGGAACCATTCCTTGAACAGTTCCCATGACATGTCTTCGACAGCCATGTTCAGTTGAGGTAGGAGCATCTTCCACCATAGAAGAGCACTCCCCTTCAGTTGAAATACCACCATGTGGACCTTCATGTTGGAGGTATAATCATGAAGTGCAAAGAACATCACCATATTCTCCAACCATGCCTTGGTGGATGTGTCGTCTGGGGCACCAAAGAAATCAGGAAATTTTACCTTCTCGAGTTCACGGTGAATGCTACTAGTACCGAATGGAGCGCGTGGTGGAACCTCAGTAGGTGCCAGCGCCCTGGCCTCATCTTTGTCCAAACAAATGATCAGTGCCTTAGACATGCGCTGAAAGGATCTCATCATTCAGACTACATCACCAACTGCTATATGCTCCTGTCCGAGAACCTTCTTGTCTCCCTGGGGGTTAGACCCCTCAGGCATGGAGGCTACTGGAGGCATCGTGCCTCCTCCCCTAGCACCCCGTCGTCTACCTCCGTGGTGTCCTCTAACCATGATTACCTGCATGAATACAAGTCAACTCAATTAGTAACATTATAATCAAATCATACCAACGAAACTCGTAGCGATCACAAGTCGCAGGTTGAACCTGCTCTGATACCATATGTAACGAACCTGGTTGTTACGACAACAAGCCTCACATAACAAGTGCAAATTTTTTTTTTTTTGTTGTGTGTGTGTAGAAGGGTAATAAAGACATTACACTCAATGTTGGAACACGACGATGAACATGACGCATGCAACTCACGTGACAACATCATGATGACCTAAGAAGCACATCAAGCACCTGGAAGCAATGTACGACAATCAACTGATGAAGAATAAGAATGACTACCCGCCCATCCTACCATGCAATGGTTAGGACCTCCAAGACACATCAACAACACTCAAGCCCAGGTTCCCATCGATTTTGACCATTTAAGGTCTCAAGGATGGAGATTGTTCTGAGGAACAAGGAGGTGTCTACATCATGCCTGAGACAAGAAGACCAAGCCCACTAAGCTAAGGACAATCATCCTAACAACCCAAAATTAAATAAAGAAGTAGCTAGAACCCTCTCACAGTGAGCAAACCAAGCACATTAAATTTTTACAAAACCAATTACAAACATTAATTAAAAATAACAACAACACCCTCACTGGGAAGCGCAAGCTAAAGACATCTTCAATCAACCACCCAACCCATCACCTAGACTAAACTAGTTAAGATTACCATCTAATTAAACATGGGTTACCATTCTAAATGGGGCACGTCTAAATGCAATTTGTCATTGATGTTCAATCTAATTTACTCTTATTACAATTCAATTTTTTAGAATTTCTAAATTATAAAATGTCATCAAGGTACCATCTACCTTAGTCATAAGGGCACATCACTTAAGCAAGTCTGACCTTCAATTTGGTTAATCCTTGAAATCTAAAAAAAACAGTATTGCACTCTGGTTTGAAAGTCTATTTTAATAGAGGTTAAAACTAAAGGACAAGTTGGGTTAAATAAATTCAAGGGTTGTCTATTCAAATGAAGAGACGGCTACAAGATGCTAAAGAAAAAAAAGGGTTGTATGAAGTAAATATAAAAATCTCCAATCTATAAAGCTACCGTGTAAATTACATGGTCTGTCAATGTAAAGGCTAAATCAATGTTGTCTTAATTAACAATTGTCTTCCCCACATAAATTTTACTGTCATTAAACTTACCACCTATTCAAATAACCATCATTTAATAATCTTACTGCCATTGCAATAACTACCAAATAAATTACTGCAAATTCAAGCTGTGATTTCAAACTGCCATTTCAACTGTCATGTAGTAAATTACTGTCGTTTAAACTATCATTAATAATTTTCTTCTATTACAACTATCATTAGTAAAATTCGGTTATTTAAAAGGAATTTTTTTCCCTCACCAGAACGTCATGCAAATCACTGAAGCTGTGTGGCTTGAGCGAAGGAGTTACAAGGCAGGTGGATCAAGCATTCACCAGCACTAAACCATGCATTTCCAAGGGGTGCTGAGAACGCAGTTCCAAGGGCGAGTGCTCAGTCCAACCGCTATAGGAAATCGTTGCGAAAGACAAGCGAGAAAACGTAGCACCAGGGTTCCATTCATGGTCACAAGGAGCAAACAAGATAGAAGGCGTAGGTTCTTCTGGCATACCTACCCTGAATTTCCTGAAGGAGACGGACGTGAGGGACGGTGCAGTGTCTACCAAACTGTCCCTAAATTCATAAAGGATGCATGCTCGCTTGATATAGTAATGCTATCGCAACCTTAAGATATCTGTTTTAGCCACAAGACAAGCTCATACGACAGAGATGCCATTCAAGCATAAAGGTATACACAGAATTCCTAGCTTATCAAAACCATCTGTTGAATCTTGTCTAGATTCACCCCTACTTCCAGCATTCATGGGTAGTCCCAAAATCATGGGGACAAGGAAAGGCACAGAGCCTGAACCCTCTTGAAACTACAGTGGGAAAACAAACTAAGACAAGAGAATCATACAACAAAGAGCACAAAAATTTCGCAGAGGGACTTAAAAATCTCAGGAAAATTTTTAGATGAAGGAAGTTGGGAAATATCCCTGGGAAAAACATGGATAAGGAAATATAACAGCAAGGAATCCATGAAAAAAAACGCTGAGCAACAAGGGGAAACACATCGAGCAAGGAGTCTTCATTGAAATGCAGCAACCAGACAAACATTGAGGGGACAAGGGTAAACTTCAAGTAAGATGCAGATTTAAAATTCTCCATCAGTACATAAATGCAGGGTTAATATTTATCCAATCGCGCATAACAATGCAGAGTTTAAATTCTCCATTAATACATAAATCGCAAGGTTAATAATTTACAACTATCACATAATTACAATTGTTGAATCCATACTCTTACATCCATACCTAATTACGATAGCATAGTTAATATTTTTACATATGTTACATAACTACAATCACAGAAATAATAAAAACAAGTTAATCCAACAAGAAACAACGCAGATTTGACGTTAAATACTTTTTACTTCTCGGGATACCAATATAAAAATGCTGACAACAGTAAGAGAATGTCGGGGCCATAAGGATAACTCATCGAAAGGACCGCAGGGATTCTATCAGTTAAGGCACAAATAATAAACAACAAGGAAGCAAGATAATCCATACGCAGGAGCTGTACTGAAGGACGCAAGTCAAACAATCAGGCAAGGACATCCACAGAGGTAGACGGCTGATAGGTTCACCTTCGCTTCATCATCCTTGCACAGAAAAGCAGGGCATTGAGATCCATAGGTCTTTTAACGCTAAGGCAATGACCGTAGAGCAGGCTCCTGGCCGACTTCTCAAGCGAGGACTGGTGAGCTAGGGATGAAGGCTAAACAACCTCAAGGTCACAATCAACACACAGGGCAGTCATGACATGTGGGAGGATGAAGGCCATGGGAGTCAACCACCATCGAGCTAGGCTAAGGAAAGTTTCAGTCGCCAATTTAAAAAAAAAACATCATTTTACTTTTCCATTAAATAAGCAGATCCAAGCATAAGTCCTAATACATTCTACCATACAAAAATGAAGAGAGAGTACCATTGCCTGATCGCTCACTCTGAATGACGTCCTGCGCACTCCGTGTAGCTCCCACTCGTCGACCGTGTTGACTTCACTGGTACCTCCCAGCCAATTCTAGGGGTACTCTTCTTCCCCCTTAGCCCCCTGAGCCACAAAGGGGCCACACACACTATCCATAGATTTCATCTAGCTCCCAGCTCGCCTCACAAGACCGAGCTACCACTCCTCCCCGAGCTGGGTATCCCAACTCCCACAAGTAAATCCGTCAAGTAGATATTTCTGTAGCGTAACGTTATGCAAACAGAAGATGGTCCTTCATCCTTCTCCCTCCTTCATTATATAGAGTTTCGAACTTCCTTTCTTTCCTAAAATCTCATTTAATTAAAAAATTTCAAAATAAATACTTAAAAATTCTTCTTCATACAAGTGTCCCCCATCCCCTACATTCCTCCATTATTTAATTTCTTTAATTAATTAATTATCTTATTTTCCTCACCCACCTAGAGTTACTCCTAGAATCACTCCTAGGTGTCCCCAAATTACCTTACAGATTTTAAAGGCTTTCCCTATTATTAAATTGCTAATTCAGTTTAAATTAGAAAGCTCTTAAATGGTAGATTCTTTACCAAGTTGACTTTCTACTTTTCCCCTTAAGTTCCCCTTTTTTCCTTTTATGTTTACCTCTTTTCCTAGTTTCCTAAAAGTTTAGATTTTCCCTCTTTCCCCTTTTTAATTAGAACTCAAAAAGGCAAGTGGGGAATTTTAATCCTTTTTCCCTTTTATCATTTAATTAGTATATTTTAAATTATCAAAAAGATAAAACAATTAATCCCAACCGATTTTTTTTTAATAATTTAAATTTCTTACTCCCTTCGTATTACAAGATTTTATGAAGATCATAATTATTATTTAAGTTGTTTTTATTTTAATTATTATTATTATTATTATTTAAAGGTAGACAAAATTTTACCACTAGCGTAATTTAGACTTAGACCTTAGATTTTGTACTGGGTGACATTTAATTAGGGAAATTGTTTTAAAATACTTAATATGTTATTCGTCCTAAGGCAATCTAGGTTCGTTCCTCTATCATCAACAACGTGGCGTGCCCTTCAGGACGCACTAGGTGCTCCAAGGGTGCCACTCGTCGCATTTGTTCCCTTGCGCGATGTGCCCTTCAGGATGCACCACGTGGTCCAAGGGTGCCACTCACCTCTTAATATGTTTCCTTTGTGCGACGTGCCCTTCAGGATGAATTACGTGGTCCAAGGGTGGCACTTGCCTCTTGATTGACTTGGTAGACATCAATAACCCCTAGAGTCAATGCTCTGCCAGGTAAACTTGTGGGAGACTAAGGGCCTCTAAGGAATAAGGCCCCCACCTTATTGCGCGCCCTTTAGAATCATCGTGAGCGACTGTCGCAGTTTGCCCTCACAACATCGTGGGTCCTCTTGAACTAGGTAATCGTTAACCTATAGTTCGAGCCACGACGGGAGTGCTAGTAGGTTGTGGCAGGGCTGTTGTCCACACCTCTCCCTCAACATCTCTGGTAGTCGTGCATGACCCCTTTACTCCATATGTGAGTCTGGTCGGCAAGCTATCATCAGCCTGCATCATCAACAAATCATGTCAGAACATATCCATATCATATCATCTAATCAGATGCACTAATATCATAGTAAAACAATCAAACCCCAATGATACACCCCCTGACTCGATCCAGAGTCCAAGGGGTTCCATCGATGCCTCTGCATCCTCGAGGTCCAGAATCCTGCACACTCAGTAAACCAAGTCAATAGCACCTGTCTATGTCAATGTAGTAAAACAACATGTCATCAACCCATAACGCCTCATAATCAAAATCAAAAGTTTTAATAGCATAATAATTCGGATCACTTGCGAGCAAGTGTCCTCAAAGAATAAATTCGCTCAGTGCGCCACAGCGGCATGTTACAATTATTCAACCTTATTGCAAATTTTCTCTTCAAGTCTTTTGGTATATTCTTCATCCAAGATCCTTCTTTCTTCTTGAGTTTGACAATTCTTATTTTCTTCTTTCAATATCTTAACATCATCTAATAGTATTTTATTATGGTTTCGTAATCTATATATATCTTCATCTTTCTTCTTCAATTCTTCCCTTGAATCTTCCTTTGCCCACTTCGATTGGCTATTCTTTTGTTGCTTTAAGTTCTTAACCTCCATAATTAGTGATTCATTAAGGGATTTCAACTTGGTGAACTCATTGTTTTTCTTCTTGATCTCTTCCTTTTATTCTTTTAACTCATCTTGAATTCTATACATTTCCTCCATTTTTGAGTCCTTGCTCCATTTGTTTGAGAATAATATTCAAATGCTTCCCATGTGGTGCTTCGTCTAGTATCTTTATCAAATTTATACCAACACTTATCAGCTTCACCATTCAAATAAAGACATACCCCAGAAGGAGTCTTGCAATTTTCCCTTATCATTATGAGCCATTCCCCAGGACTGATGTAATATTTATCTTCATCTCCACTAAAGTTAGGTATTTTCATTGATTCTTAATTGAGTTCTAACCCAAACCTCAACTTACAACCTCAATACATTAGGGATAATGATCTGAAACAATTATAATCCTTACTCCAATACAATATCCTATGTTTTCTCTTTTCAATGGTTTTTTAATCAGCTCAATCGGACATCCCAATCAAAATTTATGATAGTTTTAAGTGAACATACCTTTGAAACCTTTAATTGGAGTCTGTCATCCTAACCGACCTTCCTTTTGATGTATCTATGAAATTTTGATCCTTCTAAGTCTAAAATTGCGACCTGTAGTAGTATGAAATGTATTCTCTTCAATGCCATAGTTCTGACAAAAATTAGATGTGTCAAATGAAAGTTATGGTAACTTTTCCAAACCTTTTTGATCTTTGGCCTTTCAAGGAGAGAAAACTTTTCCTTCGTTCCACACACCCAATATTTGATATCTGATTCTGAAACTCACACCCAAAATACTAAGTACTATACTCTTTCCAATGCAATTGGTCTCATATAATTTATATATTCTATGAAGAAGTTATGGTTTTTTTACCCGAAACACCTATTTGAGACTAGCTACAGGACTAGTAAAAAACCCTATCTTCCACAGAGCCTATCTCTGAAAGTACAATGACCTAGAAGCTAAAATTTGCAACACAGGTACCTTGATAAGTCTTCTAAATAGAATCCAAATTTTTCCTTTAGAAGTGGCTCCAAGACAAGTTATATCAAAATTACAAAATTACTTTCTTGAGGAAGCAAAACCCTAGGATCAGTGCTCTGATACCAAATTTAATGATCCAAATGATTAACTTATCATAATAGAATAGAAGTACACACCATGTACAAAATATGATCATGGAGCACAAATCCAACATAGATAAGTTACCCAATAAATATTTAAAGAATTGGGAAACCCCCTCCAAATAACCAATTACATTCATACATCACAATTCCCATGTCATAATAATAAATACATGATCTTTATATATACCTAGTCACACTTGCACATGGGGCCCCTTTACTATTAGGCCTACCCTATTACATATATATTTACACATTACATGTATATGTGGCCCCATATATTCCCCCTCTTGGGGTCATATCATACACATGTAAGCCTATATATATCCCTCTTGGGTTATAACAAGGGATTTGTTTGTATGTCTTACTAATACTCCATACACAAAGCAATATATAGTATTATACAACAATATACAACAAACACATAGAAGCAAACACATAGAAGAGAAGGGAGAAAACACAAGTAATGGAGAAACCAACAATGAGCACTTTATATTATATCACCACAACAACAACTATATTTCTTGTGTGTTCTATTACATGCATACTCATATTTATATTCATATTTCAATTACAAAGTAGTGACAGCTTCTTAACTACCTGGTCAGTTGACCTAATTGAATGATCAACTGACTTATAGAGTCAACTACCTTCTCAGACGATTACCCTTTTAATCTAGTCGACCATCAAATCTAGTCGACAAAGTGGATAAACCCCTCCAATAAGGAGTACACTGTAGTGGACTCAATCCATGTGTAATTAATCCAAGTATCAATCGTAATTTGTAGTATAACCAACCCATGTTATATATATGTAGTTCAGGAATAAGAACATGCAGTAGCGCACTCTTTCAACCATATGAAATAATTAATCTAGGTTTTGTTACTTGAGGAATTAAGAATATTGTTGTAATTACTTTTAAATTTTATAATGCGAGAATGATATAACTATATTTTCATTGAAATCAAATTATTATTTTATTTGTATTGCATTGTCTTAATATCCGTAATAAGAATTTATTATTAATCAAGAAGCCAATAGGCAACTCTAAACTTGAATCAGAAACCTTAGTTATAAAGGAATTGGAATAAAAAAAAATACATATGTATTGATATAAATAATATATTATATAATTAATTTAGAATTGGAATTAATTTCGATATATACACATACTTATACTAAACTATGCCTATGTATATATTATCTCATTTTTGAATTATTGAAATTGTGCACAAACATTCAATCTAATCATTGATTAATGACATCATTAGAATGAGTATGAAGATTAGTTTGAACTTACCCTTCTATACTTGAAATCATATTAAGATGTGTCGAATTACTAATTTAAGTAGATAATTATACCTTACAAGTTGTTGATGAATGATTAGTATTTAGAAGTGTAAAATATCGAATATATTATTTATATTAAAAAAATATATGTAACACTTATGTAACTTGACTCAAGTTACACAATCTAATTGATGTAAATTTACACAATGTTCTTTAATGTGATTTTCACAACTAGAAAAATCGTATCCTTGAGAAGCTAACAGCCAGAGGATTGTTACATGTGGTATCAAAGCTAAGCTCATAACACTAAACTCTTAGACCCATTTATTTAATTATTATGTTCATTAATTAGTATTAACTATTTTAATATTTAAAATTTTAAAATGTAATCAAATCTAAACCATTTCCTTGTATCAAGTAGATATGGATAGAAGAGAAAGAAGAGGTAAGGGCAGAGGTTGAGGTACACATCCTCCATTGCATCCTACACCTTTTCATTCTATATTAAGAGAAGAGGAAACTATCCAAGAGGAAATTGTATCACAATCAACTAGTACATCAAGACCTATAGTTGGACACAATGATGTGGCAAGGGGATAGGTGATGAGTACTCAGAGACAT